>NW_019014677.1:1945390-1983940 GCF_000150535.2 Carica papaya | reverse complement strand
ACTGTGAATAATCATACCAATAATTGTCAACCTCCTCCACCTCCTGAGTGTTGTCCCCTTGATCGTCCTATCTCCCAATACATCATGAAATTCAAAAAACTAAAACTTCCTCACTTTAACATCAACCCCGATCTTATGGTTGCTGAAGCTTGAACATAAGAAATGGAGAAGCTCTTCACAGTTTTAGATGTGACGGAAGAGTAAAAAGTTTCCTTGGCTCACTGGTGGCGAGTGAAGAAGGATTTATTACTGACTCCCACCACTTGGGAAATATTTATGGAAGCCTTTTATGAGAATTTCTTCCCAGCTTATGTACGAGATAAGAAGGAAGAGCAATTTATAGAACTTCGATAAAAAAATCTGACGATTAGCTAGTATGTAACTAAGTTTATTAAATTGTCAAGATTCACCCCGCTATTGGTATCCACCAAAGCTCGGAAGGCCTAGAAAGTCTTGAAGGGTCTTCGCCCAGATACCTTTGATCGAGTCACCATGTTTAAGCCCAGTTCTTATGGTGAGATGCTGAAGAATGCACAATTGGCTGAAGACCTTATCTCAGCCTGCAACCAGTGCATCATCCAGTTTTGTAGTAGGTAGCAACAGTAACAGAAGAGTAAATTTCCCGACTTTGACCTAACCGCTCAGACAAGAGACCTTGTGTTGTCCCAGCCCCTACTGCTTTGCCCTATCCTACTAGAGATCCCATTCAGACTTCTCCCCCTTGCCGACATTGTGATCGCTACCATGGTGACTAGTCCTATCGATGCCCGAACCAATCTTGTTACAAGTGCGGGAGTACACAACATTTGGTCAAGGATTACCCACAAAGGCCCAAGGACCTCGTCACGCCTATTGCCTAAGGATGTGTTTACCACCTAGATGAGCCCGATGTTCCCACCACACCTACTATCATTAAGGGTATGCTTTCTATTCATAATACTACCGTACATGCTTTAATTGATATAAGTGTCTCTCACTCTTTCATATCTTGTAATTTTTCTTATAAATTAGACCTTTGTCCAGAACCCTAGGAAACGATTTTGGTTGTAGAGACACCCTCTAAGGGACTATTAAAAGCCTTTTATATATACAAAAATTAAAAAGTAAATGCCTTAATGAAAGAAATCAGTGTAGATCTAATACTATTAGACCTTCTAGGTTTGATATCATCTTAGGTATGGACTAGTTAGAGAAATATAGAGCAATTATTGATTGTGAGACAAAAATTGTAAAACTACATTCACCTAGGCAGTAAACTTATCTTGTTTTGTATAACTTATGTAAAATAACTAAATAGTGTTATTTTTTAAAAAATTTCATTGCTTGGACAAGAACATGGATTACGACCCGACAATATCTTCAATCCTTGTTATATGCAATTTTTTGGACGTCTTTCCATAGGAGCTACCAGGTCTACCTCCTGAATGGGAGATAGAGTTTTCGATTAACCTGATTCTAGATACTTAGCCAATTTCAAAACTCCCTTATCACATGAGTCATGTAGAACTTGCAGAATTGGAGCACCAACTTTTTGGACTATAGGGATTGAGGTTCATTCACCCTAGTCATTCTCCTTGGGGTGTGCCTGTCTTGTTCGTCAAGAAGGACGGATCCCTCCGCATGTATATTGACTACCATGAACTTAATCAGGTGACCATAAAGAGTAAGTACCCTCTATCCCATATAGATGATTTGTTCGACTAGTTGCAGGGTGTTTATGTATTTTCAAAGATTGATCTCCGATCTAGCTACCATCAATTGCAAGTGAAGGAAGATAACATTCTTAAGATGGCCTTTCGGTGCTGGTATGGTCAATCTGAGTTTAGAGTTATGCCCTTTGGACTGACCAATGCCCCCACAACCTTTATGGACCTAATGAATAGAATTTTTTGCCATGCACTAGATCAATACGTCATCATCTTCATCGATGATATCCTAGTGTACTCAAAGAGCCCAGAGGAGTATGCTGATCACCTAACCCATGTCATGATCACCCTTCGTGAGCACCACCTCTATGCCAAGTTTAGTATGTGTTCATTTTGGTTGAACCAAGTGTCTTTTTTTAGCAATGTGATTTTCGGTGCTGGAGTTTCTGTCGACCCTTTTAAAGTTAAGGCAGTTGTGACTTGGAACCAGCAGACTAATGTCACCGAGATCTGTAGCTTCTTGGCTGGCTATTATTGGTGTTTTATCGAAAGCTTTTCTAAGATATCAGCGTGCGACCCTTTTGACTTGCCTCAACAAAAAGGGAGTAGTCTTCTATTGGACTAGGAATGTGAAGAATCTTTTATGACATTGAAGCACCCACTCTCCACTGCTTCAGTGTTGATCCTCCCCAATAATACAGGAAAATTTTAGGTATTCGGTAATGCCTCTCATTTTAGTTTGAATTGTGTCCTTACGCAACATGGATGGGTAGTCACATATGGTTCTAGATAGCTCAAAATCCATAAGCATAACTACCCCACTCATGATCTTGAGTTAGCAGCCATTGTGCGTGCCTTGAAGATTTGGTGTCATTACCTCTATGACCAAACCTTCGAGATCCACACCAACCACAAGAGCTTGAAGTATTTATCCTCGTAAAGAGAATTAAACATGAGGCAAAGACACTGGATTGATTTGTTAAAGAAATATGAATGCAGGATCCTTTATCACCCCGGTAAAGATAATGTAGTCACTGATGCCCTAAGTCAAAAGGAATCAGCCATGTTAGTCTAGATGATGATATCTAGTTAGAAGTTAATAGACTCTCTGCAGTCTCTCTGTCTAAACCACTATGGTAATGGTGCTTACCTTACCAAGATTTAGGCCCTACTAGACCTTTTCATTAAAATTTGAGAAGCCTAGTCTACTAATCCCGAGCTCGCCTAAAACCTCAATAAGTCCACCTTGGATGATTTCCCTGATTACATGATGTCAGACGATGGCCTATATCAATTATAAAATCGTGTTTAGTTTCCTTCTACTATCAGGGATGATGTTCTTTAGGCAGCTCATGCATCTAAGCTGTCTATCCATCCAGGAAGCACCAAGATGTGTCGTGAATTAAAGTGTCAGTACTAGTGGCCACAAATGAAGAGGGGCATTGTGAATTATATCTCTCGGTGCCTCATCTATTAGAGGGTTAAGGTTGAATATTAGAGACTCGGTGGGTTATTGCATAACCTTCCCATTTCGGAATAGAAGTGGGAACATGTGACCATGAAGTTCATCACTGGTCTACTAAGGACCACTAATGGTTGCGATACAATTTGGGGCATTGTGGATAGATTAACCAAGACAACCCATTTTCTTATCATCAAAATTACTAATCCTGTAAGTAAGTTAGTCAGTTTGTATGTTGATTAAATTGTTCGACTTCATGGTGTACCCTCCTCTATTGTGTCGGATAGAGATCCCTAATTGACTTCCTACTTCTGGGATAATTTTCAGGAGGCCTTAGGCACTAACTTACATTTTAATACTGCCTATCATTCCCAAACTGATGTGCAATCGAGATGCACCATTAAAACACTGGAAGTAATTGGAGTAAGCACCTCCCTCTCTGTGAGTTTGCCTACAACAATAGTTACTACTCCATCATCTGTATGACTCTATTTGAGGCTCTTTATGGAAGGCCATGCTGATCCCCTAACTGCTGGAACAAGATTAGGAACAGATAGTATAAAGGGATGGACTTTATCCAAGAGACAATTGAAAAAATGGATCTTATCTGGAAGAACCTCCTCATTGCCCAAAGTAATTAGAAAAGTTATGCTGACAACTGTACAACGCCTTTAGAGTTCGTTGTTGGTGACCAAGTATTCGTTAAGGTCTTTCCCTTCAAAGGAGTGATGAGGTTTGGGAAAAAAAGGAAGATGAGCCCTCGATATGTTGGCCCTATGGAGATTTTGGAGCACATTGGCCCCATGGCATACCACCTTGCTTTGCCCCAAGAGTTCACCATTGTCCATGACGTCTTCTATGTCTCCATGTTAAAAAGGTACCACCCTAACCCTAATTAAATTGTTCCAATTCAAAAAACTCTTGTTAGCTCTAACTTGGCTTACGTAGAGTACCTAACAGAGATACTAGGATAGACTAACAAGGTGTTACACAATAAGAGGAACCCGATGGTGAAGGTTTAATGGTAGCATCACACCCTAGAGGAGGCTATGTAAGAATTAGAAGATGAAATGTGGAAGAAATTTCTGAACCTATTCATAACAATTTTGGAGGACCAAAATTTTTAAAGGGGGAGGGAATGTGACACCTCGCGCCTCTGTGGTTCATGTGGTATTAAGACTCCATTTTATTCGGGCCTTTGACCATTAAATTTTTGGGTTGCAATATTATTTCATTTTATTTTATTTTTAATTTTTGTCATTTTTCCTTAATTTATGGAAAATTTTATAATTTTATTATATTAATTTCATTTACTTTATTTTATTTAATTTGTTAAGGTTTTTAAAATAAAAAGATAAAGGGTAAATTTTGAAGAGAAAAGTCGTGGAAAAAACCCAACGCATGTGTAGCACGACGTCCGAGCTCACAGACTAGCTACGCACGTGCACTAGGCCTACGCTACCACGCACGGTAGACTTAGGTTGCATGTGGCACCTCGAGCCTTACATCACCGCCGCCGCTGCTGCCGTCACCTTGGGAGTCGTGCCTCCCACTTAGTCGATTGATACCGATAATGTCATGATGATGTTATTATTTTCTATCTCCTAACAAATTCACAATACTTGTCACAAATCTAATGATTCTCTGCCTTTATAAATAGAGACCTCTTCCACCACTCTTCCTCACCCATTTTCACCCTCAAAGATCGAAATTCTCAAGAAAGAAAGCTAGAGAGAGAAAGAATGAAAAAGAGAAGAAAAGGGGACTAGCTTACCAAGAGTTGTTAGTAATCGGTAAGAGATTTAGTGTTTTCTTGCACATTCTAAGAGGCATTTTTAGAAAAATAAAGAAATGAATGTTGATTTTATCGCATGATTATAGCATGATTTTTAAAGAAATGAATGTTGATTTTATTGAATGATTGTGCCATGATTTTGAGGGTGTGATGAGTTATTAATTATGATGATTGTTTTAATTATACATGCATCATGTAAAGGCTTAGTTGATTATTTCATGAACGAATTAAAATGCAATTAATATAAGAAGGGATGGAATTGTTGACATGACATGGACAGATACATGAAACATGAATTAATTCGTTAGACTATTTTATCTACTTCTATTGTTCCCACCCTATCTGAAAAGATGTGAGATGACCACTCTATGTGGATGATAGTGCGAAAGCATGTAGGAGAACTTAGGACCACTGTGGCAAAGTACGGTCGCTGTCATAGTCTTTAAAACCACAATTATTGGCACAGTTGTTGTCATAGATCATGCTATGATATGGCAAGCCGCAAATCAGCTACGGTGTGGTGAGTCGCAAAATAAGTTATAGTGTGGTGAGCCGCAAATCTACTATGGTTGAGTAAGCTATAAATTGCCGTTAGTATCACCACAATGGTAGTTGGGAGTCCATATTAGCTAGTAGATAAAAAGTCATAACGGGGTTCGCACGAATTATGGTAAAAGACTTAATTACAGTTATTGTTATGATTTGTTTGATTTTCTCACTTGATGAGTTATCTATATGTTATTTGATGATCATGATATTAAATATTTTCTTACATTAATTCTACTCATATGGATTGTTGTAAATGGTAAGCAGAAAAAGGTATTTTTCCTAAACGCTTTTAATTTTATAAAATTTATTGGTTATGTCAATTTGATACTGTATGTCTTACCGAGTTTCATAGAACTCACTCTTTCTATGTTTGGCCCTCCCAGATGATGTCGATGAGGATGTTTACAATGAGTTTCCACCGAATTACCTCTTGAAGCTTGCCTAGATCTCGTGGATCCATGATCGTTGACGAGTGCATCTCTTGTTCCGCATTTTGATGAGTCCATTTATATAGTGAAAGAAGTGGGCTTCTTTTATATTTTTTATTTTGTATTTTGTTGTCACTTTTTTGCCTTAGTTGTATATATAATCGGGAACTTATATATTTTGGAAGGGATTTTGTATTGAAAAAATTTCGCTGCATATATTCTATTAAATGCACTCATATTCTGTATAGGTATATGGCACCCTTATACTGTAATCAACATTGGGGATATCACATAGTGTGCCTCCGATTTTCACATCACCGTCGCATCACCATCATTGCGTCAGCCATCCATCAGTTGCGTCTCTTAGTCGTCGTGTTGCATCAAGTCACTTTTTTTCCTCCCTTTCTATAACACTCTGAAAACCTTCGCGCTTAATTTGTAATGTGAACTCGTATTTATTTGGGCCCTAAGGCTGTTTAAAACTCTTTAATATTTTGTATTTTTAATTTTTCAGATGAATTTCGTATTTTGTATTTTAATTCCATATTTTATTCAGTTAAATAATTCTTGCAATTAATTATTTTATTTTATCATAAAAAAATTTCATTTTATTATTTATTTAAATATATTTCAAGGGAAAAAGGAGAAAAAGGCAGAAAAATCCCACGAGAATGCCCGCAGGAAGGATCGCACCTACGCAGGCTCAACCTGCTGTGCAGGATGTGAACGTCCCATCTGCATAAGGCACGAGGCATAGTCTACGTGCAATCGTGCAGATGGGCACGAATCCATGCGCATTATACACGCGCTGTCCGCGCAATAGACCTGCACGCACAGGCTTGGCCAGTGCGCGTAGCAAGCTAGGCTTGCAGCGCGCGGCAGGCTGGGGCGTTGAGCACTGTCTTAGGTAGAGTGTACCGCCCCTTTGGGTCCTGACTGCTGCCTTCGTGCGGTGTGTCGTTGCTAACTCGGGAAGCATGTCGCTATCACTTGGGCATCGTGTCGTTGTCGTTTGGGTTGCATGCCTTCGGGTTTCGTGTTGTCGTCACTTTGTGTTATCCATCTGTCGATCACATTCGTTAGTTGTCACATCTCACTTTTTCCATTGACTTTTCTCTCCTCACCAGATTTTGCCACTTAGCACAAATCCAACGGTCCCTATTTTCTATTAATAGGGAACCTCCCTTCACCATTTCCTCATCACTTCCATTTTCATTCTTCCATCCTCCAAGAGGTTTAGAGAGAGGGAGTGATCTAGAGAGAGATGGAGAGGAGGAGAAGAAGAAAGGGCGTAGGAAAACTTCAAGGTTTTGGTAAAGAATTAGTATTTACTTCTAACATCTTAAGGAGCATTTCTAGACAAAATTAACAAGGTTAAACTAAATTTTTTCATAATTATTTTATATACTTGAGTAAGATGATTTACGTTGTTAATTACATGTTTTATGAAAATATATGAACTGATTCTTTTGGCTTGTGAAATTTAAATGATTAAATGTTTGGGGTAAATATTGATATGTTATGCAATTGATGGTGGAAAAATGATTAAGCATGAAAAGATACATAGACATGAGAAATATTTATTGGTATTGGCTTGCATAATTCATAAAGTATTTTGTTAGACTTTTTATCTCTGTGGAGTTTCTATTTTACCTCCATCTAGTCTAAAAAGATGTGAGAGGACCGCACTCTGTGGATGATGGCGTACCCTTTGACGAGAGTGGTAACGCAATATAATTGTAGGGGTCACCTTTGGCGAAGTATGGCCATGATAGTTAACATGTAGGAGCACTGTGACTGGCACGAACGTGGTCATATATCGTGTCATGGTTTGGCAAGTCGCAAATTGGTATTATAAATGAAATAAATCAGTATTCCATATGTGTAGTCAGGAATCTGTATTGCCTTCAGTATGACATGATTTGTTTGATTTTCTCTATTTAATTTCAGCATTTTTGATATGATTGATAGAATTTGATATGATTATGACATGATTTGACATGATTGAGTTGATATTTTCTATAAAATAAAGTAAACTGCTTTCATAATTGTTGAAATGGACCTCTGACACGATTCTCGATGATGAGTAAATAAGGTACCTTTTCAAATTTGATTAGTTGTAAAATTTTAGTGATGTTATTTAAATATTGTTTTCCTTACTGAGTATGTGGAACTCACTCCCTTCCATTCCCCCCTCAGATTAGGACGATAGTGAGGAACTGATCATTGACCTACCTATTGAAGCTTTTAAGGATCTTGTGGATCTGTGAACCGTTACGAGTGCATATTGTTTTTTGCTCCATCTTTTGTAGAGGCTTGTATTTAATTTTGTTTTGCCTCAATATTGTAAGATTTGGAATTCTATTATTATTTTGTATGGGATTGTAATATTTTATTCTACTGCATATAATTATTTTAAATGCGCTCGTATTTATTTATGTATCTAACACCCTTATGCTTTAATTAATATTTGGGATGTCACAACAGACATTTTATTAAAGATCAACTGGAAGCAAGGATAATTGGAGTTCCTCATATTTGATCTCAGAATCAACATGCCGACATTCTCACTAACGATGTATCAAGTAAAAACTTCCATCAAGTTTTAGACAAGTTGGGTATGCAAGATGTTTATGCACCAACTAGAGGGGGTGACACGACGGGGAATGAGCAAGCATCGTTTTAACTCCTGGAACCTTGCACAATGTAATACCAGAAAGCTTAACCACTTAATTTACCCTCCCTACTTGAAACTACACCCAATAATATGGAATACAAATTCAAGGTAACTGTAAAAACTAAAAGAATTACAAAAGATGGCATGGCTTACGCGATAAATTATTTTTGAATTCCTTGGTTCAACAAGGCTTTTAAAGCTCCCTAACTTTAAGACACTTGAAGAACATGCAATAAAATTATTTTTGCTAATTTTTAAGTAGCAACAAAAAAGCTTGAAACTTTATTTATTTTTTGAATTGATGAATTGTTTATACAACCTAAGGATTGAAGCCTTTATATAGACTTCATTTTCTAATACAAATAAAAGTAGGATTAAATATTCCTACTTGAACACTTAAACTTAATTAAACTAGGAAACTTAAACAAAAATAATTAAATAATTAAATCCTAATCTATACTCAATAAAATATTAAAAATAAACTCTAGATTACTTGAACATGACTCCTTTCTCTTTTTGATCGAATCTCCTTGATCTCATCTTCCTTGGAATTCAAATTTGAGTAGAAATCCTTCTTTAATTTCAGCATATTATTCACATGTGGAATTTAGGAATTTGCAAAAGTCCTTTGTAGCTTGGTTTAAATCTTCAATGGTCTCTGACAGTAAGTGCTATTGACTATAAAGTTAATGGCATTTTCTTAAAATTAATGTAACATTCAAAACTTTAGTAGCATAGTTTAAATACTATTTTTCTTACTGAGTTTCATGGAACTCATCCAAATCCATCTCTTAAATGATGTGGAAAGTGAAGATTCGCTCCTCAAGTTACCACTTGAAGCTTGCCTGGGTCCGTTTGCAGACTGGTAGATGATGAGTCCATTTGGATATAATGTACTTTGATGAACATATTTTTGTATTTTGTAGAATTAGTTGAACAATATTTTATAAATTTATAGCTAATTACTTTGCTTCAATGATGTACACTTTTATATTTTGTAAGGAATGACTTACTTCCGCTGTATAAATATTTTTAATGCACTCGTATCTATTATATTACCTCTTACCCCTCCAGATACCAAAACATCACAAGTGATATTAGAGCAAGATTCTCGGACATTCCTTACACTGAGGCCTATGATCTAGACTTAGAAAATTCAAAAATTTTATTAGAAACAATAATAGCCTATAAACCTTAGGGAACGACATCTTTACTAAACCATTGTCTCCCTTTTGGAGGAAAACAAGACTCGAGGGAGACCGTCAATAGAAAGACCTGATGCCCAGAATGCCTTGACTCGAGTTCACTAAATTATTCCAAACTATTAGGGTTTGACCGTCACTGTGGGCCATAACCTTGCTCATAACCTCGGATGCCCACATCATGCGGATGACCACTATCACCTTGACCATGTTATTTCATAAAATATCTATGAATTCCACTAGTTGAACCCTCCTCATTTTGATGTGGACCAGACCCCATGGTTGTCGAAGCATGTATTATGCAAACAAAGAAACTTTTCTCAGTTATTGAGCTCACTAAAGAGCAGAAATTCCCCTTATAGCCTTCATGTTCACCGGAGAGGCTAAACCTAGTGGCATCTCCAAAGGACACTTTGCTTATTTCGACCACTTGGGACCATTTTATAGATGTTTTCCTTAATAATTTCTTCCCAGTATATGTTCAGAAAAATAAGGAGGAAGAATTTTAGGACCTACGACAAGTAAGCATGTGAGTAAGCCACTGTGCTTCCAAGTTTATTCCATTATCTAGATTTGCCCCAGAGTTTGTAGCCATCAAAGAGAAGAAGTTTTAAAAATATTTGAAGGGTTTGAGAGCTGATATTTTCATTTGGGTGGCCATAATGAAGCCAACCACCTATGTCGAGGCCTTAGAAAATGCTCAGTTAGTCGAGGAACTCCTTGCTGCCAAGTACCGATATATCCACAATGTCAGGGGAGAACATCAATAGAAGATGAAGTAGATTAATTAGGGTCATGGTGACAAATAACCTAGGACGGCTCCTGCTGTCATTGCGGCTCAACCACTGCCTTCGTCTCCAGACAACCCTCCTCTGGCTACCCACGTATGTCAACACTGTGGTCGAAGTCATGGTAACCGTCCCTACTACAAGCTTAATAATGCTTGTTATAACTGCAAGAGTACATAACATTTTGTGAAGGACTACCCTGAGAAGCTTAGAGATGCTACCAAACCCATTGTTAGAGCAAGGGTCTTCCACCTCGATGAACCTAGTGCTGTGGTGACTCCAATTATCATTTAGGGTACCTTTTTTATTCATAGTTCCGTAGCTCATGTTTTGATTGATGCTAGTGCCACCCACTCCTTTGTGTCTTGTGAATTCACCAAGTGTCTAGCAATAAAACAAGAATCCTTAGGATAAACTTTGATCGTAGACACCCTCTAGGGGACTCTTAGAAGCTCATGTAGCGTACGAAGCCTATAAGGTAAGAATTTCAGGTAGAGAGTTTACCATAGACCTAATATTCTTAGATTTTCCAGGTTTTGATGTTATTTTAGGTATCGACTGGCTGGAAGCCTACCATATTGTTATTGACTGTTATGACAAAACAATAACCCTCCATCCTCCCAAGAAGAAAGGTCCTTAAGGGAAATGTTTAAAATTTTATTTTGTGTAAACTTCTATTTTGTAATTAACTAGATGTTTTGAATTAAAATACTTGATATTTTTAATTGACATGTGTGTTAAAATTTAAATAAATTATCTGTCCTCTTTTCTAACCTCTTTGATACATAGGCAAAGGGACTCTGAGAATGCCATATAATCAATCTTAGTTATCTATAACTACCCAGGTGTATTTTTCTGATGAGCTTCCAAGTTTGCCACCCAGACAGGAGGTCGAATTCTCCATTGACCTAGTTCCAAGGACACATCCCATTTCCAAGGCCACCTATCATGTGGGCCATGCAGAACTTTAGGAATTAAATCATCAATTGATAGCACTACAAAAGAAGAGATTTATCAGACCCAGTAATTCTCCATAGAGTGCCTCAGTGCCATTTGCCAAGAAGAAGGATGAGACCCTCCATTGTGCATTGATTACAAAGAATTCAATTAGGTGACAATTAAGAACAAGTATCCCTTGCCTTGCATCAACAACTTGTTCTACTAGTTATAAGGTGCATCGGTCTTTTCCAAGATTGATCTCAGGTCGTGTTATCACCAGTTGAGTGTTAAAGCCCAAGATATACCTATGATGGCATTCTGCAAGTATAGTCCTTTTAAATTTAGGGTCATGCCCTTTAGACTAACCAACTGTCTTGCAGTATTTATGGACGTCATGAACAAGATTTTTAAGCCTGCACTGGATAGTTTCATCATTATTTTTATTGATGACATCCTCGCATATTCCAAAGACCAAACAAGAACATGCTGACCACCTAGTTCATGTTTTGAAGACCTTATACTACACAAATTGTACGCCAAGTTCAGTTAGGGCTCTTTCTGCTTGGAATATATCTCTTTCCTTACTCATATTATTTTAGGTAATGGTATTTCTATGGAACCCTCAAAGATTGAGGCAGTGATTAATTAGAGTAAACTAACTAATGTCACTCAGATCTATAGTTTCTTGGGTTTGGCAAGATATTATTGCCGCTTCATTAAAGGCTTTTCTCGCATTGCTGCCCCATTAACCCACCTCAACAGGAAGGGTAGTTTTTTCTATTGGGACCCTAGCTATGAAGAGAGCTTTTTCGAGCTCAAGAAATGATTGTCTTCTATTTTGGTATTGATTCTTCCCGACAGTATTGATTGTTTTCAAGTTTACTTTGATATCTCTTACATTGGTTAGGGGTGTGTGTTCATGCAACATGGTCAGTTAGTAGTTTATGGTTCTAGGAAGCTAAAACCGCATGAACAAAATTAACCCCCTCACAACCTTGAGTTGATAGCCATAATCTTTGCTCTCAAGGTATGGTGACACTATCTATATAGTCAAACCTTTGAGATCTACACCGATAATAAAAGTTTGAAGTACTTTTTCTCATAGAAGGAACTTAATATGAAGCAGAGATGTTAGATGGACCTCACAAATGACTACGATTACAAGATCGTATACCACCCCGGTAAAGGTAATGTAGTTATCGATGCTTTTAAGAGGAAGAACTCGACCTTATTAGCCTAAATAATTGTTATGAAATGGAGGATGCTTGAGACAATCCCAGGTCTCTAATTGAACCATTATGGTGAGGGCGCCTATCTTGCCCAAATTTGGATCTAGCCCACTCTCATTAAAGAATCAGAAAGCCCAATCCACGAATTCTGAAGTAGAGAAACATAAGGAAAATATAGAAATAGGAGAGTAGTTTGACTTTAAAATGTTCGATGATGGGAGAGTAGGTTCTGAGATCAATTATGAGTGCCTAATGACCCTGAACTTAGGTTGGATGTTTTGAAAGAAGCTCATGCCTCTAAGTTGCCTATCCATACAGGAAGCACAAAAATGTATCAAGATTTGAGGCTCCATTTTTGGTGGTCAGGTATGAAGTGTGGTATAGTCAATTTTGTCTCTAGGTTCCTTACTTGCCAACAGGTCAAGGTGAAACATCAAAGACCTAGTGGTCTTCTACAATGTCTTCCCATCCCAGATTGAAAGTGGGAACAAATGACGGTGGACTTTATCACCAGGTTATCAGGAATAGGATTTGCACCCAATGGGATTTGGGTCATAGTTGACAGATCGACCAAATCGGCTCATTTCTTGGTAGTTAAAACCACAAATTTGGTTAGTAAGTTGGCTGGGTTATATGTTCAAGAGATAGTTAGACTCCATGGTGCTGCAATTTCGATGGTGTCTGACAGGGACCCTCGATTCACATCCTAATTTTGGACCAATTTTTAGGATGCTCTAGGCACTAATCTATCCTTGAACACTACTTACCATCCACAAACTAATGGTAAGTCCGAATGGACCATTTAAATGCTGGAGGATATGTTAAGAGCCTGTGTACTAGATTTTGATGGTAGATGGGATAGACACTTATCACTGGTGGAGTTTGCTTATAACAATAACTATCACTCCAGTATTGGTATGGCTCCTTATAAAGCACTTTATGGCAGACCTTTTCGATCCCCTACTTGTTTGAATGAAGTTGGGAACAGATATCTCCCAGGGACATATCTCATTCAGGAGATGATTCACATGATTGCCATCATCCGCAAGAACCGCACCACTACTGAGAACCAATAAAAGAGCTATGCTGATAATTGTAGAAAAGACTTAGAATTTGCAGTGGGTTTCAAGGACTTTCTGTACAAAGGGAAAATGTGAGTTGGGAAGAGAAGAAAACTAAGTCCTCGCTTTATGGGACCCTTCAAGATACCAGAACATATTGGCTTAGTGACATATTGTATTGCTTTGACCCCAGAATTCATGGGTCTACATTATATCTTTCATGTCTCAATGCTTAGGAAGTACAACCATGACTCTTCTCACATTATTTCGCATCAAAGACTCCCAGTTCACTTAGACATGTCCTACTCGAAGTATCCCATCCTTATCATTGATTGATAAAGGAAGGTTCTTAGAAACAAGACAATCACCATGGTCAAGGTTTTTTGGGAATATCACTCCCCTAAAAAAGCTACGTGGGAACTCAAAGACGAGATATGAGATAAACATCCCGAGACATTTTGAAATTTCAAATTTGGAGGCCCAAATTTTTGTATGGAGGGGAGGATGTGACACCCCTAAACCTATTTAAATATCATATGCATGTATTTTAAATTTTTGATTTATTTTAAAGTGATGCTAAAACTTTTTTGTGCGTATTTATAATTTTAAAACTATTCTAGTAGTTGTTCAAAAGCTTAAAACAAAAGAAAATGCAACACCCAAGAACCTTTACGCTAAATTGTTGTGTAAAACTTTAATTACCTGGGTCCTAAGGCCATTAACTCTTTTAAATTTATGTTTTAATTTTCGTATAAAATTAGGTAAAAATTTTAAATTTTATTTTATATGCTTATTATTCATTTTATTTCACTAATTTTAAAATTTTAGGGAAAACAGTGAAGGAAAACGACAAAGAAATCCTGTGGAAAAGCCACAAAAAAATTTTCCCTGCTCAACGGGGCCCACACACCGTGCGCATACACGCGCTCATTGCCAGCATGAATGTCACCAACGCGTACATTACATCCGCGTGGGGTGCAAAGTATGCAGGCTGCATGCGCATCACATTGCATGCAGATAGCACGCGACTTTGCGCACAGACCTTTGACCAACGCATGCGATAGGGTTGGCTTGCGCACACCGTCGTTTGGCCGATGAGCCGCCGCCATTCGGCCAGGCGAGTCGTCATCATTTGGGAGGCATGTATTGTCCCTCAGCTGGTGCGCCTTCAGTCTTTGTGCCCTCGTCGCATAGATGTCGTCTTATCAGTTGTCCATCAATCACGTTTGTTAGTTGTTGCATCGCATCGATCACTTTTTCCCCTCCCTCTCTCCTCACGAATTTGTGCTACTTGGAAAAAATCCAATGGTACCCTTTTTCTATAAATACAAACCTTCCCCTGCACTCCTTCATCATTTCATCGCCATTTTATCATTCACCAAAGCAGTCTAGAGAGAGAGAGAAAGAAGAGGAAGGAATAGAGGGAAGAGGAGAGTAGGAAAAAACTTCAAGCGTTCGGTAAGGAAACTTGGTATTTATTTGTACGCTCTAAGAAGTATTTCTAGATTAATAAAAAGAATATTGCATGAATAAGAGATGCCTTGTTACATGTTTAATTACTGTTATTGTTTAACTATATTTACATAAAAATTCCATGTTATTGCATGATTTGTATCGTTTTAATAAGTAAATAAGTAAACATAATGAATATGATGGCATGATGATACAAAAAGCATGATGTTATTTAATGAATATATGGAAGGAATATTGACGTTTGTGTGCATGGTACTTAAATTAACATAATTCGTTAGTCTTTTTATCTTTGAGGGGTTCTATTTCTCCCCCATCTAGTTCTGAGAAGACATGAGATGACTGCTTCCTGTGGATGACAGCGTACCCTCTGATGAGAATGGTGACGCAATATGATTGTAGGAGTCACCTTGGCGATGTACAATCATGACTATAGTTTACATATAGAACGACTGTGGTTGGCACGACCGTGGTCATAGAATGTGTAATAGTTTTGCAAGCTGTAAATGCACTGTGGTTTAATAAGCTACAAATATGTTGAAATGATGTAAAATGAAATTGTCATTCCACAATGGTAGTCAATAATCTGTATTGCCCTCAGTACACAGAGGTCGAAATGGCTTTGTACAAAGAATAAATAAAAGATGAAAGGAAAACATGATATGATATGATTTGTTTGATTTTTTCTATCTTATACATGACATGATTATATGTTTAATGTGATTGACTTGATGTTGACATTTTTCTGAAATAAATAAAATATTTTTTTTATTATTGAAATAGACCCATATGCACGATTCTTGAGGACAAATGATTAAGGTATAATTTCTAAGTTTAAATTACTTTTAAAATCTTTGTAATATCGATTAAATATTATTTTCCTTACTGAGTATATAGAACTCACCATTTTCAATTACCCCTCCTTCAAATGAGGATGATAGTGAAGAACATTGAAGACTTTGAGAATCTCGTGGATCCATAAACCATTATGAGTCCTTATTTTGTTTTCGCACTCTAATGAGTCCAACTTTTGAAGATGCTTGCATTTACTTTTATTTTGCCTTAGTATTGTAAGATTTAGAACTTCAACTTATCTTAAAAGAGATTCTAATATATTTTATTTCGCTGCATATAATTATTTTAAATGAACTTATATCTGCTTCTATATTTAACACCTTTATGCTTTAATTAGTATTTAGGATGTCACAGAAAAACAAGAGGAAGGGGAAAAAAAACCCTGTGGGAAAAATTTATGGGAAAAGAGCTCGTGGGAACACACACGCACGAGCATGCACACCTCGCAGGCAAACGACCAACCCGTGAGATAGGCCCGTATGCCTACATGCCTACAGAACAGTGTCTGCGTGCCTCTCACGGGCCAAAAGCTAACCTGCCACTATTCTGCCTGATCTCTTCTGCCACTTGGCAAGAATGTAATCTCCTCCACCAGTGTCGGTCGACCACTTAGGCTGATCAATGACCATCTTCCTTTGTATGTGATCCAACGGATCATATTGCTTTAACTTGATATTTAAGCTCCTATCTCCTTCATTCCCTTATTCTTCTCTTCTACTACTCACAAAAAAAGAAACAGAACTACCGAGAGAAACAACTAGCTTGAGAGTAACGAAGAGCCACCACATCCTCCTTCGTTCTTGAAGGCTTGCCACTGAGCCTTTCTTCCTCTCCTCAAGTAGTAAGCCTCATCATTCCTGTCTTTTCTTCCCTTACGGCGCTAATGCACCTCATATGCATACTTTTCTTTCTTCCTTGATTGTAGAACATGTTCTACAACTCATCGGACAGCCGTTGCAGCTATCTTCTTCCTCGAACCTGTGAAGCATCTCCATTTTTTAGGAAACCCAACACCTAATGGTGATATGTAAGGAATTTGGTATTTTTCCTTATGCTCCTAATGGATTTTTATGATCTTAACTATTTAAACTTTAAGGAAAAATGCATGTATGATGTGTTTACGGTACATGTATGTTGAGTGGTTTTTATTTGCTATTTTGTCAATCGTTTGATGTTGCCTTAAACGATTTTTTTGTTTAAATTTTTATGTGTGTTGGTTTATGTTTATAAAATATAGTGTAATGCGTGGAATAGGAGAAGATCATACGAGAAGGGAAGTGATTGTTTAGGTTTAGGCACCAAGGTGCCTAGGAGGGTCTATAGAACACAGCTACACTGTGTCTATGTGCTCGAGAGACATTGGCTTGGCACGCCTAAGTTCTAGGGCAAGGCCCTCAACTTGTTGTGTGCGCACAGCAGCCACACACAAAAGCGCAAGTTCTGGGGGGCATGCCAGCATATTGAGGGGACTTGTTGCGGGAGCTGTGTGTGCATATGTGCATTTGTGCGTTCATGTGTGTGTCCACGCGCGTGGCCTGGTCCGTAAGCCAAGAGCCCCGTGTGCGAAGGCTTAACACAAAGCGGGCCTTTGCAAGATTCCCTGTTGCACTACCTTACCAGGTAAACACACACATTATGCGCATGACGGCCTACCCCGACACGCCCCATTGCCAAGACAGCTTGTCGAGGCACATTGTTTGCGCAATGTTGTGTTGTGGAGGCTTTGCGAGCCATGCTCGTGTGTCGTGCGGACCTTGTGAATGGGCCTCTGCCCTGCCCTACAGGCGAAGATGAAAAGGGCTTACCCTCTTGGGTCTTAGCTTATAAGGGGCCCCGATGGCCCAAGTTGGTTAATGGGCCCTTATTAGGTCCAAGTTAGTTAATGGACCCCATCGGGTCCGGGTTAGGTTAATGGACCTCCATCAAGTTCGGATTAGGGTATGGACCCCTAATGGGCCCAAGTTGGTTAATGGGTCCCTAAGGTCTCAAGTTGGTTAATGGACCCCATAAGGTCTATCTTAGGTTAATGGGCCCCCATTGGGTCTAAGTTAGGTTAATGGACACCCATCGGGTCCATATTAGGTTGATGGACCCTATTGGGCCCAAGTTTGTTAATGGACCCCTCCCGGGTTCGGGTTAAGGTAATGGGCCTCATGGGGCCTAAAATGAATATGGATCGGAATAGTTTAAGAGATTAGGAACTCAAAAGGGTTTGAGAGTAAGTCTAATGGAGCCAATAGGTCAAACATAGATTTGTGGATCAAAATTTGGTCTAATCCCATACTCAATTTTAAAAATAAAGAAAAGTTGAAATCCTTTTGACCGTTCTTATTGAGGGGTGACTTAATATGACTGTTACCGACTGCTGGTGAACAACTCCCTATGAATGGTATTAATTTTTCCTTTGACAAGAGTGGATCACAATTGATTGTAGGGACCATAGTGGCAAAGTAATACCATGGTCAAAGCATTTTATTAAACTATTGTATATTTATTTGAATTGTTTTTCCATTCACAGTTATAGTTTGGGATCCCCTTTGCGCTATGTTGATATAGGTCTAAACAATTTTGTGCAGAGATTTGTAAATAGTGATACTAAATCTAGTAACATGATTAGTATAATTAGGACAATTGCTTGTTATGCTAGGTTTTCTAGATAGCTTTCCTTGTATTGATTATGTTTCTCACTGTTTTGTCATGTTGCTTATGGATTGAGACATGTGTTTCAAAATAAATTTCATACGATCAAAATTATAAAGTTTTTAGTAGTTTCTTAAAAATAAACATAACTGTACTAGGAAATCTTTAGTTAGTCTCTGACGATCAGTGTTGTTGACTGTAGAGGTAATGGTATTTTCTTAAAATTGATGTAACATTTAAACCTTTAATAGCGTAGTTTAAATATTGTTTTTCTTACTAAGTTTCATGGAACTCATCCCAAATCCATCCCCTAGATGATGCGGAAAGTGAAGATTCACTCCTCGAGTTACCACTTGAAACTTGCTTGGATCCACTCGCGGACCAGTAGATGATGAGTGCACTTGGATATATTGTACTCTGATGAACATATTTTTGTATTTCGTAGAATTAGCTAAACAATATTTTGTAAATTTTTAGCTAATTCTTTTGCTCGGTAATGTACACTTTTGTATTTTATAAGGGATGACTTAATTTGGTTGTATAAACATTTTTAATGCACTCATATTTGTTCTGTTATTGAACCCTGTTACCCCTCCAGATATCGGGACGTCACACCGAAAATCCTAATTACTACAGGATTCATCATTGATGTGGGATTACATCATTGGAACAAAATTTGATCCTCCTAGAATCATGTCACGGGGAGTTTAGAACATTGTCATAATATCTCCTAGTTAGTTAGGATTAGATTGTCATAATTATCTCCTAATTTATTGTGATTAGATTTCTCTATCGGTCTTTTTATTTTTTATATACAATGTTTATCTCATATTCTTTATAAGCAAGTATGTACAGATGGCTTTAAAATGTCGTGTATCTATTGTATCAAATATAAATGAAAAACCATATCAATTTTCCCAGATTTTCATATAGGCTGCTTCTAGATTTTTAGGTAGGTTGCCTCAACTTTAGAAGGGTCCACAAATATAAAATCCTTGGATATTATATGTCCTAGAAAAGAAATATGCTCAAGACAAAATTTGCACTTGCTTAGTTTCACTTATAGTCTTTCTTTTCTAAGAATTAGACATGTTTACCTTTGTCTTTGGAGTAGATCAAGACGTCATCTAAAGCCCATTTTTGGAGGTGTCCTGGCCACCTGGCAAAGAGGGCTAGCTATGCAGCTAGCTGTCAAACTTTTGCCCTCCTCCCTACATGTTGTCAGCCGTATCAGGCCAGTAACACCCAAGATTGCTTGCAAGAATTCTAATGGCCCAAAGATGTTGCAAATCTCGCTTAAAAGCCTCCATTTGATTTCCTTCTTCTTCATTAGATCAAAGTGAGAGAGAAACAGAAGAATTGAGAGTGAAAAACAAAGAAATTGGAGAGAAGATAAAAGGGAAATCGAGTGAGAAAGAAGGAAATTGAACTTGTGTGAGGGAAGTTGAGTGAGTGTGTGACAGAAAATTCCATTGCTCTAGATAAGGTAAGCCACCTTCCTCTTCTTAATTTATGTTCTTCCATTCTTCCTTAATATCTGAACTCCATTATTAGCAGCTCCAAGAACCTAAACAATTATTGCTAGCGTTAATCCAAAGCATTCCTCCTACTGCACTTGGACACACAGACCTAGCAAGTAAGCCTATTGTTTTCTTTCTATTTCCATTTCTATCTTCCATTCATTTCAATTTTGTGTAGCTAGTAGGAGCCTTAGGAAATAATTTTAGCAGTAGAACTGCTCATAAAACTAAAAACTAATCAAAAACCCATACTAACTTCACAAATAATCCTCAAGCAAGTTGTAGTGGCCATTTTAAATTTTTAACAAATTTCCCCATGCATTTTGAGCGATATTTCATGCAATTGACAGGTAAGAAGAATGGTAATTTAGTTTATAGATGCATTGAGATTTATATATGCATTTAGATTGTAAAATTGCATGAAATTGATTGTTGCATGCTATTAAACTGAATAGAAAGGTGAGTGCATTCAAATGTGTTTTTCTTGATTAAATTCATGCTTTTGTGATGATTTGTGTGACACCCTTGAACCTTGTTAATGAACAGATGCTTGTGCTTTAAATTTCAAGTTCTAATTTGATAATTAAAATATTTACATGTGTAATTGCAATTTTTATTCTTGTTCTAAACATGTTATTTAAAAAGGTATAAAACAAAAGGAAGAACAAAAAAAATAGGGGTAGGCATCTCACGAGAAATAGCCTGCGGATACATGCATGCCCAAACACTCGTACACCCACGAGCCTGCACGCCTGCACGTCCGCACACTTGCCAAACAATGCCCGTATAACTTGCGTAGGTAAAAGTTGCCTGCAACAATGGTTGACTGCTACTGCGAGCCCTTAACAGGCATATACAGCCCTCCTCACCTATCGATAAGCCACTTAAGCCGATCAATGGCCCAAAATGCACGCATATGATCTAATGGATAACACAACCCCTTCTTTTGATATTTAAGCCTCTTTTCCTCTTCATTCTTCATTCTTCATTCTTCTTCTCTTTTCTTCTTTTTCTTCACTTGACAAAAAAGAAGGAAAGCGTGAGAGAGAGAGAGAGCCAATCAAGGCACCAAAGGCTCCTTCTTTTTTCTTCATGGAGGCTTCACTATGCATTCTTCCCTTAGCTCATTTAGTAAGTCTTCTATACCTCGTTTTCGATCCTTTTTTTCTCTTAAGGTGCCAAGACACCTCACTCGTAATCCTTCAATCTTCCTTAAATTATAAAAGACATTCTGCAAACTTCTCGGCCAGCTATTGTAACTGTCTTTCTCCTTCGAACCAGCTTGAAGTTTCATCATTTCCTTTTGGAAACCCGAGCATTAAATAATGAAGGTCAGGGCTAGGTATTTCTTCTCACTCTACTAATGAACTTTCTACATCTTAAAACTATTTAAAAATTAAAATGTGTGCATGTTTGTTGATTGTTTCATATATATAAGTGTGTGGTGCTTGAATTTCTACATTTTGCAATGTTTGATCGAATTTTTGATGCCTAAGTGTCAATTTGTTTATGCATGCCAAAAAGGGAACTTAAATGTTGAAATGTATAACTTAGGACAGTGAAAGATGATCCGAAATAGTTTAGGGCACCAAGGTGCCGAGAAAAATTACAACTCGCAGCTGTGTCACGACTGGGTGCATGAGGGACACTGTCTTGACATGCCTATATATCTAGATAGGTCGTGCACAGGAGCACAAGTTTTATTAGGCGTGACAACACGCAAGGTGTTCTGCTCCCTGTGCGTGTGTGTGCATGTCTTCATGCAAGCACGCATGTGGCCTGCTAGGTGTGTCTGTGCACTGAGAAGCTTGCGCACTCGAGATTAGGTGAACACATCGTGCTATGCTACCCTGCCAAGCGTGCATGCATTTGCGCGCACTGTGCGTGAGGGCTTGTCTCTGTGCGACCATGTGCGCAGGACGGCTTGCCCAAGGCATGCAGCCCCCGCAATATGTTACACAATGCGACTGCTTGGCAAGTTTGCTTACTAAGCAAGCTGTGCGGGCTGGGCCCTTTGCCTTGCCATTTAAGCGAAGGCCAAGAGGGTTACCCCAATTGGGCCTCAACCTTAGAGGGGAACCCGATGGCCTAATCTAGGTTTATTAGCCTCCAAGTGGGCAAGGTTAAACCTATGGACCCAGATGGGTTAGGTTCTATTGATGGAACCCCACCGGGTCCGAGTTGATTTAGTTACTGGGCCCTCACTGGATCTGGGTCAATTTGATTAGTGGACCCCCACCAAGTCTGGGACGAGTTGTAACACCCCAGAACCTTCGTGTTTGATATGTTGGGTAAAACCTCTATTTATTTGGACTCTAAGGTCATTAACTATTTAAATTATGTTTTTAATTTCTATATAATTTTTGAGTTCATTTTAAAATTATTTTATTTACGAGATATTTTCATTTTTATTCACTAACTTTTAAATTTTAAGAAAATAAAAAAAGACAGCAAAAAATCCTACAAAAAAGCCACAGGAAATATTCCCTCACCTCATTGAAACCAAGAAATATAGGCCTACCTGCCATCCACACCAGAATAAATCGAGTTTGCGTGGGTCTTGCCTGTCGCGCACACCCATGCATGCGACCAGCCAAGTGTGTGCCTACACACACATCCTGTCGGCACGAGGAGCAAGGCCCACAGTCTGCACATGCAGCTCCACGCGCCTGTGTGCAAGCCTGCGCACACAGGCACCTCAACAAACAGGTACAAGTGTCACGACCAATGCGTGTAACTGGCCTCAACCTGCGCACGTCAGGCCTAGGGTAGTCACGTTGTCCTCGGGCTGTGTGCGCTGCCCCTTAGGTGACTTGCACTGTCATTGTTAGGCTGGTGCAGCGCTGTCATTTGAGAGGCATCCACCATCCCTTGATCAGGTCTCCACAACCTTCGAGCCACCATTGCATTTATTGTCATCTCGTCAGCTGTTTGTCAGTCACGTTTGTCAGTCGTTACGTTGCGTCGGTCAACATTTTCCCTCCCTCTTTCCTCATGGATTTGTGCCACTTAGCAAAAATCCATCTATCCAATTTTCCTATAAATATGGACCATCTCCCACCTTTTTTCCCCACCACTTCTTTTTCATTGTTCACTCATCAAAGAATATGAGAGAGAAAGAGAGCTAGAGAGAGAAAAGGAAAGGAAAGAAGAAAAGGAACGTAAGAAATACTACAAGCTTTTGATAAGGGAAATTTAGTATTTATTCCTACATTCTAACAAGTATTTTTTAGATTAATAAATGAAATATTAAATGATTGTGAATTGACATGATGTGTGTTTACTATTTGCTAAAATTTGAGAATACATGGACATGTAAACTATTATTTTGCTTGATTAATAATGTACTAATGCTTAAAAATAAATGAACAAATGATATGATTATGATGATATGATAAGAAATAGTACGTTGTGATTTTTATTCGAGAAGCATGATATTATTTGACAAATATGTTAAATGAACAATTGAATATGTATGCATAAATTTAAATTAATATGATCTATTAGGTTTTTTATCTTTAAGGGGTTATGTTTCTTCCCAATCTAGTCTGAAAATACGTGAGAGAACCGCTCCCTGCAGATGACAGTGTACCCTTTGATGAGAGTGGTTACACAATATAATTGTAGGGGTCACTGTTGCAACGTATGACCGTGACTATAGTTTATATGTAGGACCACTATGGTTAGCATTACCATGGTCATAGAACGTGTCATGGTTTGGCAAGTCGTAAATGTATTATGGTTTAGCAAGCCGTAAATGTACTAAAAATAAAATGAATCTTGTCATTCTACAGTGGTAGTCAGAAATCTGTATTACCCTCAGTAGATATAAGTTGGAACAGTTTCGCGCGAAGAATATGCAAAAGATAAAAGAAGTCATAACATGATTTATTTTATTTTCTCTATTTTGTGCAGGATATGATTATGACCATGATGTGATCGTTTTGATGTTGACGTCTTTTTAAATGATATAAAATTAGTTTTCTAAATTTTTAATGAAATCGTGATATGACCATGTGACGATAATCGATTAACGATACGTTTTTAATTTAATAAACCTTTAAAATCTTAGTAATGTTATCTAAATACTATTTTTCTTATTGAGTTTATGGAATTCACTCATTTTCATGCCCCCCCAGATGAAGACGATAGTGAGGAAGTACTTGTTGACCTACCAATTGAAGCCTTCGAGGATCCCGTGGATCCATGAACTGTTACGAGTGCATATTGTCCCGCACTCTGATGAGTCCATTTATTGAGAGCCTTGTATTTATATTTATTTCTGCCTCAGTATTGTAAGATTTGGAACTCAAATTTATTTTGTAACGGATTGTAATATATTTATTATGCTGTATATAATTTATCTTGATGCACTCGTAATCTGTTTCTATATCTGGCTCCCTTATGTTATACTTTAGTATTGGGAATGTCACACGGGTTGATGGGCCTTCATTGGCTGGGTCAGTTAATAGACCCTAATCAGGTTTAGGTTTGTTTAGTGGGTCCCAATTATGTCTGGCTTTAGTTAGTGGGCCTTTATTGGGTCTTGGTTTAATTGTTTGTGGGCCCAAATGATTGGGAGCAGGGCAATTTAAGAAACTGGGAAACTAATGGGTTTTAAGGATTGATTTGATGGACCCAATGGGCTTAAATGAATTATGTGAACTATAATTTAGACTGTGATCTCGTGATTGTTAAGAACAACGTAAAAGACTGAAATTAGTTTGACCATTATCACTTAGGGATAACTGAATATAATTGTAATCAATCGTTGGTGAACCACTTGCCGTGAATGGTACTTGCTTTTTCTCTTACAAGAGTGGATTGCAATTGATTGTAGGGGTCATAGTAGCGAAGTATTGTCATGGTCAGAGTCTTTAATTGTATTATCATATATCGAATTGAACTGCTTCCCATTCACAGTGGTAGTAAAGGATCCCCTCTACTCTATATTGATATAGGTTAGAACGGTTTTGTGTGAAGATCTGTAAACATAAAACTAAACTGAGTAACCTAATTTTGTATAGCTAGGACTGTATATCCCCTCCTTATGTTGGTTATGTTTCTCATTGTTTCGTCTTGTCATGCCATATTTTATATTGTTTTTCTGTATTAGATATGTTTCTCATTGTTTTGTTGTATTGCTTATGATTTAAGACTTGTATTTTAAAATGCATTTCAAGAAATTAAAGAAATAAGGTTTTCGGCAATATTTAAAATGAATTTAATGATGTGATGGAATCTGTAGTGGTATCTGAAGGTAAGTAGGATCAACTATATAGGTAATGACACTTTTATTTAAAATAAATGTAATTTTTGAAACTTTAGTAGCATAGTTTAAATACTATTTTTGTGACATCCCACACCTTTATGCTTCATGTGGTACTATGACTCCATTTTATTCCAGCCTTTTGCTATTAAACTTATGTGGTGTAATATTATTTTATTTTATTTTTAAATTTTTGCTATTCGTTTTAATTTATCCAAAAAAATTATTTTATTTTATTTTATTTTATTTTACGTTAAAAATGTTGAGGATTTTAAAAAAAAGGACGGGGAATGTCATGGGAAAGCAAGCCCGCGCGCCCTCGAGGAAACGCGGATGCGCCATGCACCGAGGCACACGCACGCCAAGACAACTAGACATGCTTGCAGGTGCACATCCCATCAGCTGAATGCCCATGCAACTCCCAGTCTGCGCGCGGATCCTGCGCCCAGACACGCACGTCAGGCGCACAGCTCAACACTTGTCCTACGCATGTGGATCTTGTGCGTGGATCTATCACATCAAGTACGCCAGAGGTGCGCGCTTGTGCAACATGACAGTGCAAGATGGCCTGTGCGCGTGGACCTCACCCTGCTCGTGTGTCAATGCACCATCTGGGCATGGAGATTAGCCTATTGCATGTGGCAGACTTGGACAGCGCTCGGTGCCTTGAGCCTCGCACACCGCTCTCTTCGGAGTCGTGCCTCCTCCTTGGCCAACTGATGCAGATGACACAATGATGATGTCATCATTTTTTCTCTCCTCACAAATTTGTGACACTCATTTTAAATCCAACAGTTTTCTTTTTTCATAAGTAATGGACATTCTCCACCCATTCTTCCTCACCATTTTCACTATTAAGACCAAAATTTTAGATAGTGAAAGTTAGAGAGAGAAAGAAGGAAAAATAAAAAAGAAAGGGGACTAGTTACAAGGAGTCGTCGGTAATCAGTAAGGGATTCAATATTTTCTTGCACATTCTAAGAGACATTTTTAGAAAAGTATAGAAGTGAATATTGATTTTATTGCATGATTTGTGGTATGATTTTGAGAGTGTGATGAGTTATCTCTTACAAAGTTGTTTTAAATATATGCATTGTAAAGGCTTACATTGTTATGTCATGAACAAATTGAAATGCAATTGAAACAAAAAGGGATTATAAGAAATTGTTGACATGGCATGAAAAATAGGAATGAATACATGAAACATGAATTAATCCATTAGACTATTTTATCTACTTCTGTTGTCCTCACCCTATCTAGAAAGACGTGAGATGACCACTCCCTATGGATAACACCGTGAAAGTGCGTAGGAACTCTTAGGACCACTGTGGCAAAGTACAACGGTGGTCATAGTTTTTAGGACCATAGTGGTTGGCACGGTCGTGGTCATAGATTGTGTTATGGTGTGGTGAGCCGCAAATCAGCTATGGTGTGGCGAATTGCAAATCAATTATGGTGTAGCAAGCCGTAAATCTGCTGTGGTTGGCAAGCAGTAAATTACCGCTAGTTTCACCAAAGTGGTAGTTGGGAGTCTGTATTAGCCAGTAGATAAAAAGTCGTAACGGGCTTCACACGAAGTATCGTAAAAGACTTAATAACATTGACTATATTAATTTGTTTGATTTTCTCATTCGATGTGTTATCTGCATTATTACATTGACTTGATGATCTTGATATTTCTAAATTAATGTTTTTCTTACATTAATCCTACTTCCATGGATCGTTGCAATGGTAAGTAAAGAAAGGTATTTCTTAAATACTTATAAATTTAAAAAATTCTTAGTTATGTCAATCTAATATTGTATGCCTTATTGAGTTTTATAGAACTCACCTTTTCTACGTTGAGCCCTCCCAGATGACACGAAGAAGATGTTTGTGATGAGTTGTCCACTGAGTTACCTCTTAAAGCTTGCCTACATCCCGTGGATCCATTATCGTTGACGAGTGTATGTCTTGTTCCGCACTCTAATGAGTCCAATTACAAAGTGAAAGAAGTGACCTTCTTTTATATTTTCTATTTTGTATTTTGTTGCCACTTCTGACCTCAGTTGCATATGTAATTGAGAACTCATATATTTTGTAAGGGACTTTGTATTGTAAAATTTCAACTGCATACATTCTAAATGCACTCGTATTATGTATTAGTGTCTGGCACTCTTATATTGTAATCAGTATTGGTGATGTCACAATTTTTCTTATTGAGTTTTATGGAACTTACCCTAATCTATTTCTCTCAGACGATGTGGAAAGTGAAGAATCGCTCCTCGACCGAAGCTTGTTTGAATCCATTCACAAACTAGTAGTGGATGTTTTAGTGTCACGAAAATCTGAGCATTTCATGATTTATTTGATTTTCTCTCTTGTCTAGTGTGTTGTGTGATTTATTTTGATTGTTGACTATAACGTGATGCTTTTCTTTAATAAATAAATTTTTTTCATAAAGTAAGATAGGTTTACGACTTAACTAAATAGTAAGTGTTTATGTTAGAATTATTCACCTTTAAAACTTTATGATGTTATCTAAATAATATTTTCCTTACTGAGCATATGGAACTCACTCTTTCTATGGCCCCCCTTCCCCAAATGATGAAGATAATAAGGAACTATCAGCTAACCTACCCATTAAAGTTTATGAGGATCCCATAGATCCACAAACCTTAAGTGCATGATCGTCTCTGCACTCTGATTAGTCCAATAGTAAAATGATAGAAGTGTCACTCTTTTGTATTTTAACATTGTATTTTACAGTCACTTCTGGCCTCAGTTATATGTCTGTAATTGAAACTCATATATTTTTAAGGGATTTTTATTAATTTGCTCCATTGCATATAAATTTTATCATACACTCGTAATATGTTTCTGTATCTGATACCCTCATGCCTTAATTAGCATATGAGATGTCACAGTTAATACAAAAAATAATAATTAAATACTCTAAAAGACAAAATTAGGCAATAAAATATTAATAAAAATTAATAATATATTATTTAAATAAAGCTCCTCATTTTTACCAAATTTCTCATGTGTTTTTTTGGACTTCAAGTTACTACAGAATTCTTTTTTGAAATTTAAACATGTAAAATGCATGTGGAAAAAAAAGAAGGAAAGTCCCTCTTGGGTTTAAACTCCTTGCCCGCATCCTTCACTCGCATGGCCAAGGCTTTCTCATACATGCGGGCTACTCGCATGTGCGGGCTACTCGCGAGTGCGGGCTACCCATCCTACATAAGCACATTTTCCCACATGCGGATAAAGGCTTTCTCATGCAACATAGTCCAACCCACTCCCCTTTAGTGCAGCGTCCTTGAGCCATGGCCCTCCTTGGCTGTGGGGCCTTGATTCTTTCTTGTCTTGGACCAAGGCTTGGTCCTTCCTTGGTCCTTCTCCTCCTGTGTGAGTCTCTAAGCCCATAGGTTCCTTCATGGGCCTCAAGCTCATTTTCTTACCTTATTTTGGGCTTACCTTGTTGATAATCCTATTTAGGAAAGTGTTTAGGGATGTTGATACTTTCCTATTTAGGATAAACCAATTTAGGAAACGAAATATTCTCGAAATCACTTGACTCTTCGATGTGAACTTGGTGCGAATCCTTACGGACAATCTCCATCCGCAGTTACTTCCTAATGCACTCTTCAGGCATACTACCACATAATCACTTACAACCTCTTATCATCGTATATTCGCGGATGCTTGGGTTGCAGGAATGTTCCCCTCTGTGGAATTCCCAATTATTGCGAGACCTCTCTTCCATGATCACATCATAATTACTTTACCATTTTGCATTAATACGTATCCCAACCTTTATCTTGAAGCATCAGTTTACATTATGAACCCTCTAGTGCCTTCTAGAATAATTAACACTAGTGTAGTAGTTAATCGCTTTCAACTCTTGAAAACTTTTCTCATATTTATCAAACCACTCAAACTTCACATCATTCCTCTTGAGTTGAGACAACGATGCCACAATATTGGAGAATCTTTCTATAAATCTTCTGTAGTAACTTGCTATTCCCAGAAAGCTTTTAATGTTTGTCACTATTGTAGCCCTTTTCTAATTGATCATGGCCTTAACTTTCGCTGGATCCATGGAGATGCTATCCTTATGAACTATATATTTTAGAAATGCAATTTTTTCAAACCAAAATTCACAATTCGCAGACTTGACATATAATTTCTTTTCTCGAATTATCACAAAAATAGTAGCCAAATACTCAACATGTTCAGCCATGTTGCGGAATAGACTATTACGTCATCTATAAAGAAAAAACATCTTTGTCCAATAATGGCTTGAATATTCTATTCATAAGTTCATAAATGTAACTGGACCATTGGTTAATCCAAATGGCATCACTAAAAACTCGTAATGCCCTTACCTTATTCTAAAGCCAGTTTTGGGAAAATCCTCATTCTTGATTTTTAATTGGTGGTACCCTGATCTTAAATCTATCTTCAAGAATACTTGAGCTACTTACAATTGGTCAAACAGATCATCAATTCTAAGCACTGGATACTTGTTCTTTATTGTTACTTAATTCAACTATCTATAGTCGATACAGAGCCTTATAGTACCATCTTTTATTTTTACGAACAATATCGATGCTCCCCACAGGGGGTCTTATGAATCCTTTATCTAGTAATTCTTCTAGTTGTTTCTTTAGCTCTTCTAGTTCAGCTTGACCAATTCGATAAGGAGCTTCTGATATAGGACCTGTTATAGGAACCACATCAATAGCAAATTCAACTTCTCAATTAGGAAGGAGACTCAGAAGATCTTCAAAAAACATATATGGGAAATCTTTTACTATTTGTATCTGCTACAAATCTAATTCACTATTTTTTTCTTCCACCATGTATGCTAGGTAACCTTCATATCCTTTTTCTAGCAATCAATTGGCTTGAATGCTAGAAATTAAGCAATGAATCTGGGGTTCTTTAATTCTCTTAAACTTGAAGGGTTTGTCATTAGGAATATTGATAGTTACTATCTTCTCATGACAATCCACATTAGCATGATATGTGACTAGCGAGTCCATACCCATAATTATATCTTCATATATATCATGCAAAATTAAATCTACCTCTAATTCTCTACTATGAATCTTTATAATATAGTTCCAACAAAACATATCATCAATTAGTTCATTATTTAGTGGTGTAGATACTACTAGTATGCAATCTAACTATGCAGGTTCAGCATTTAATTATAATGCAAACTGATAGGACATAAAGAATGTGTTGAACGAGGGTCTATCAAAACTTTTGTTAACTGTTTAGAAATTTAAAATCACACCCTATATCACTGTAGCCTTCGCATCTCTCTTAGTGATTGTGCACACCCTTCATTGTGCTTTGGTCCTATTTTGCTTTTGTTAGAGAGGACAATCTTTAATCAAATGTTGCATATTGTCATACTTGAGGACAACCTTTGATCAAATTTTTGACATGGCTTATTTCCCATGGTTCTTCCCATGATGTGGAAAATTTTATTTTAATATTGGACCTCTGTGTGCAAAGACACCACTCTAGGCCTTTTATTCGGTGCCTCATCTATTAGGTTTTTTTTTTATTGTTGAGCACAAACTTTCTTGCCCCTATTGGATGAGACCCTGGCCTTGTTATTTCCTTGATAAGCTAGGTATAATATAATGCTTTTTTGTAGGTGTTCAATCGAAGTATGGAGACCATATTCTATATCTCTCTGCTTAGAACCTATTGGAACTTCTTGGTTCTATTATCTTCATCAACAACCAGGTATGAGGCAAATCTTGCCAAATTAATGATCTTTTTAGTGTATTCTCTTACGCTCACATTACCTCTACTTCAGCTCAATAAACTCCACCCCTTTTATCTTAAATATACCAAGGGATATACTCCTCGTAGAAGGATCTCAGAAATACCTCCTATGTGATTAGAGCTCTGAACATCTCTTTCTTCATATTCCACCAATGTTCAATGGCTCCCTCGAACGTGAACTTTGCTAGGTGTACCTACTACTCCGAGGTTTGTTTGATTATCTTGAATAGTTTCTTAATTTGTATTACTTATTGTTCCACTACCACTGGGTAGGGTCCTCATTGGAGGTTAGTGGTCTGAGTCTCTTAAACCACTTTAGTATCTTTCTATTGATTTTTGCCACTATTTGCGCATTCTTGTTGTTAATGTTAGAACCTATGTTATTGTTATTGATAGCAATCCAGTTCTGGATCACCTGTTGGCTTACTATGATAGCCAACCCTTCCACAATTCGTGGATGTCTATCCAAAGTCTACTCAGTTCTATCTTGTGGTACAAGTAGCATTCTTGGCCTCACCATCTTTCTTACATCTAGAATATTTCGGATAGAGTTTCAACTATAATATACTATCCTAGTCTAAGTTTTGTGTATCCTTAAGTCTCGTATTAAGGGATGTCCAAAAATTTTGCTCTAATACCACCAATTGTCATAACCACCTCATATAGGGCATGACCGCAATATAATCTTATAAACGGTAAAATATTTATTATTACAATAATGTAGAAGTGTTTCCCTCAAAACATATGTATATTACATACATACAGTACGAAACTCTAATTTCATTACAACTCTTGAAAATATTAAACAATAACCTAAAATTACAAATGTGTTCAAAGTCTAACTTCCAAAAAAGCCCTCCACCAGCACTACCTGCTATTCTGCAATGATATCTTCTATATCTAAAAAGGTAATATATGGGTGAAACACACCATCTCTGTGGCGTCCCGAATACCTAATGGGTAGAAGGGAGCCAACTACTTAAGTAGTTACGAGTGCAAAAATAATTTTTGACATTGAAGCAAAAATTTAAAATCCCTTATAGAATAAACTAAGTTTTAAGAACTTACATCAAGGGCCCTAAATTGGCAATCCAAAGCATTAGATACAAAAAGTAGAGCCCGTACAAGTTCTTTACATCAAAGTGTGGAATAGCTATTGCACTCGAATTATGTCCTAAAGAATTTTCAAGGATCCATGAATGATTCTAATCAAACTTTGAGATAACTCGGGAAGGTTGATCCTCAACTTCCTCAATATCTGGGGGCACGAATTATGGGTGAGTTCTCTGTAAACTCAGTAACGCGAACATTTACATCACACAACTAAAGTTTAAAAAGTAAACAACTTGAATAACACCTTATGTACCTCTTACCTCAGAGAATCATCGCAAGATGATGTCATTTAATCATTTATAAAACTCTTTTGTCTTTATTAAGAAAATCTGGTAAAATAATTACATAATGAAGTACCATTATTCAACATCTAGGCAGGCATGTTATATTACATTTGGCATACTGGAACGTATCAAATATCCAATAAAAGTCAAACAAACAACCTGCTCAGTAAACAGAAGAACCATCATATAAATCATCACAGAGATTCAACTATCACAAGCAGCGTACTTACTAAACAAAAGAACCGTCGTACAAATTATAATAGAGATTCAACTATTACGAGGAGCATACTTAGTAAACAAAGAATCATCCTAGAAATCATCATATAGATTCAAATAGTATGAGCAACATAACCAGTAAACAGAAGAATCATCGTACAAATCATCATAGAGAGTCAACTGGTACGAACAACATACCTAGTAAATAGAAGAATCATCATACAAATTCAACTGGTATAAGTAACATACTCAGTAATTAGAAGAATCATCATATGGATCATTATTGAGATTCAAGTAGTACGAGCAGCATACTTAATAAATAGATGAATCATCGTACAAATCATAGTAGAAATTTAACTAGTATGAGCAACATACTGAGTAAATAGAAGAAGCATTGTACAAACCATTATAGAGATTCAACTCGTACAAGCAGCATACTTAGTAAACAGACTATGCATCGTACAAATCACTATAAAGATTCAACTAATACGAGCAACATACTCAGTAAATAGAAGAAGAGTCGTACGATTCATTATAGAGATATAACTAGTACGAGCAGCATACTCAGTAAACATAAGAAGTATCATACAAATCATTATAGAGTTTCTAATAATATCCTTAACCATATGTATGTTTTATTAAGTCTTTTACTGACCTTCATGTGAAACTGTTGTGACATATATCCATTGAAGGTAGAAGGGATCCCCAACTATCGCTATGAATCACCGACCCATTCTTGGGTCCTTATCATTTCCCTGTCTATATTCTGACCACGGCAAATCATTGGCCATAGGGACCCTATATTCACCTAATGCATATCTTCTTTCATTACAGAAAATGTCGATCATCACAGGAAGTAGTTCACCAATACTTATTCAAAGGAGGGAGAAACAGAAATCCCTCGAAGATAACAGTCGAACGAATTTCTTCCTTCTTTTCATTTGTTTAATTCATGCTCACAACAATTTCATGTTCTTTCATATGCATACTATATGTTTAATGCAACCGTTTCGAATCCACAGAGATTCTATAACTTATTCGGCCGCTAAGCCCCTTTTTCACATATTCAGCCTAAAGGCTCATGCCCAGTCGTAAGGCTCATTTCACGTATCCGATCTGAAGGCCAGTCTTACCCATACTTGATGTTCAAATCATTCTCTTGAACCAATGTCCTCTAGAATAACCCTCTTCACCATTACTATAGTAAGGTGAAGAGCCGAACCCGCATGCAATTTCCAATCATCATATTTTCATACATCATATTTACTATTTTCATGATTAAACAATACTAAACATCAATCCTTGTAGGAATTCATGCATCATAGTCATACAACACACTATCATGTATCATACCTCACATCCAGAACCCGATGGGGGTTCAACAACACATTTGGCCAAAGGCCCCATTTTACCCCGATTTAACCATCGAAATATTCTTTACGTATCCGATCTGAAGGCCATTCTTACCCATACTTGATGTTCAAATCATTCTCTTGAACCAAGGTCCTCTAGAATAACCCTCTTCACCATTACTATAGTAAGACGAAGGGCCGAACCCGCCTGCAATTTCCAATCATCATATTTTCATACATCATGTTTACTATTTTCATGATTAAACAATACCAAACATCAATCCTTGTAGGAATTCATGCATCATAGTCATACAACATACTATCATGTATCATACCTCACATACAAAATCCGATGGGGATTCAACAACATATTTGGCCAAAGGCCCATTTTACCCTGATTTGACCATCGGGATATTCTTTAAAGCTGGAACTCCTTAAAACCCTTTTTTCCATTATCGATGGTAAGACAAAGGGTCAATCTCACATATATCATGGATTATTATCAAAATAAATTACCAAATAAGCATAGAAATCCATTTCGACAAATATCTAATTTTACCAAATTAATTAACTAAAAAGAGTACTTATAAATGTAGATGAAAATACTAAAGAATCCCTTACCGTAACCGTGTCGATTAGTTTTTTGGAAAGGGGAGAAAAAAACTTCTAGCATTCCCTAGACAAGCTTTGCAAAACTCCTACTTTTCTCATTCTTTCTTACTTTTTTCTCTCTCTAAAAAATTCATTTTTCTCACTCTGAAATTCTCTCTCTAGAATGTGAAAATGAAAAAAGAAATGAAGTGTGGGAAATAGGGAAGAAGAGAGCCTTTAAATAAGCATGGTGAAGGCTTGGATGTGCGCCACATGACAAGCATCTAAGAAGGAAGAGTAAAGTTGAGTGAGGTGATGATTTATGTGAGACCCGCGACATAGGGGTTTATGGGTATAATTAGACTAAACTCCCAACTCCCATAGGCACCCAAACATTCCCAATAGACCCGAACATAGAACTGGCATTTATGGGTATAATTAGACTCTTGGCATGGTAAAGTTGGGTTTAGAGTATTGATGGCACAGGACTTCCCCCATAATGACTTATGAACACAATTTGAAAATCTTGTTTTAAAAACAAATTCAATTTTTGATTAATTTTTGGAATATTCATACATTAATATGATTAATCAAAATTACTAACTTCCAAATAACTATATTATTAATTCATACTCAAGTATCAAAATCATGCTAACAATACCATAGTAATAACTTACCTTGACTCTCACTAATTTTTAAATTTTCTTTAAACTTTTTTATTGTCCCGACATTGTAACATCCTATTCAGGTATCATTTTGGCTAGAGTCTCAAAATATTCTATATCTATATAATACCTCAAAAAATATCATGACTATATTCTAAATAATATTCTAAAACTATTTCAAAAACTAAAACTCAAAATTTACAAAAATATAAATTTTTGATACCTCCGAGACTCCTCTAATTTAGCCTAGTTACTTCACCTTTTAAACATTGAGTCCTTATGTTCTTTTTTCCTCTTTCTTAGCCTCCTTCTTAAATTCCCTCAAAATTTCTCCAAAAGTATCCCATAATTTTCTCAAATTTTCTTTTCTCACAAAATATTTTTTTCTTAATTTTTTTCTTCTATCTCAAAACACTCTCTCATTTCTTCTTCTCTTCTCTTTTTCTTTCTTTTCTTTTCTTTCTCTTGCTACCACTAAAGCACTACCCTTCATTTTCCATTCCTAGTTATAAGGAATGGAAACCACTCAATCAATGAGAAGTTGGGGGGGGTTGGGGGGGGGGGGACATCTCCATCACAATTTTTCTCCATAAATGGTTACCTCTTCACCTGTTCTTCTCCATTCGTCATATCCTTCTTATTTTACCATGATTCATCTTCCACTTCCTTCTTTTTCTTCCCATATTCAACCACCTGGAATCCACTTTGGTATCCGTTCCTTTTGGCAACAAGAAATGTCCACATCCTACGATTAATGAGGCCACCTCATGCTCATTTCTTTTTTTCTTCATGGTCGAGAGTTTCTATCCCAATTTAGTCCATAAATTCGACTAGATTCATGCTTACACATATGTATATTTATATATATGTCTATATAATAACCTGTCCTTAATGGCCTCCTTAATTCAAGGATGCCACTCTGTGTTTCTCACTTTCCTCTTCCTAAACCCGACCTCAAAACATGATTTTTTTTTCCATTGTTTTTGCCACACAGCAGTTGATATGCTCTATTTGGTCATTGCAACATGTTCCTACCAAATTCATGACACATGGCTTAAGGGGAAAATAAAAGAGAAAAAAAAACCTGAAGGATAATTTCTCTCCTAAGGGATTTTCCCCTTCTCGCAGGTTTTGCTCGTTTTCTCTCGTTTTTTACCTCAAAACTTTTTCTCTTCCCAATACTTCCTTTTCCTATGTTAACTTACCTCCCTTAATTTGGGCTTTAAATTCAATATATTTTAGCTTCGGGAAAGATTTTAACACATTAGGATTTTTTAGGGATAATTTTACTAATCTTCGTTTCTCTTCCATTTTTTTTAGCTCCAAAAATTTTTATTTCTTTACAACATTCTTCCTTTATATATTAATTATTGTTTTCAAATTTTTCAACCTCAAATTCCACCATTTTTGTGTTCGAGAAGTGTTTTACTCCTAAGAGGTCACTATTTTCCTTAATTTGAGGAGTTTTCCTCTAACCCTAATTTTTGTTTTCTCTCTTTTTTTCACTTTAATTCTTTTTCTCTTTCTCTTGGAATGTTTTTAATGTCTTAAGACCTCATATAAGGTTTGGAACCAATTCTAAAGTTCAAGAGCATTTGATTCCCCTATTGGGGAAAATCTCTCATTTAGGGGACTATTTCTCCCTTAACCTATTTTTTCCTTTATTTTCTTTTCTCAATTTCTGATTTTTACTCTTATAATACATTTCTATGTACCTATGCACACTTAATACTTACATCATACATAAAATTGAGAAATTGAGAAATTCAGGATATAAGATACAAGACCTATATCTTAGTAAACAAAGAGGGCAAAGAACTTTGTGCCCAACAAAAGGAAGCCGTAGGAGTTGAGGCAGCCAGAGAAAAGGCCAAGAATGATGCCTGCTGCACCTAGAGCTCTAGAAGCAAACTAGAATTTCTCTCATTATGGGAAGAATCACAAAAATAAATCTTGTTACAAGCTGATCAAAGGATGCTTCAAGTGTGGGTGCATGTAGCATTTGATTAGAGACTATCCCAATAGTAAAAAGTATAATAAGGCCAGAGCTCAAGGGAGGGTCTATGTAATCACAGAGATAGATAGAGAAGCTGCACAAGCTGTGATCTAGGGTATGATTTCAATTTCTAATCAATTAACTAAAGTTTTGATAGACTCTTGTTTGACACATTCTTTTTTGTCCTATCAGTTTGTGTCACAATTAAATGTTGAACCAACACAATAATATTGCACACTAGTAATAACTACATTGGAAAATGATGAGTTGATTGCTAATACAGTTTGTCAAAAGTATATTATAAAAATTACTGATAGAGAATTAAAGGTACATATAATTTTGCTAGCTATGCATGATTTTGATAAAACCTTGGATATGGACTAGTTAGCACATAATGCTAGTGTGGATTGTCATGTGAATTGTCATGGGGAGGTGGTAACTTTCAAAATTCCCAATGACAAACCCATCTAGTTTAAAGGTATCATGGAACCTCCAAATCTTTGTTTGATTTGTAGTATTCAAGCTCACTGGTTACTCTAAAAAGGTTGTAAGGCCATATAGCATATGTTACGGGGAATAAGAGTGGTGAAATGGATCTAAAACTGATACCTGTAGTAAAAGATTTTCCATATGTATTTCCAAATGATCATCCAAATCTTCCCCTGGATCGAGAGATTGAATTTTTCATTGATGTAATCCCTAGAATGAGTTCTATTTCTAAAGCTCCTTATCGGATGGCTCAACCTGAATTAGAAGAATTGAAGAAGTAGCTACAAGAATTGTTAGATAAAGGATTCATTAAACCTAGTGTATCTTCGAGGGAAACACCGATATCGTTCATGAAAAAGAATGATGATACTATGAAGTTGTGCATCGATTACAGACAATTGAATTAGGTAACGATAAAGACTAAGTACATATTGCCTATAATTGATGATCTTTTTGATCAATTGCAAGGAGCTCAAGTATTTTTCAAAATAGGTATGAGATCGGGATATCATGAGCTGAAA
>NW_019014677.1:1924380-1935150 GCF_000150535.2 Carica papaya | reverse complement strand
TGGAGAGTATTAATTAAATTCCAGTATTTGTAATTATTTAGAATTATCCGGGTAAAAGTCTATATAAAGGCCTCACCTTATGTTGTAAACAACAACTTTCAAAATCAATATAATTACTAAGTTTTGTTTCTAAATTAGCTTTACTAATTTTGAAAGTGAGTGTTCTTCAAGAGAAGTTGATTCAACCATCTTATTGAGCTGAGAATTTGAATCGACCCATCAGGTAAGTCGTAACATCTTTTCTATTCCTTTTTATTTTCCTAGTTACCATGAGTTGCCGTCAAATTGCTGATTGTGATTGAAGTAGGAAGGGTTTAATTTAGGGAATTAAGTTTCTGCATACTAAGCACAGTAGGTCCATGATCAAGGTGTTTTTGATCCTGAAGCTCCCTACATCATTTCCTATAATACTAATGCTATGAGGCACATTCATTTTCGTTTATGGGTTATGTTCCATTTGAATGTGCCAATAAAACCTATCCAGAACCTAGGATGCATGTGTTGCAGGCATATATTCTGAGGGCTCTGCTATTGCAATGGATGGTAGGTATTGGAGGAAGTGGAGGATTATTAGGAAAAACTTTAGAGGGCAAATTCAAAAACTTAATCTGTAAGTTGAAGTTAAGAGAGGAAACTTTATATTCTAATCATAATATTTAGAATAGTTGATGTGGTGTGCAAGAGTTACAGAAAACTAGATAATGCGGAACTCAGGATCAACTAACATGAAGCATTCAGAATCTTTAAACTCTCAACAAATCCTTTCTACTTGACCTACATTCAACCCATGAATGTCAACCAAGGTAATTAGAATGATGATTTGAATTGATTAAATGCCACAAGATGGAACCTTGATAAGTGAAATTAATTTCAGAAAAATTAATAAAACACCATAAGAATTTATCTTAATAAATTGAATCAATTCCCATTCAACAAGAAGGTTGAAGAAAACCTCATTAATTGAAAACTAAAAACTCATAATTTTATTATTCTTAAATTTGAATAAATACAACTAGGAATTGAAAACCTATTTATAGAGTAGGTCAAGTGTATTACAATAAAATAAATCTTCTAAATTAATTGTAAAAATTACAAGAAAATTAAATCTTATCTTGAATGAAAAAATAATGAGAATTAAGAAGACTTTGTCTAAAATAGGATAATTAATTGTAGCGGAATTAGAGGAAGTAAATATAGCTAATTAAGGATGGCCATTAAAGAAGTAAAGAGGCCACCGATATCTTTCTTAAAATATGGGGTTTAGTTCTTTAATAAATGAGATTTGATTTTCTCTTCCTTTAAAATATCATATGCTTTAGGAAGAAATCTTCCCTCTTGGCTAATTCTTCCTTTAAAGAAATTATTTTCCCTTTATTTGCTCACATCACTGGATTACTGATCAGATGGTTGGGTTTCTAAACGAGCGTCAATAATGATGGTGATGGTGGAAGATACAGCAAGTTGACTATAATTCTATGACAAGTGTACTTGCCAGGAGGAGGGCCCTGGTTAGTCTCAAGGGGATGTTCAGTAACTGAAACCTCAAAACCACTACTTACAGGTGTCCTTTCCATGAATGCTCACAAGGAATTTGTAAGCCCAAGGTACGTTCATCCTGGAGCTGCTCCTAACATTACTGGATTTTCCATTGGTGTCACTGACCCCCAGTCACGCTTTTACCATACAAACTCCATTATGAATTTGGGCCATTCAACGGAAGCTATGATTCTTTGGTAAAACAAGTCTACCAAAGGATAAAAGAGATGTATATATATATATATATAATATTAATCAATATATATTTATAGCAAAAGCAATTTTCATTCTGCATTTTCATGTGTTCAGCAATTCGATGCATTAATCAGGAGCAGTTGTGGCAAACCGCTTTGAATATGAAGAAATCGCAAATCCCTACTCTGCTTGTCAGCAAAATAAATTGCCATAGACCAAGAAAATTATAGTGCTTAACTCTGAAATGCAAAATCTTTGAATTTCTAAGACCAATGCCTCAGTTCCAGCATTCCTATCTAGTCATGTTGTTAGTTTATTAGTATCATTTATCCCCTAGAAAAGCACATGACTTCCTGTAGTCCTAAGGGAAAGTTAGCCAACAGAGATTTCTTTGCCTTCCAGAAGCACTTTGCTCTAAAGCAATATCTTCATCTACAATCTCTGCGCCTCCTAGGAGCACTTTGCTCTAAAGCAGTATCTTCATCTATCAACAGTAGTAAATGCTTTTTCTTGTTAATTTCTAACAAACTTAGAATGGTAAGTTAGATCTCCATGACAAGCACCCTAGAGGTGAAAGAAAAGAACTCTAACTATCTGCTAAGACTATGTTTGGAATAAATGAAGTATAGCTATGAAATTCATTTGAAATATATACTTAATTCAACTAGATATGGAAACTTTTATTATTTTCCAAATTCATCAAAATATACACAGTTAGGTATTTAAAAATATACACATATTGGATATGGTAGAACTTCTTTTTTAAAAAAAATAAAAGAGATGGTAGAAAATTCTATTAGAAGAGAGATAGAAATTGACCATTTTTGTATCATGACGGAATTTTCACATGGATTATTTCAATCCCGCTTGAAACTCCTTAAGGGATCAATTTATCATTTTATAAAAGATTTTCAAACTTTCATAGTTAAATTGTGGATTTCTGAATAAATTCCACTAATGAAGTTTATATTTCCAAACATAGCCTAACCAAAGAAAATGAACTATTCTGCAAATTGAGGAGCTCAATACTCTAAAATGATGGTCCATTTTAACTCAGTGTGTTGTGATGTATGTGTAATAGCATCATAATAAATCCTGTCATCTATACAGTATCTAATCTAAGAATCAGTATACTAAGGAACAGCAAGAATCCACCGAATCTAGTCAGTCTTTCATATGAAGTTTTGCAGTGACTGCAGCCCATCTACATTCAAAATGAATCACTAAATTATAATATTAAATGTGTAGCACCTAATAACAATGATTCCTTAATTAAATAGTCGGTACTTCTCTCCTTCTATATGAGGTCATAGATTTAAGTCGAACTGTGTGTTTCGTGTTTTCTCATAAAAAAGTTATGTTGTGATTTATATGCATTTGTCACCTTACTGATGAAATATATAAATTTTCACTCAAAAAAACAAAAATTGCAGCACCTAAGGAATACAATATTTAGCTTGACCAGGTCTTTTCCTTTGCAATATCTAAACATATGCAGGAAATTCTACTAGACCCGTAACAGCCAAAGAACATATACTACAGACAATAACACAGACACAGATATATAATGCAATAAGGACTCAGAAGAAGGAATCCATGACATGGATTGATAAGTTACCTTGAGAATCCGAAGGACACGCGAAACATTTTGCTTGATCAACCGCTGCTTCATATCTTTGCAATACATAAGGCCCACAGTTTCAACATAAATTTCAATATCCTCACAATCATCCACTTCAAGACAAGAGAAACCAGACTCCTGTTTGGCAAGTTTATCTTTGAAAAAGCTGCTATGCCCTGCTAAAACATTTTTATGGACACTCAATTTGACACAAAATCCCTGCTTTCCAAGTAATACTACTTTCATATCACTGGTTCCAGCTTCACCAAACTCAATTGCCACCTTTCTTGGCAAGTTTTCTACCTTAGGTCTTGATGGCCTCTCAGGAACCACTGGTGGAGTAACGGCAGGTGTATCAGAGACAAAATTTTGTTGATCATCAGAGGCAAACCCTGATCTGATTGGGGTAGATGTTGACTTTTTCTCAGTCAAAGAGGTTTGTTTCTTCTGGACTGTAGTTTTGGGTGGTGGGGAGGAGGATTTAGGTTTGTTTAGAGGATTTTGTGCTTTAAGGGATTTCTGGAACACAACAGGAGAGGGACAACACCAAAAACCTTCTGGGGTTACAGCAATTGGCACGTTTCTAATCTTGGTTTGGCCTTGTTCTACCCTTGTCACTCTAATTTCAGCCATTTGCTTCACCAATAATTCACAGCAGTTCCAAAACCAAAACTTATATTTTTAAAAAAGAAAAAGAAGCTATTTAATTTACAATCAAAACCAAATCTTGCAAAAGAAAGCAGAGAAACGAAAAGCTGGGTAGTTTCCAGCTGATTTTGAAAACCAAACTAATTTCATTTCATCTCAATACTGCATATATCAATCGTTGTAAGATATTCCTTGCCAAGAAGAAAACAGTAAGCAAGCAAAATCAGGAGTTGCTTAATACAAGTATTTTACCAGCTACAAGAATGCTTGTATAACCAATTTCTTCGCCTTGTCTACTTGTAACAACAGATCAAATCCCAGACCTTAAAAGAAAAAAAAAAAAAAGAAAAACGTAATGGAAATACAGAAAACGCCAAGGAAGGGGGTTATAGGAAGTTTGAGATAACTAACCCTTGAAGCGCGTATATTTCTAAGCTTCTAAGCAAGTAAAATGATTGAATGAAAGCTCCCGTGTCAAGCATCAGGGGAACCAGGAACAAGTAAACAGATTAGAATAATGACTGCTAGCAATATCTCCTTTCTTTTAATTTCTAAAATGAATTGAAGGAAGTGAAAAAAGAAAAAGAAAAAGGAAGAAATGCTTTTGATGATTAAATGTATAGTGGGTCTCAATTGTTTTTTTGCATGCCTCTGCAAAAACCATACATATATATATATATATATTCTTTCTTCTCTTTCTCTCTCTAAAAAACAGTTTCTCAGAAATGAAACAGGGCCACCGCACGCCACGCCTCCTCATCATCATCCTTTGCTTTTCCCTTCTTTTCTTTCCTTTTCCTTTTTTTTTTTTTCTAAATTTTCTTTTAATTTAAAGACAGGTTCTTTATGTCTGTGTTGCTGGATTCTCTAGGCAAACTGCTCATTGGTTTCATCACTCCATGTGGACTAATAAGGAACGAAATGACTATTATGCCCTCTACTACTGCCAAGTCAATGGTCAACGTTAAGGGCATTGTGGGCAACAAACCATAACTTCGAAAACACTACAAATTTTGATTTTGGACGGAATTGGGCTTTCGTGAAAGTAATGGATGATACCCAACACTCAAAACCACATGTGCAAAGGGCCCCCCACAAATAATTATTATTGATTATTTTACAGTAAATATTCAATTTTTAATGAAAATTATTATTGATTATTTTATAAATTTTACCTATTACTTGAAATTTTTTGGATTATAAATTTTTACTTTTTTGAATTAAGAAAAATAATACTACTGTAATTCATTATTTTGTCCACATAATGTTAATGTTTTATTTATTTTTTGACTTCAAATTCGTCATGTAAATATTGAAAATATTTTAAATTCATCATGTAAATATTAAAAATATTTTAAATTCGTTATAAGATGTTAATCTTTCTCACATTAATTTTTGCTTGAACTCAAATTTAAGAAGAATACAACTAAAATTAAATTTTTATTTATTTTTTATTTATCTATTATTGTTGTTATTATTATTCTAATCTAAATTTGTCATTTACCCAAACATTTTAACTTTGCCCTCTTAATCCATTCTAATTTCTAAAACCAGTATAAAGTCTTTTTCTACAAGTCATTAGACCCATTTGAAGGAAATCAAATGAAACTAAATCTGAAAACTATAAATAAATTCGTACTGAATTAAAAAATAAATAAATACGGAAGCGTACCTGAATTCATAACGAAAGAAATCTTTGCATCATGCGATAAATCTTTCAAATCAACACTTAACTGTAAAAATACTGATTTTCACTACTTACGGGATAACAAAAAATAAGCAAAATGCACACGTATGATTTAGGAAGCATAACCGCTTTTTATATTGTCAATTTTTATTATTTTATCCATCGTAAAATAAAAAATTACAAATATAGTATCTGAACATATTACAAATATGATATCTGTCAGACCACCACGATCATAAATAATACGGTAGATATGACAAATCAGGTGAACATCTAAAACCATTTGCTAAATTCCTAGAGGAATTTGGTTTCGTCCTATAGTACACCATACTAGGTTCTCCTAGTATAAATAGTGTTGCTGAAATGCGAAACAGAACACTTAAAAATATGATAAGGAGTATGATTAGTCATCTTTTATGAGCTTTAGAGAGCCAAAAAGTCTAGTTTGAGACATTTACACATTTGGAAATGTCCAGCTAAGGGTAGGCCTTATAGGCCACATGAAAATAAATTGGATTTCAGAACGGTTAGTTATTATTTTGTTAGTTATTCTAAAAGATGCAGGGGTTACAAGTTTTATGATCCCACTATTAAGGCAATTTTTGAGACAGAAAATATCCAATTCTTTTGAGGATGTTGAGTTTGCAGGAGAAGAGAGAGTCCAGGACCTTATCTTTGAAAATGAATATATTGATATTCCTTTAATTGTTCTTGACAATGATCAAGATCAAACTCTCATACCTTGCATTGTTCAAGAAATAAATCCAAGTCAAGATAATATTACATAGTACCTCTCGTTCATACTTAAGAAGTTGTTTCAAAAGGACAAACTCCACAACCTCAAGAACTAATGTAATTAAGGAGATCAAATAGAGAAAGGAGAAGTGCAATTCCATATGATTATATTCTATTTCTCCAAGAACATGAGAATGACATTAGAATAGTAAAAGATGATCCAATTAACTTCCGTCAAGTCATGAAAAGTTCTAACTCTTAAAAATGGATTGAATGCCATGAATGAAGAAATTAAGTCCATAAAGGACAATGTCGTTTGGGATCTTGTCCCATTTCTTGAAAGTGCAAAACCCTTTGGTTGCAAATAGATTTTTAAGACCAAGAGGGATTTAAAATGTAATGGTGACATTGATGAGACCATTTACATGGTGCAGCCAAAAAAATTTGTATTAGGTGATGCGAAACAAATGGTTGACAAACTGAAAAAATCCATCTATGGACTTAAGCAGACTTCTCGTTAGTGGTATCATAAGTTCTATCAAGTTATCATCTCGTTCAGTTTTGAGATGAATATAGTAGAAAATTGTGTATACCATAAGTTCAGTGAGAGTAAGCATATTTTTTTAGTTTTATATGTCGATGATATGCTGCCTACTAGTAACGGTATAGGCTTATTTCACAAAATTAAGAGATTTCTAACAAAGAAATTTGAGATAAAAGATATTGGGGATGCCTATTTTATATTAAGGATTTAGATACACCGAGATTGCTCTCGGAGTATAATAGACTAACACAAAAGTGTTACATCGAACAAATTCTTAAGAGATATGACATGCAGGATTGTAAACCAGGTGACACTCATGTATCTAAAAGAGATAAGTTTATTCTAAGTCAATGCTCTAAGAATGACTTTGAGACTAAGAAGAAGCAAAGATTCCTTATGCTTTAGTTGTAAGGAGTCTTATGTATGTACAAGTTTGTACGCGTCCGGATATTACATACATTGTTGGGATATTAGGGAGATATTTAAGTAATCCGTGTATGGATTATTAGAAAGCAGTCAAACATATTGTGCAGTATCTTCAGAGAATAAAAGACTATATGCTCACATACAAGAGATCAGATCAGTTAGAGATTATTGGTTATTCTTATTCTGATTTCGTCAAATGGCAAGACAATAGGAAACTATATCAGACTATATCTACTTGCTTGTTGGGGGAGTTATTTCCTGGAAGAGTGCGAAGCAAACACTCATATCCTTTTCCACCATGGCAACAAGGTTTATAATGTGTTATGAGGCGTCCAATCATAAAATATGACTGCAAAATTTTATCATTGGGTTACGCATTATAGATGGAATTGAAAGACCACCAAAGATATTTTTTGACAATAAGTCTGTAGTTATGTATTTCAATAACAACATAAGCTCAACAAAGTCAAAGCATATAGATATCAAGTTCTTAGTTGTTAAAGAAAGAGTTCAGAGTGATATTTAAAATAAATATCAATAGAATACATGGGGATGAACTCCCTAATTCGAATCCACTCACAAAAAAATTACCACCTAAGATCTTTCATGAGCACATTGTTCGTATGAGTATAGTATCTCTTGATGATGTATAATTTCAGTGGAAGTTTTGTACCATAATTGCTTTTATAATACAGACATGTCATAAGTTTTGTATTTTGGATTTGGTTTATGGATTCCATACTTCCTTTCAGTTATAATGTTTTTAGTTTATTTTTATATTTTATCTATGAGTTTTCTTGCAGTTGATCTCACTAAGGTTAAGACAAGATTAGTTGGAAGTATGCATACTTAGATCACATAACATGTAATTTTCATGGTGCATATCCATACTTGATCTGTATCATTCGATTATACTGATATACATTATCATTGATGAGTTTAGCTACAACAATTGTAGTGAAGACCGCTTTAATCTTGTGTCATTATGATCAATGGATGAGATTGTTTAGTGATGCATTCAGATATTGATAGAAAAGTTTTGAATACTCCTATAATTGTTTAACACACAGGTCAAGGTGACACATAAAGCCCAAGTGGGAGATTGTTCGATTTTTTAATCAATAAGTAGGTTTAATGTGGGCCTCGGTATGCATAACAGGCTATCAGTTTATTGAGCACATTTAAAAGTAATAAATTATGCTTAAACGGTTATGAGTCTTAATGCATCGGATTTAAGTATGGACTTATAATATGTGCAGTTACCATATTTCTCTTTTTTTACGGATAAAATGAAAAATAACAAATATGGTATATGCATATATTACAAGCTCATATTTAAACTTGATGCATTAAAGCCTATAACTGTTTAACCGTAATTGATCACTTTTAAATGGACCCAATAAACTAATAGTCTATTACATACACCGAGACCAACATTAAGCTCACTTTTTGATAAAAAATCTAACACCATTATCATCCCCGTTAACATAATCTTTTAAGCCTTTTTTAATGCACAAAATATCTTAAAATCTTTTCCATAATTTACATTTTGTAAATAAGCTTATCCATTAAACCTTTTATCTATTTGTTCTTGTACTTTCAAAGTTTATCTAAACATGTTATTAAAAGACATAGTTGTTTGAAACTCGATAAAATAATAGACACACGGTTAAGGAGCTGACCGTGTTTTTATTAAGATTTTATTATGTTTTAGTTTACCAATTCTTTAGTAGAACACATGAATTTATGATTTGTTAGTCATAGGTTAGTGTGTCTTAATTTTATCATATGTGAATTAGTGGTAATTTAATTTTAGCAATTATGGGTTAGCGGTGGCTTAATTTCAACAATTATGGGTTAGCAATTTTCTTAATAGGTTAGTTATTATTTATTTTTTGTAACGTTTGTTTATTTTTTTTATTTAAGTTTATCACCAAAATTCTTTAAATCTTTCCTACGTTGTATGTTCTATTGACGAGTCCAAAGACTTTGATGAGCTTTCAATTAATGAATTGTAAAGTTCATTACTGGTGCATGAGTAGAGGATGACAATAACTCCAACTAAGGAACAAGCCTTGAAAGCCTCAACTCATGGTGAAATTTCTACAATGAGAGAATCAAGTGGCCATGGTCGAGGCAGTATATGAGAATGAGGAAGAGGCAGAGGTACTAACACATCCGAATCTCGAGCCAAAAGTAAAAGAAATTGTCATCACATTGAAGCAAAATTTAACAAGTCCAATATTGAGTGTTATCATTATCACAAGTTTGGCCAACCTTTATTTGAATGCACCGTAAACTTACATTCTAACATAGAGGAGCAGTCCAACTTTGCAAAGAAAAAAGAGCAAGAAACACTTTTGATGGCTTTTCACATTAAGAAGGACAAACATGAGCCAGATATCTAGTACGTAGGCATATGATGCAGCAATCATATATGTTGCAGTAAGTTATTTTTCTCTCATTTAAATAAAGCTTTTCATATTAATGTGAGTTTTAGTCATCATTCCAAAGTCAGTGTTATGGAAAATGATAATGTTTAAATTAGGACTATAGAAAACAATATTGAGACTATATCAAATGTCTTTTATATTCCTGACTTGAAAAGTAATTTGTTAAGTATGGGACAACTACAAAAAAAAGGTTATGAGGTTATAATCAAAGGAGCTCCGTTTATGATCCTAGAAAAGGTCTAATTGCTTGTGTCAACATGACACCAAACCGGTTGTTTCTACTGCGAATCCAAACCATCCAGACTTGCTTTATGGCCAAAATGAACGATCCAACATGACTTTTGGAATTTTCATTATGGCCACTTAAACTTTAATGGATTGAATATTTTTTCTCAAAATAACATGGTGATTGGCTTACCACAAATTGTTCCCCCTTCTAAACTATGTGAAGAATGTGTTGTTTTCAAACAACATTGGGAGCAATTCCCAAAATGAAATGCACGGAGAGCTCAAAAATCACTAAAGCTAATTCACTCCGACATTTTAGGTCCTATTAATCCTATATCAAATGGCATAAAGAAATATTTTCTTTCTTTCATTGATTATTATTGTTGAAAGACACAAATAGATAATTTGTAGGAAAAATCTAAAGTTTTGATGGCATTTAAGAATTTTAAATCTCAAAAGGAGAATGAAGCAGGGACAACTACTAAAACGCTCCAACCATGGTGGAGAATACATGTCCCATGAGTTCTCAAAATTTCACAGCGAGCAATAAAATTTAGAGGCAAGTGACATTAGCTTATACACCCCAACAAGACGATGTAACAGAGAGAAAAAATAAAACCATCCTAAACATGGTTAGAAGCATGGTGGCAAATGAAGAGTTCCAAAGCAGTTCTGGCCAGATGGAAAGCTTTGAGTA
>NW_019014677.1:1899248-1914122 GCF_000150535.2 Carica papaya | reverse complement strand
TAATCTTTCAATATTGAAGTACACTGGGCTTTTTGCACATGAAACCATAATTTGTTACACAATCTTTTCTTTGGCCAATCTTTTTCTTTATTGACAATATTAATCAAAAAGACTTTTGGATATTGAGCTAATCGTCATATACTTCTCGTCAGGACAATAGTGTAAGAACATGATTAAACCATTCAGATGTAAAGAGTACTGATTCTTCCCACGATCATGGATCAACTTTCCTGTCATACTGCCATGGCCTACTCATTAGTATATTACCTTTTTGCATAGACACCACATCATATAGTACCTCGTCTGCATATTTAATGATGGAGAACAGAACTTTGACTTTTTGTGACTTGTATAGATTAAGGTGTTTTGTATAAGTCAACCATGCCCTATCTATAAGTAATGTACTCGCATATTAATGTAACTACTTCTATCAATAATCATACTGCATACCTTGCCATTAATAAGACATCTAGAGTGTAAGATGTTCTTAATTTAATATTTGTCTTCGGGCTTGATCTGTATACTCAGAACTTGTTGAATAACAAAGACGTCTCCCTGTACTGGTGGGGTTATGCTCTCTTTATAGTCTTTCAATAGTGGCATTCTATCTTGGACATTGTCACTATCACTAACTTCCTCTATGTTATCTCATATTATCATAACTCTTTGATGGGACACTGGGATGTTATATGTTCAATCGCAAAGTACCTTAAACACTTAATAATACTTTGTCTTTTATTAGAGTTAAGTGTTTTAGGACTACCTAACTGGTTGGTGGAGAGTGGCTTGCCCTTCTTCTCTTCAAATTTCTTAACCTAATATCTTTTAAGCCATCTAGAACTGAATTGGGGAGCAGAACCGATGGTTCTTCTTAAAGTCCCCTTGAACTTTAATTGTCTCTCAATTTTGGTCACTATGTGCACTATGTCTTCTAAGTCGATGTCGTGCTATAACTTGATGAAGTTGGTAATTTTCTTATTCATACTACTTAAGAATCAAACCATGGTGGGTTCAAGTTTCTCATAGACCCTCACTCGGATCATACTTATCTCTATCTTTTTATGGTATTCTTCTACTAACTTGGAACCTTGAGTCAAACGTTGAAGCTTCTGGTTAATGTCCCTATTATAATAAGATGGTACAATCCTCTTCCTTATAATAGAACTCATCTCTCTCCTAATCAGAATAGGCTCATTACTATACTATCTCCTAAAGGCAATCAACTGATCCTACCATACAAGTGCATAATTGGTGAATCCAAGGGTTGCTAACTTGATCTTCTTTTCTTCACTGTAATTATGGCAATCAAAGATGCAATCTACCTTTCATTCCCATTCGAGATAGGCTTCTCATAAAGTACACCTTGATGTTATTAATGTCTCCATTTTCTCTTTCTCTTCGATAATTCCTTCTATCACCTTGAGCATCATCACAAGATCTTATCTCTTCTGGTACTGGTGATGTCGAGGTGGGCTATTGTGTCCTCTTTGTTTGAGCATGTCCATCCCAGCGATTATGTTCCCCATTTGGATACTTAGCTAGGCGAACATATCCTCTATTTTTTCTCCATAGAGGTACGTCTACTATTTTCTCTTAATCGAGACATAATGAGGTATCTGCAAAGTAAAGGTCAGTAAAAAAAGTTTCTCTCCCTCACCTTTTGCCCATCTTTACCTCCAATCTCTTAATACTTAACCTTCTTCCCTCAAGTTAAACGTTCAAAACGAGCTCCTCTTAAATCGAGACTAGTACGTTAGTCTTAAAGACACTTGCAAGGAATCCTAAAAAGGATCTTGTTTTTAAAAGCTCAAAAATTAAGTACAACGATGAAAAAGATGTGATGCTTTTATTAATAATAGGCTAAGTAACTGAATACAACTAGTTACTCAAAATGTGTTATGGAACAAAGGCAAAATTGAAGAATTGAAACTTAGAATGCAAATAAACAAATATGGACTTGAAGCATAATGGATATGATCAATCCTGATGAATATAACCAGGATGTTATTCCTAGTTATTTTACCATATAACAGTTACGCTCTACGAATTATTTAAGTTTCTTTATACAATGCTTTATGCAAAATTTAAAGAAAAAATGCTAAAAGTAAATAAGCAATGGTTTTCATACATCTTTTTATGGGTGAGGTAATATGCCTTTGCTTTGTGGATTGAAGGATGATTTGACTTGGATGATTTGATTGCTGAATCAAATGAATGCAAACACAATGGAAGGTCAAATGCTTATGATGTGCAATCAATTTTCTTTTTGAATTTTCAGATTTTTTATACTAATTGGATAGAGACACAATCACTTGAATGAACAAATTGATAAATTCAAGTGAGATGCAAACACAAATGGATTAACACTTGACATATTCAATTAAAGTGTTAATTATGCAAAACGAATATGTAAGGTAGAAATTAAAGATAGTAGGTTTACTAAGAGTCTAAGCTCTGATACCAAATGATACAGAATCTAAGACCAACAATACAATTGAAATCCCCGCATATAATATTAGCATTTAGAAATCTTAAATCCCTAAGAAACCCTCCCTACTTGAACCATACTCAACACGTGAATGCAAACCAAGGTAACTAGGAAATAGAGTAGGAATTGAAAAGACACCATGGCTTACCCAATAAATTGATTCGATTCTTTATCTTAACAAGATGGTCAAAAGGCTTCTCACTGAACACTCACTCAATAGCTGAAAGCAAAAAGTAAGATTCTTGAACTTTTATTAACTATTTGAATTGATTTGAATTGTTTATACAAAGGGCGAAGGTGGCCTCTTTATATAAGCATTCACCATGTTTATTCTACTCAAAATAGAATTAAACAATCCTAATTAAACTTTTAATGCTACTTATACTAGAATTACATTAAATAATTAATAAAATACTATAAACAAAATAGAAAAACAACTCTTTCTCTCTTGACCGATAAGGAATCCTAATCAACTTGAGTTATTGAATTCTTATTACCTTGAACCTCTTCTATTTAATTCAATTTGTGATTATGATTCCTTATTGAAAATGGGTGATACTTGGTGGTATTTGAGTAGGAATATAAAGGGGGAATTTGGGTAAGAAGGGAATCCCTTGGCCGTATCCCCCTTGGACTCTAGCTCCCCTATCTCTTGATGGTTTTTTCCTTTGACTTCTACACTTGAATTCATGTTGGAGTCTTTATGGTAGAAAGTTCAATTGAAATAGGATTCAAAAACAAGGAAAATAACTTGTAGAAGGAGAGGAGAATTGGTTTCCCTCTCGGGTTAGGTTTGTTGCGGGCAAGATACCCTCTTCTTCTCAAACTCTCTTCTTGTAGGTTCTAGTTGCATTAGGACTCTTATAGCATATTTCTTCTTAAAGTCACCTTTTTTACCGTATGCCTCTTCAAGTCAAACTAGGAGTTCTTCAATCTTCCAAGGAGAATGGGAGTTAAATTACTTAAGGGAGAAGGAACCCACGTGGGCGGGCCTTGGTTCTCCTCCTTCCTCTCGACCTTATGGGTTTAAGATAAATATGACATAAGGTTTAACCTTGCCTTGCTTTCTTGGGCCTGTTCTTGATGGATCTTAGGCCGATAAACGTAAATGTGGGCTTGAATATCTTTGGACCAAGCAACTAGGGCCTTGGGGAACTTCTTTGGGCTAGATTCTTTGTATAAGGCCTAATGGCATTTGAATCTTATTTTCAAGAACTTTGGGCTGACTTTTTTTGTGTATGCACAAGAAACTTTTAGGCACCCAAAAGCTATGGGAAAGCTCCCCTTGCTCATTGCATGTCAGCAGCTTGTATTCATGAATCGGTTAAAGCAATTTCAAAGTATTTTCAAATTAAGGATTTGTGAAAATTGAGATTTTGAGGGAGGAAAAAAGTTTTATGGTTTTGGAAATAACAATTAGAAATGAGATTTTTAAAACTAACACAAAGAAATAGAAATTAGAGGAACGATTGAATAAAGCTAAAATTAGGAAATTATAAATTGGTTTAGGATAATTCAAGAAATGAAAGTGTTAAAGATTCATAGGGGTAACTAAAAAATAAAAAAAATAAAAAAATTCCAAAATAATGAGTGTGTGAATATAAATAAGTATACTAAAATTGTAAGGAATCCACAAATAAGAAAGAGGAAAAATTATGTTAAATTATATTCACAAAAGTAATAATCTTTGTAACCTATGAATAAAGAAAAAAAAGTTAAGTTTGGCATAAAAAAATTATTATAATAAAGCTTTATAAAAATAAGAACCAAAAAGGAAGAAAAGTTGAGAAAAAAATATGTCTGAAATTGATGTGTGAAAATCTGTTTTGCCTTGCATCATGGAAGGCCTCTTGTTTTTAAGTGACTGAGGTTTGATACTTCGCGGTGAACCCTATCCTATGAATTGGACTTTCATATTATATCTACCCAACCCAAATTAAGGAAGGGCCTTTGCTAGTGGCAACTGGCAAAGTACTGCCATGGCATATTTTATTTAGTCATAGTGATAGTCGAGGATCTCTTTTGAGCTCTCCCTGATGTAGGATAAAAGCGACATCGTACAATGGAGTCCTGAGTGTTTTGATTTTAGTCAGTATAAAAATCCAAATAGTGTTTGAATAATATAAACAAAAACATAACGGATAAGTATAACAAGCCTGGAATGTGAAGAAGAATTAGTGTGAAACAAACAATCTATGAGAAAGATCAAAGAGAAAATCAAATTTAAAATCATGTATTTATAATTTATTATAAAGCTTTCAACAGCCTTTAAAATTATTATGTTATCCTCTATTTTATATAATTCATTTCATGCTTTCTAAAGTCACTATACTATGAGTGTTTTAAAACCATTTATGTATCGTTATAATACTTTATTTTTCTTACTGATTAGAACTCATCCCAATCCATGCCTGTAACGACCCACTACAAAAATTATATCTACATTTAATTCAAATTATATTGAAATAAATTTGGGTGTTACAATGCCCCTTTCACATACTAGGATTCAGAACCAGACACAAGCCAGATTTGAAAACATAGCAAACTAATAGAAAACCAAGAAAGAACTTTTGGAGGCCATAAAATGTAGTTTGTTTATCAACACTTGTATGTAGTATAAGTTATAACAGTTGATCTTAGTGCCTCAGTATACTCTGGTATTATATAAAGGATGTATTAATTTCCATATTTAGTTTTATCTTATACTTTAAATGTTTAAATTGTAATTTTTGGGATTGGGGATGTTACCCCATGGGCATCCGAATGTCATAGAATTTATTTAAAAATATTTTAAAATAAATGACCTATATATATATATAATTAACTGAGGAGCTTATTCGAAAAAGTGCAAATTATACAGGGGCTTACAAGATATTTTATCCCTTTTTCGACTAACTCAGCCAAAAATTTCTTTTAACCCCTTTAAAATTCCACCTCAAGATTCCATTTCTTATAAGACCTAGCCCCTACAAAAGTTAGCCCAAGTCTTTTAATTTCAGCACAAACTGATTTCAAATTCAAACCATGAATTGGATCCAAAATGTGTCTTTCCCACAAACCTTGAATCCAACATAGCACAACACTAGACTCCCAAAATGACCAGAGTCTTGGTCATTTCCTATAGCTTGAGAGATTGACATAAAGAAATAAAATGTATAAAGTAATGGTAAAACAAAGAGAGTGAGATTCTTAGAAAGGACAGTGGAGAATAAGTATTTCGAGTTCAAAGGTGTAAGGGGGGATTAGGAAGAATCTTTGAGGGTTTTCTCGTGTTTTTATGTAAAAAGAGTAAGGATTAGGGAGAAAACTCGAGAATCACAAATAAAAAGAAGTAAATAGATGGAGTCATCATGGTAAGAGAATGAGAGAATTAAGGGAAATGGCTTCGTTTAGGTTTTTCTTTCCACAAAGAATCTTGGCTCAAGTAATAAAGCAACTCAAGAGGATGGTGAATTTAGATTATAAATTCTTTTTTGCAATTTTTAAAATTAATACAACAATATTTTCAACACCAACTATTTAATACAATTCAACAAATAATAAATACATATGAGTACATAAGTGTTTAAGGAAAGAAAAAGTGTCCACCAACTTGTGTTTATGTCCTCTTCTCAAGTCACTAACTTGAGACTTCCACTATTCATTAGAAATTTCTTAGAAATGCTTATTTATAAGGTTCCAAGTTTTACTTCGTAATTATTTTCCCAATATTTAACCACCAAAAAAATTGTCCACTCATCTCTTACAATAACCAAGAAAATAAGAGTTAAAATTTCAAATACTTCTCTATCAAAGAGTTGATTTTACAGGTTAAGGCACTAAGAATCTGTCACGCCTCGATACTCGATATGAAGCGCAATTCATGCTCAAGCCATTTCATGCAATGGGCCCATAAATATATACATGCGTGGATAAAAAAAAATATAATACAACGTAGCATTCCATGTGATATGTATAGTAACTATATATACAAAACATGAGGTCAGAATTTAGAGTTTAACATAACAAAATAAAAATTTTCGAATATGCACAAAATATACAAAAACAAGAACCATTTTACAGGTTCTACTCGTCTGGCAGCAGTACTAGCTCTTCATTCTCCTCTGAAAAATATCAGGGTAAAATTTAATGAGTTTCACCAACTCAATAAGTATTCTCGTTCTCTCAACCCAGATAAAATTTCATGCAAAATACACGGTAAGAAACAAAAGTAATAAAAATATTTCATTGCAAATTCATGTTTTTACTTTCACTATTTCACATGTTCCTGATTGATTTGATGAATTCTCTCGAATATCTTAGACAAACCTCAAATATATATTCTCATACTCTCGAAAGTCATAAATGCACTCGAATATCAATTGTCATTTCAAAACATAATCACACACACAAAAGATCACATATACACTCGAATTGTCATTTCTATGATTTCATCGCATGATGCCGTTTATATCATCATTGAAGAAAGGCAAAATAGATCCCTCTATCGCATGGATAACACACGCACAAATCACACAATGGCCATAACAGGTACGTTTGGTAAGTGGCCCACACTCACACGAATGTTTATCCATATCTAGATTAGGTTTCAGACTCCATCTATATGCAGTTTCACCATGCCCACTGAACTTCAACCCAACACACTCTCTCCTCCTCGATTTAGAATAAACGAGAAGGTATTCAGGGTCCCTACCCTATTCACTCATACCCTTTTATTCCAAAATTCTCAGTTTGTTTAAATGATCATTTCTTAACCTCAATTACTTATTTTTCTTTCTATTTTTACATTTTTATTTTATTTCTTTTTCTTTTTCAATTTTTTCTTAGTTGGGAATTTTCTTTTCCAATTTTAGATTTCATCAGTCCAAATTACTCTAAGTCCATTAGGTCTATTTTCTGGTTTCGTCTCATCATAGGGTTCTAATTGCTCAGGTTTACTGATCATAATTTGGATTCTGTTTTTCATCAAAAATTGAGTCAATGTTCGTTCAAATTTCAAATTTCATAAATTAATGAAATGAATGCACTTTTTGAAATTCGAATCCGATTGAGATTTAGAAATACTTACTCTCCTATACGTCCTTTCGGATACGATTGAATGTCTAATTTTTCTGTACACACGACATAATTAATTAAAATACTTCAAAATACTAAAAATTAATTTAATCAGTTTACTAGTTCTAACGACCACCCAACAGAATACCTGAAATTATTAGAATCCGTATTCGAAAAATATTTCAGCTCCCTGTTCGGTGAATCAGATTCACATTTTTTGAAAAAAACTTTTCAGCTTTTCAGAAGGTAAACCAGATTTCTATTTCCTGAGAAAAATGTTTCAGCTTCCCGAATGGCGAATCGAAACCCAAAATAGTGGATCGGGTTCCCACGCTCGGGGAAAACCCTTTGGCTTCCCGAATGGGTCAACTTTCCCCATTACTAAGGAAGCTTCCTTGATTATTGTGCGGGTGGGTGGCCTAGGCAAGCCTGCACGGCTAGCCCAACACTGTCCCTACTCCAACATCGTTCAACAATAACCAAAAAACACGAAAAAGCTTTACCTTTCCGGTGTGGGGTGATTCGGCCTCAGTTTGGCTCCCGGTCGCCTCCTCTCAGTCACCCCGCGTCTCTCTAACTCCCAAACCTGCACACACACACACACACACACGAACACCCGTTCAATTAAAAACACAAACTGAAAGAAGAAAAAGAACAGACCAAGCTCGATTGCGATGCTTAAAAAGACCAAACAACCTCGGTCTTCGCTATCATACGACGTCTTGGGCTATTTCCTCTTCCTCCTTCTTCCTTTCGGCTCGATTTACATTGTTCTCCCACCTTCGCCTCTCTCTTCTTCCCTTCCTCCCTCGCGGTGGCCACTCTTTAGCTCCTCTTCTCTTTTTCGCTCGGCCCCTTCTCTCTTTTCTTCTCCTTCCTCCTTTTTCTCTCCTTTTCCTTCCTCTTTCCAGCTTTCCTCTTCCTTTCCTCTCCTTCTTTCTTCTCTCTTGGCTTCCCTGTGCGATAGTCTCATCTCCTCTCTCTTCCGCTCGACCACTCTCTTTTTTTCTCCTTCTTCGGCCTCTCTCTTCTTTCCTCTCATTTTTTCTTCTCTCTCGGCTTCCCCGTGCAACCCCCTCTTCTTCTTTATCCCAAATCGCTTCTCTCTCTTCTCCCATTCTCTTTTTCGGCTACTCTTTAAAATGAAGAGAAATCCTAAAATTTTTTTTTTTATACCCATTCACCCCAATCGTTAGATCTCGCTAACTCGATCTGGGCCATCCATTCTCCATTAAATCCCAACCATTTGATCTTCTTAGACGGTTCAATCTGGGCCATCCATTTTTCTGATTTCCTTTGCCCCCTTCCACTTCCCCTTATTTATATTTTTACCTCCTTTTTTCTTACCTATTTTCATTTAGGTCCCTAAAATTAACTAAAAGCCTCCTAAATTTGAAAAATCCTTTCATTTAGATCTTAACTCTAATTTTATTTATTTTTATTTACATTTCTTCTCTCTTTTTTTTTAAAAAAAAATAGATATTACAGAATCAATATGGGTTTAAGAGGAAGATAAAACATTTCTTTGATTTTATAAGTTAACTGGATAAAAAAATATTTGAAATAAAGGAAAGGGAAAGCTTTTAAAGTGAGAAAGAGAATAGAGTAATTTGGCTCTTGATGCATATCAAATTTATCAATTTTTAGCTTAAAAAATGTGACATTTAGCTTTCTAGCTATAATATTGTCATATGATGCAACACATCAATTGTGCATCATATCCATTAAGAAAATTTGTACTTAAATGGAGTTTACATGATGCATCATGTGACCCATAAAGTCATATCGCATGCCCAACTCACCTCTTGATGCATTGTGGCATGTGATGTGCAACATCATATTTGCATCACAATAAATATTTTTTGTACCTCTCATATGTCATGAGGTGTGATATGTTGTTGTACATCTTGTGTCAAATTTACTTATTCAAGTACTTCTCTATATGTTATTAGGTCTAATATGTTGTGTCATCATGCATTACATCCACTAGCTTCACATACAGAGAATTACATCCACTAGCTTCACATACCTCTCTGTATGTTGTAGGTTGTGACTTGTTACATTATATCTCATGTCACATTACTTAAGAAAAATTATTTTACAAAAAAAAAAATTAACTGCTTTATAATCTCACACAACATCAATATTAAAACAATTCAAAACTTAAAATATTACGAAAACTATTTCAAGTGAGCTTTTAAGAATTTGACAATCAAGTTAAAATTTAGTTGAAATCCAAATTTAGAAAGTACTTCTTGAGTTAAAGCACAACTTTACATCCTTCCACCGATGGTGCGAAAGCATATAGCTACGATTTTCTTTCATTATTCTATGTCAATTTCCTTGTAATGTATTTAAGAATGTTAGCAATTTTCTTCTTGTGAATTATTAATCAACAAACTTAGAACCTTTTTACCAAATTTATAAAATTTAAAAGTACGTATATTAATACATAAACTATTTCTATATAGAAAAAATTAATACATGCATAACACACACAAGTAGCTAGTTACCTCTAATGATATATCACTGCATCTCATCCCTTATTCTATACAAAGTTTAGATAACACCTAATAACTATCCAAGTTAGAGTTTATAATAAAGTAATATGAAATTGTAGCATTTCATGTATCAAACATATTAGTTCTAAGAATTTTTTTAAACAAAGACATTATATATATATGGTTTAAATAGATAATGAAATTTTGTATTATTCCTATTGTTTATTTAAATTCCTATCCTTTTTTTTTAATTTTAAACTAGTATTTATTTCAAAAAAATTCTTAGAAAAAAACACTTCCATCTATTATATGATAATACTTTGTTAAGTCAACACTATTGGCTACATGAGGCAACTGAGAGTAATGTGGAAGAAGCTTGAAAATCAACCCAACCATTTTGCTTTTATTTTCTATCATTTCTTAACAAAATATCTAACTATTGAAGTGAAAATTACACATATATATACATATATATATATATATGAGGTCAATGAATTACTAATATTAAAGATATTATTTTTCTGTCATGTGAAAAATTTTGAAGTAAAAAAATAATTTAAAATAAAAAATTACAAAAATTTAATAGAAAAATAAAAAATTGCATGGAGGTGTATTATCTATTTAAGCGGTATATATGTATACACAAAATGAACTTGTTTAAATTGGACAGACCTTAAAAGATGAAGATCATAATAAAAATTAAAAAAAAAAAAAAATTCTTTTGGGCTTTTTTTGTTTTTTTGTTTTTTCCTTTTTTTCTTTAATCAAAATCTTTCTCTTGGGTTAATACAAGAGAATGATTGATCAAAGTTCATCATTATTCCTGCTATTTTCTTTCTCTTGGGTAAAGCTGCCTTTTTCCTTTCCCTGTTTTTTTCTCAACATTTTCTTTCTATTTTTTTTTTTTTAAATAATAATTTCTAACTTACATTTATTTCAGTTGAATTAATCTCATAATTTTTTGATGACATTTAATTAGTGATATATCACAATCTTTTCAGATTTGTTTCTAATGGCAAAATAATTTTTATGATAATTAAAAAACTATATAATAAATTTATAATTATTGTAAGAAATTAAAAGAATTTACTGCAAGACAAGAGCTAAAATTGCAATTTATTTGTTATTTAAAATCTAGTTTAAATTTAATTTCTTGTCATAGAAATAAAAATACATTGCAAATATAAAAAATTGAATAAAAATATATTCTAATTCTAAATAAATTTAATTTGCAATAAAAAGTACGTAGTTTTATAATTTTTTTTTGAAAATATAAAATTTATAGTTGTTAAATTAAAGATATAAATTTATTTAATTTAATTGTACACTAAGTCTATATATCGATATTTAATATTTAAAAATTAAAAAGAAAGTTAAATAACTTTAAACTAAAAGCAAACTGCAGAGACAAGAGGTACGAATTCTGATTAATTGAATTAGGGAGTGATGGGTCATGAGGAGTGATGCCACAGAGGGACAAATTTCAAGCTGGGATTATATCTATCTATCTATGATGATGATGATGATGATGATGATGATGATAAAGACGTATGCACTCTCTCTCTCTCTCTCTCTCTCTCTCTCTCTCTCTCTCTGTATAGATATATGCACACATATATACACATAAATATGTTAGTGCATCATCTGCAAATGCTCTCTTATTGCATTAACAGAGGAGGGTATTGACAAAGTCCCATATATATACATATATATATATATATTCATATGGCTTTGAAATGATTGCAATTAAAGTAACTAAAAGAAAAAGAAGAAGAAGTAATTAATAAAGTCATAAGATTTTCAAACTAATCAATTTAAGATATGTGTGGTCTCCTTATCGATCTCTACCAAGATCTCTATCTTTCTGATAACAAAAATTAATTTATACGTTTTTCTTAAAGTAGACAAATATAATATATGATTTTAAGGGTTGAATACTTAAACTCATTCCATTTGGATAAAGAAGAGAATATCATACCAGCTGAGTTGGTCGATGGATGCCCTCAATAATTTTATTAGATTACTATTTATTAAATGGATAAACAAATAAAAGCCTGTTGATTCATATAAATATATTATTATTATATTATTATTATTTATTGCAAATTTTTGTAACTAGAATTGTTTATATATGTCATTTAGTGTTTGAATATAAAGCTATCTAAATGGTGTATGTAAATGTGCGAGTATTGCATATACGAGTTACATGTTAGAATATGTAAGCATTTAGGTATATATGTTAATGTGCATTAGAATGAGAATCTACTTTAGAGGTTTACGTGAATTGTAAAGCAATAGATAGGTCATTTAATAGGTATCAGAGAGGGAGAGTGTGTGAGTAGAGATCTGAGATGAACTTTACGGTAGTTACAGCCTCAGTCAAAGTGGCTGGAAAGTCCCATATCAGTCAGTCATCAAGGTTGAAAATCTGCTATCTGTTATGTATTATCTGGTACCCTTAGCACTTCGAGGAATAAGGGCCTGTAATCTATTATTCATTATCTGGTACCCATAATCATTTGGAAAGTAAAGGTTTGTTATCTGTTATTTGTTTAGGTATCTACATGTAGAGGGGATCTTTTATGTCCTTGATGATATTGATCAGGAGGGCATTGCGTGATGAAACACTAAAACAAGTAAAAAGAATGATTTTTAAATAACTAAAAATTGTGCATATTTAAATTGTATTTGTGGATGTGATAAATGTTACATAATTGTAATTGTAATGCTGGAAAGTGTTGTACGAATTTGAATTGGGAATATTTGTAATATTTGGGAAATGATGGTGAGAATGTGGAATTAGATATTTAAGGAAGAAGAAATTGTGAATAGAGTACGGAATATGAGATCGGTATATGTGAAAAGGAAAGAAATATGTGAAATGGTAAATGGAAAAGGATGATGGTTATGGTTTTTTTTCCAAGTTTTTTTTACAAAAATGATGGTATTGATGATTATAATTTTTTTTTTCTTGGTGTGAAATGGTAATTGAAAAAGGATGATGACTATGGTTGTTTTCAAGTTTTTTTTTTTTATGAAAACGTTGATGATTATGATTATCTTTCAAATAAAAATTTGCATCGTTTTATCTAGATGAATGTTTGTTGTATATACTTTTTTATGGGCACTGCCCCTTTCTTACTGAGGTTGTGGAATCATCACCCCAAATTTTCACAGTCGTTATAAGTTATGAAAAGTTTGAAAAGCTTAAGATCAAGTAGGAGACTTTGATGAAATTTCTTATTTTTGTTATTTTGGATTGTAAAAGTAGAATAGAAATAAAATGTTGATTGTAAAGAGATTGTATAGAGCTTCATGTGTTGTAATTTTATATTAGGGATGAAAGGATTCTGAATTTTTATCAAATTACTTCACTATAGATGAATGTTGCGCATGTGGGAGCATCTTGTTCTCTGAGGAGAAATTGAGACGTTATAGTTGGTATTAAAGTACATGTTCCTGATGCATCCTTTGTTACATGAGGCTTAGGATTTTATGAGGGTTAGGACTATATGAAATTTACAAACCTTAGGAGACATTTTAGAGTAGCTTGAGAAGTAAAAAGTATGTGCATGTATGAGATAGTGTTAAGGAAACAGGAGAGTATGGTATTCTGAAGTCCTAAAGGTAGGATCTATATATATCATAATTTAATAAATTTAAGATCAAGGAACTATGGTTTCACTTTGGAGCCAGCTAGAGAGGATGAATAAATAATGACCATAATGAAACATGGAGAATGCCAATAAATACCGATGGAGACTTAAACTACAATAGGGATAAAAGAATAGGAAGTACAAATAAGAGTGATAAGTTCTGCCTCATAATAGAAAGCAAAACTAAGGCAAACCAAATTCTACTAGAGACTATAAGGAGAATTCTTAAATACACAAATAACAAGGATGAATCTCTGGAAGAATACCTTTCTTAAGTTCACCAGAGACTAAGAAGAAAGAAAATAAATATTTGAATGACTAGTCATGCCATTCTAATCTTCACACAGAGGAATATCTGACCCTTAAAAGAAATTAATTCCAAAATGTCGAAAAGATAGGAATTAATAGATGACAATGTGAAAAAATTAAGAATCAAAAGATTAGGGCTTCATTCCGAAGCCAATTGGAGATGGTGAATAAGTAAATTTTTGGGAGGAAACTGCATTTCCCCTTATTTAAGGAGGGAATTGGAGGGGAGATCTCTAATTTTCGTCAAATAAAGAAAAAAAATTTCCCAGTCAGGAGAAAATTTCCCCCAAGTGGGGGAAAATCCCCCAGTCAGGAGGACAATCCCCATATTAGGAGAAAAATCCCTCAAACAAGAGAAAATTAGAAGAAACTCCAATCGTCGAGAGGGAAAAAAACTCCCCAATAGGGAGAAAATAAAAACCCCCTCAAGTAAGAGAAAACTTCCAATAAGGAGCAAATTTATCAAACAAGAGAGCTCCTAAAAAACATCCCCCCAAATAAAAAAATAATGCTCGGGTGAAAAAAATCCACCTAAAATGGAGAAAAACCTCCCAAGTAAGTAAGCTTTCAAGGAAACATCTCTTTAATCCAATAACGATTAATAAGACATAGAAATCTCAAAATAGACCTAATATCCAAACATGTTGCGAGACCAGACAAATATCAAGACTTTGATGGCTTTTAGAAATTCCTCAAGAAATATTCTGTAGGAAGAATGGGTACTTATTTGTTCCAAAACTACTATCAAGCTTCTGCATAGGGATTACAATAATGATTTAAAATTCCAACTCATTAAGTAATCATGTGTTTTGAAGAGAAATGCATTTTGGGAGATTAAATAAATCATGTACTTGGTGAATGGGAA
>NW_019014677.1:1879711-1899160 GCF_000150535.2 Carica papaya | reverse complement strand
TTTGTATTAGATGAGTCAAAGTATGCTTGATTAGGACTCTTTTTCGTAAGAATCTTTATTACTCGTAAGAAAAACTCCCATAGAAAAAAGGCAGGACACTGTGAACGTATTATGACAAAAAATCGTTAATAATATGATGATAAATCCAACATATAGTTCTTGTATACTTAAAGGTTACACGAAATAGTACAATATACTAATATATTAGGACAAACCTCTAAGTAGATATTATCAAAGTAGCACAGCAGAAGTGTAGTGGACTTATAACCAATAAAACATGGAAGATTCCTCTCCAAGCCAATAAGAAGAAATCAATTATATAATAAACACGTAACTTGTACCTTAAGGTCATACTTAAGAGATCACTTAAAAATTTTAAAAAGTCAAAAAACAAGTACCTAATCCTCTAAGAGAATGAACTAAACTTAACCACTTGTAATAAAACTAATAAATGAATCCTTTGGCCAAGGAATTCCTAATGATTATCTAAAATAGCCATGAATTTCATGACTTACCACGTACATTTTAAAGGACTTTAAGATTAAGTTAATCAAGTATTGAGGTATGTTAAGAATCATTCAACCTTTAATGGATTTAAAAGAATAATATGATTCAGCTAAAGGATAATTCAAGAAGATGCCAAGTCATTGGAATAAAAGAGAAAAAGGTATTGAGAACCTTAGTATTGTGACGAACCCACAAGAAATATCCGGGGGCTCAAACACCATCACACCCACTTAATTTTCATACCCAGCTATCTTAAAGGAATGTGGATATGAAACAAAATAATAAGGCTAATATTAGTTTATTATTAATAGTTTGTATTTGTCATATATTTTAAGGTTTCAGCTTTGGTAACTGCCGAATTTTATATGAAGAATAATCATTTTCCTGGATTTGCACGGCCTTTTGTATTCAACGCAGAGGTTCTGCTGAAGTTCGTAGGATTTTATTTTTCAATTACGTTTCCCTAGGCTTTCCTATACTTCTTTCTAAGTTATATTTTCTGCCTTGACTTCATAAGGTGATCATTTTTTGTGTGTTGTAGGGTTGGCCATAAGATAGAAGCTAAAGATGCTACCAGGGGAGCTCTAAAATTGCCATGGTGGACTAAGATCATTTTTTGCCAAGAAACTAACAGTTGCAAACCCTTATCGTCTGGGATATAAATTTGGTCTTGAAGACTCAGCTAAACCAACTAAGAATTGTACAACCTGAAAAAGAAAATAAAAAGGTCTACAGTCATAAATGACATAAAAGGGAAATAACAGAACTTTCCTATACGAATACGAACAATCAAAGTAGATTAAAACCCTAGGTCCTTATGAATGATGTGTACGTCGGTGATACCTAGAGCTTTTATTAAAGATTTTAGATAATATACTCCAAATATCATTTTCAAAAATTAGGAAACAATAGTTTGAAGTAGACATATGAAGCTTAGGAGATTTGGAAACATACCATAGTATTGAGGTTACTTAGGTAATCAAGAATTTATTCTCGTGATGGATTTAGAATATGATATATATTGTTTTTGAGAAACTCTCAAAATGATCATTAACTTAAAGATGATGTTTCCAAGCCATGTTAGAAAAAAATGGCAATTACATACAATACAACTGAGAGACGTTAGGCTTTGAGGGTGTCCTGGATGTTATTTCTTGAGTCAAATCAAATTTTCCTAAAGAAATTATCGTGAAACACTATCAAACCCATAAGTATTATAATCTCTGAATCAGAGAGACACTTCTTAAGAAATTATAAGCTCACAAGTTGAAGTTGAAAAGAATATATTTGAATTTAAAATGATCCCACCAAGTGGAAAGGTTATACTGACACCACTACGTTAAAAAGGGAACATAGAAAGAGAAAAAAAAATTTCAAACCCTAGTCACTACAAATTTGGAGGACTAAATCTTTTATGGAGGACAATTATAACACCTTGGTTTGCTTAAATTAAAATTCAAAATGAATTCATGGTTTATGAATTTTGATTTCATGTTAAGGTGTTTTTAAAATTTAATTTTGGACCCTTTTAAAATGAATAAATAAATAAATAAATTAATTAATTAATTAATTAACAAATGGTCCATATGCATCTACTAAGATCAAACAGCTCCCATAAACCCTATAAAAACCTATCACAACCGTGGAAATTTAGGGCGAGGATTCTACTACCTCAATAAGAAAATGGGTAGCACCTATAATAGAGATATGTAACAAACATTCATACATATAAAATGATACAAATTTTATTTAAGAAAATTTTAATTTGAAAGATAATCATAATCATTATTATTTTGTTATAAAAAAAAAAAACTTGAAAAACAACCATAATCATCATCTTTTTTCAATTACCATTTCAGACATGAAAAAAAAAACAATCATGATCATCAATACAATCATTTTCATAAAAATAAAACTTGAAAAACAACCATAACCATCATTCTTTTCCATTTATCATTTCACATACTCGTTTTCTTCTCACGGATATCGATCTCATATTCTATGCTCGATTCATAATTTCTTATTCCTTATATATCCAATTCCACATTCCCACCATCATAAATATTCCCGTTCAAATTCACATAACATATTTGAATATTTCAAATACAATTACAGAACATTTATCAAAATTCACAAACACAATTCATATATACACAATTTTTAGTTATTTAAATATCATTCTTTTTACATGTTTCATCACACAATACTATTTTTACCAGTATCATCGAGGTATAAAGAATCCCCTCTACACATGGATACTTAAACAAATAATAGATAACAGACCCCCCGAAGGGCTATGGATACAAGATAAAGTATAACAGATAATATATTCCCAACTATGACATCTAGTTTGGGAACTTCCCACCCATGTCTGACTAACGTTGTATCCATTGTAGGGTTCACCATAGATTCCTATTCACACAACCTCTAATGTGATTCCTGAAAGTCATGGATCATCTTTCGAAGAAGAGTCCCAAGAAGAGTAGGACACCTGCGAGGTTCAAAGTGTTCGCAGAAAGATTGTTTGCAAGCCTGCGGGTACGGAACAAGAAGGCACATATATGATATCATGCCCAACTTCACGCACACGCATAATAGAGCATGCGCGCTTATATGAGGGAAGCATGCACTAGGCTAGTGAGCACACACATTTTGTGCACAGAGGTGCATGCCCATGCCCACATAGATTCCCACTCCCATAGGAAAAAGAAATTCTACCCGCAGAGGGATTCCCATGAACTTGAGGCCAAATTGGAGGATATTTCAAAAACTTCTGAAGTCCAGCAAGCATTACAGGCCCAAAGGCCAATCTAAAAGGATCCATGAAAAATGGCCCATGATATTAGAGCCTAAAAACTGAATGATCTTTAACCTTAATCCAAGGGATCGACCCAAAAGAGAATTCCCAAGCCCAAGCCAAGAGAGGCTAAGAAGTGTGAGCCCAACATCACTCTTAGATGATCAAGAAACACCATGGTAGGGTCTAAGGAAGAGAAACAAGACTCGGCCACACTCAATCTTGGTCCATGGCACTCATGGCCGAGAAGAGGAAGGAATAAGGAGGCCCACACGCGCAAGGCATTTCATCCTTGATGTTTTCGAATGTGAGGAGGAAGAATCACTCTCTATGGCCAACGAGAAGAAGAAATAAGAAGGGGACATGCAGCTACAATTGCTTAAAGATGATCTTGGTATAAAAGAACTAAAAAAATGAGGAGGTGGAGAAGACTTTCAAGAGGAAACTAATGCCAAGGAAGAAAGACCTTTCCTTCAACAATTACAACTCTCAAACCAAAAAAAATCCTCCTTCCCATGAAAGGTTATTTGCTTGAAACTCCATATGTCAACAAAGAGATGATCATTTAAGAAAAAGATGAAAAAATTTAACAAAAATAGGAGTTCCAAGGTCACTCCCCACTCGACCAGTGAAATCTTCTCTTTGCTGAAGTCCTCTTTCAATCTCCTATTCAAAGTCCTATTAATTCTAGAAAACAAGATCCTCTCAAGAAAACCATTAAAGAGTGAAGAACTAGAAGTCGAAACCAATAAAGATTCCCAACCCGAGATGGAGATTAAATCGATTATGAAAGAAAGAATCTAAATTATTTTAAGTATTCTTTTTAGAGTAGGATTAGATTATTTAAAGTATTTAATTTAAGTTTCTTATTCTAAGAAATATTAAAAATTAGACTAGAATTGTATTTTTTATTTTAATTTGAATTTGTAGAATAAAGCTTATATAAAGGCTCCATCAGCTTTGTAATCAAAACTTATAATTTTGAGAATTCAATACAATTAAAGCTTTAGCTTTTCCATTAAATTCGCTAATTCTGAGTGTTATTTAAGTGTCTTCAAGCTGAAGAGCTTCAAACCGTTTTGTTGAGTTAATGAGTCAGAATCGACTTATCGGGTAAGCTGTAGCATTTTTACTATTCCTTAATTTTTTCTTGTTACCTTAGTTTGCCATCAATTTGTTGGTTGTTGTTCAAGTAGGAAGAGTTAATTAAGTAATTAAGTTTTCTGATTTTAACTCTGTAAGAGATTCCGGAAGTCAAAACAACCCTTCCATGTCCCTCACGTGTGACCCTCCCTCTCTAATACCGGCTAAATGAGTTTCTTTATCTTTCAAATGACTTATTTATTGTTTTACAATTCACAGAGACCTCTAAACTAGATCTTCATTCTAATGCACATTTTTATATATACCTTAAATGCTTACATTTCCAGCATATAACTCGCATACACAATACTCACATATAACATCCCACACTGTAAAATATAACTTATTAATAAAAAAGAGGTATTTCATGAATTATGTGTGTTCTCAATAAATTTCATTTCGTTTTATTATTTAATTTTACCTAAATTAGGAAATAAAAAATCATTTTTTAAAAATTGTTTTTGAAAAAGGGCAATTTTAGAATCTCTCACTCGCGGGCTTGTCAACCCGCGGGAATGTCAGCTTGCGAACACACATGAAAGGCCCCCAGCCTTGGCCGCAAGTCTACCAGTCCGCAAGCTCGTTGCTCGCAAACACGCACACGGGGGAAAGACCCTCACACGATTCCTCGAGTTGCCCTCCCACTAACAGCAGATGGGGTGCCACAACTTGTTTGCCCACAAAAAATTTTCCCGCGAACTGGGCACCCACACGTCATGCAAGCCTTGGGACTTTGACGTGACAACCCTCTACTTTCTCTATGAGTGGAATCCAGATGGGGTTGTTGATGACTAGTTTTCCTTCCGGTTGTCGACGCCATAGCCATCCTTCTTATAAGTTGTCGGCCACCTTCTTCCTTCAAGGGCCAAGATGCAATGCATGTCATCTAACGACTCTCCTTGAAGCAAAAACCCAGTTTAAAAGCTTCCATTCTGTTCTGTCTTCCTCATTTATTCACTGAGAGAGAGAAGAGAGAGTTGAGAGCTCATGTGTGTGGCTTGTCAGAGTGTTAGAGAGAGGTAGACAGAAGTTGAGTGAGAGGAGGACTGAAAACAGAGTGTTGAGGTTGTGTGCTTGCCAAGAGGAGTTGGCTTTCTTCTCAGCTGAGGTAAGCTCGTTTTGTCTTCTTTTAAATTGTTTCTAGTGTCCTTAAGGTCTTATATTCTTCCTTAAATAGAAACAAACTTCTAATTCCTTCACTGAAGGCTACAAAGAAAAAAAAATATTCTCTGCAACTAGAAAGTATCTTCGATACTTTAATTTCCAAATGTATCTTTGAATTACTTTTAATCCCAAGTTAAAAATTAATACATTTACACCTTGAGATTCTTGGGAAATAAATATCTGCAATGGAATCACTCCAGAATCCGCAGATTCCTCCTAAAATGCACTCTGACTTTGTAGCTGTTGTTCAAGCAAGTTGCAGTGAGTTTTTCCAAATTTTAGGCAATTTCCTCATGCATTTTAGGAAGATCTTCATGCGTCTGATAGGTAAGGAGAATGGTGATTTAGTTTATACACGTATTGAGATTTATATATGTATTTAGATGGTAAATTTGCATAAAATTTGAGCATTGCTTGCTGTTAAACCGAATAGAAAGGTGAGTGTGTTCCTATGTGTTTGCTTGATTTAAATTTGTGTTTTTGTGATGATTTTAATATGGATTGATGTTTACAAACATTTTATAATGTTTTTGAATGTATAACAGAAGGGAAAATAGAAGAAAAATCGGTGAAAGCATGCTGGGCAGAGGCTCAATGCCTTTGGTTGTGGTGTCCAGCCACCAAAGTGTCGCTAAAAAGGACACGCGGCCTAGCCGTGCAGGATTGCGCGCGAGACTCTTCGCAGTCACCCAAAAGTGTCATGAAAGACTCCCTTGGCACATTGCACATGCGTAGTGTGTTGCGCAAGCAATTGTGAGGCTCTGTCAGGCATTTGGGGAAGCCGAGAGAGCCTGCGCGCGCGCAAGCAGTGCGCTCAAAGCGAGCGAGTGCGCATATACACGTAGGGGCATATGTGCAGGCACCTCATTGTGTCCCAGCACATGCCACACTGGCCGGCCGCCCTGTGCCCACCATGCGACGGGCGCAGGCAAGGGAAAAATTCCCTTGGGCAGACCGTGGGTAATTTGCTTAAATTGAAATTAAAATTTAAAATAGCTTAAATTGGATTAACGGTAAAATTAAGCAATATGAAATTTTAAAGCAAGTTAAACCGGTAAATTGAAATCGAAACTTAAATATAGCTTAAATTGGATTAACAGTAAAATAAAGAAATTTAAAGATTTAAAGGAAAGCAAGGTAAACATTAACATTGGAAATTGTAAGTTAAAATATATAACATAAAATGTAAAACAAAATTTAAATCAAAATTAAATTAATAACTTAAGATTATAAAACTGAATTAATAACAATAATTTATCACTAAAATTAGCTTTAAAAACCCTAAATAGACAAATAAGAAATTGTAAGACTATAAATTAAAATATGGGATCTAATAGGAAGGAACCTAAGTAACCAAAATAATAAACACTACTACACTTAAACCTCATTAAAATTTTAGGAGTTCAATTCAAATATTTAGAAAGTAATAAGAATAAAGAAAATAAAAATAAGATATAATTAAAATGTAAACAACACAGTATCTAGTAAATCCAATTCACTTAATTTTCCCGGAGGGGTATTGGTATTGGTTTTGGAACCATTAGGCTATGGATGTTGGTATTGAGTTACATACTAGAACTGCAGTTTAGTTTTCTAAAAAATATGAAATGATTGTTGTTCATGCTCTAACAAGAGATAAATGTTGGTGATCGGAGTGAAATTGTGGGATGGCGCTCTTAAAGATTTGAGAGATTGTATGTATATTTTATGTCATTGTTTTGTATTTATTATGTTGATTTCGTACCAAATCATAGTTAGTCGGTGTCCCGTTTGTTATCTTTGAAAATAGGTGTATGCAGCTGCTCACATAGATTTATAATCAGTATAATTTCATAAGAAATTAATAAAAAAACGTAAAAAGAAGAGTCAGTCCAATCCTTGAGTTTATGTTACGTAAACACATTGCATATAGTATTGAGTGCTTTTAAAAATCGAGCTGGTTATTTATATTGCAATATGGCTAATTGATTCAAGTATAACACTTGTTCTTGTTAGGAATATCACTATTTTCTTAAAATTCCACATTAATGAATGTTTTTAAACGTATGTGCATGACTCTATCACCATTTTCTTTAATAAGTATTTTAGAGAGTTTTTCTGAAGAATCTTACCTAGATTCTTTCCGAGAAGAGTAGAAGTGGAGAGCAGACTTTTGTATATTTTGAAATTTTTGACGTCTAGTAATTGTGATTAGGGTTATCTTTAATTAATGTCATTAGTACTAATAGTCTTGTTAGCTTCAAAATACAGCATTTGTATATTTGTATGGGATGTGATATTCCGCTGTAATGTAACTAAGTTTATTTTGTCTGTTTTTTAGACATTGATGCCCCAAATAGGCATCAGGATGTCACATCGCACATTTACATAAACCATTTAGATACCATTATATTCAAACACCAAATGATATATATACATATTTTCATGTACGCACATTTACATAAACCATTTAGATACCATTATATTCAAACACCAAATGATATATATACATATTTTCATGTACATACACTTACTTTATTCGCATATATATATTTTTCTTACAATCCATGCATACATTCATACAACTTATAACATATATACATTTAGTTTTATACATACACCAACTTACACACACCCAATACATTAAGCAACCAGCCATGTACAAATATATATGTATCAAACACACACAATACACACAATACATTAAACTGATATACACAAAATTTACACCTATACATTTTACATATAAATTCTTATATTCATTTACATACATTAAGTATTGCGAACAGATGCAATTTATAAATATAGACTGCACATAATATATACAATACAGCAAGTACATATTCATATTTGCACCAATATTAATATATATACACAATCACAAACGATCATTCATATACAGTTAACATTCGTATGTAGATTTTTATAGAAAATTTGTACCAGTATATGATTTGAAAATAGTTTACAAGACTTTAAATGATTATTTCAAAATCAATAAACTATTTTATAAAAACATCAAGTCTCAGAATGAAAACTGATCCAATGTTTACTGTTTCGTTGGCTTGAAACAGATCCGTAAACTGGTCAATCCTCAAAAATTTTAGTTCTTAAATTGGTTCCTCAAACCTGAGTAAGAAATTTCTCAATTCGTCAATGTGACCTAACTTTGCTTTGATTTCACATTTCCCCTTCTAAACTTTTCTCCTCAAAATTTGAATTTTTTTTAAAAAATACTCCTCTAATTTTGAAAATTACATGCCAAACTATCTATTTGAATTCCTTTTCTAAAAATTATATTTACACTTATTCATATTGTCCCTCACTCATTTGACTTATTATCCACCTTCTTATGTTTTCAACATTCGTTTTCTTTACTCACTGTTCAATAGATTTGGTTAAACAATATACCTAATCATACTATAATAAACCTCTAAAAGATTCTTCAACAACACTAACAAATTACCCTAGAATAGATTGTAGAATAAATCACAGGAACAATATCTACTATTAACCGACCAACTCAGTAACCATAGGACCTTTTATGACATCCCCTAATTATCTCATCAATCATATCGGACTCCAATCCACTAGAAATCATTAGAAATCAAAATATAAATTGAAATAAAACAATAATCAAAGGAAAGGATCTACATATCAGACATCAAGTTGTTTTCACCATGAATCCAAAGGCCCGCACGTCTCATATCTTTCGCTCTCTGCCTTTGACGGTCTCCTTCTCCTCTACATCATGCACACACATATATGGAGTTAAGATTTTCTAAACTGGAACATGTTGTACTTTAGGGAGTTCAAATACTCACTGATATAGTGACCTTCCCTTCATACGTCGCTCTCCTTCCAGTTCCTCTTACTGTATGCGGCGACGTCCACTCAGCCACACACAAGCAGCCAGGTCCTCCTCATCGTCGCATCATAAGCACATATTTGTTCATCAATCGCGCAGATTCGGTTGCTACTGATGTGTAACTGCCTCTGATTCTCTCTCCCACTTAGTCTTCCCTCACGCCACCTTTCCCCCCTTCTATGGTTTTCTTTCAATTAGGAGCAGCAGAGAAAATAAGAAATGTTTGAATCGAGTTCAAGATTTAGGAGGAGCTTTGAAGAAATTTCTTAGTTTAATTAGTTTAGATTGTAAAAATAGAGTAGATATAAAATATTGATTATAAATAGATTATATAGAGCTTCATATGTTGTAATTTTGTACTAGGGATGAAATAATTTTGAATTTTGTCAGATTGTTGAACTATAAGTCAACGTTACATGTGTGGTTGCCTTTCCTTCTTTGTAGAGAAGTCGGGACATCACAGTTGGTATTAGAGCACATATTCCTAGGGCATCATTTGTTACATGAGGCTTAGGATTCTATGAGGATTAGGACTATATGAAGTCTGCAAACATTAGGAAACATCTTTAGAGAAGGTTACATTGAGAAGTAAAATGTATATGCATGTAGGAGATCATGTTAAGGAAACAGAAGAGTGTGTATTCTGAAGTCCTAAAGGTAGGATCTGCGTATTTTATAATTTGATAAATTTAAGATCAATGAACTATGGCTTCACTCTAGAGTCAACTAGAGAGAATGAATAAACTATGACTATAATGAAACATAGAGAATGTCAATAAATACCAATAAAGACTTAAGCTATTAATAAAAGAATTGACCTAAGGGAGATAAAAGAATAGAAAGTACAAATAAGAATGATAAGTCCCACCTTAGAATAGAAAGCATAAATAAGCAACAAAATTCAATTAGAGATTGTAAGGAGAATTCTTAAATGCACAAATAACATGGATGAATCTCTAGAAGAATACCTTCCCTAAGTTCACCAGAGACTAGGAAGAAAGAAAATAATTATTTGAATGATTGGTCATGCATTTTGAATCTTCACGCAGAGGAATACCTGACCCCCAAAAGAATGTAAGATTATAATTTTAAGAGTTTGATAGATAGGAATTCATAGACGACAATATGAAAAATCTAAGAATCAAAAGATTGGAGCTTCATTCTGAAGTCAATTGGAGATGGTGAACAAGTAAAGTTTTGGAAGGAAACTGCATTTCCCCAATTGGAGGAGAGATCTCCAACTTCCTTTAAATGGAGAAAAAAATTTCCCACTCAAGAGAAAATCTCCCAAATGGGAAAAAATTTTCCCCTAGTGGGAGGAAACCCCCTAATCAGGAGGATAATCCCCGATCAGGAGAAAAATCCCTCAAACAGGAGAAAACTCCCCCAAGTGGAAGAAAGTCCAAGACAGGAAAAAAACCCTTGAGAGGGAGAAAATTCTGTGAATAAGAGAAAGCTCCTAAGAAAAAGAAAATCCCCTTAATAGAAAGAAAACCCTTTGTGAAAAAAAATTCCCTAAAAGTGAAAGAAAACCTCCCAAGTAGGTAAGTTTTCAAGGAAACATCTCCTAAATCCAATAAAGATTAAGAAGATATAGAAATCAAAATAGACCTAATATCCAAACATGTTGAGAGACTAGATAAATATCAAGACTTTGACAGTTTTTGTAAATTCATCAAAATTATTCTGTAGGAAGAATGGGTACCCTACTTATTCCAAAACTACAATCAAGCTTCCGCATAGGGATTACAATAATGATATAAAATTTCAAGTCATTGAGTAATCATGTGCTTTGAGGAGAACTGTATTTTGGGAGATTGAATGAATCATGTATTTGGTGAATGGGAACTACTTCTAATAAGTGAAATAAAGTAAACCTAACTAGGAATCTTCCTAAATTCACTACAAACACAAAAGAAATACAATTTCTAAAATCAATTGGCCTAATGTTGAAACATTCGAAAAAATGAATAACTATCGTAGATTTGAATAGATTTGAGGTTCCTCATGACTTTTTTTTTTTAAATGAATATTCTATTCATTTAAATTCCTATACACCACATAAGAGATGATAGTTTAAAAACCTTAGACATTATTCATCATATCTGGTGGATAGAAACATTTTGTATTGGATGTGTCAAAGTATGCCTAATTTGGTCTCTCTTTCTTAAGAATCCTTGTTACTCCTAAGGAAAACTCCCATGGAAGAAAGCCAGGACACTATAGACATGTTCTGACAAAAAAATCATTAATAATATGATGATAAATCCAGCACATATTTCCTATATACTTAAAGGAGGAACAAAGTAGAACAAGATAGCAATATATTATGACAAACCTCCAAGTAGATATTATCCTAGTAGCACAACAAAATTGTAGTTGATGCAGGAGGGGATGGGGAAGGATTATTTTGACTCTCAAAATCGCACACAACGTAACAATTAGAAAGTTTAACCACTTAATTTAATATTTCTACTTGAAACTATTTCCACCATTATGGTATGAAAATTGAAGATAATTGAGAAATAAAAAGAATAAGGAAAGATGCCACGGCTTACCGATAAGTCAATCCCAATTCTTTGACTCAACAAAGCTTCTAAAGCTCCATAACTTGAAAAACTTGAAAAACATTCTCAAAGATTAGCCAAAACTAATTTAGAAGCAAAATAAAAGCTTTAAAATTTTATTAAACTCTAGCTATGTTTACAACCTAAAGATTGAAGCCTTTACATAGGTTTTTATTTACTAATTCCACTTGGAGTAAGATTACAAATTCCTATTTGAACTCTTAAACGAAATTTAACTAAAACTCTTAAACAAAACTAATAAAACAATTAAGTATTATCTAACTTAATAAAATGATCAATAATAATTAAAAATAAATACTAAAATAATATTCTCTCTTTATCCAAATCTCTATGTAGCTTTATCTTCCTTGGATTTCCAATTTAAGTAGAAATTTACCTCTAAATTTGTACTTTAATCACCTGAAAATATTTGTAGAAGTCCTTTATTGTTTTTGAAAAATTAGGAAAAATGGTAGAAAAGAGTCCAAAAATGACTCACCATGCAGCTGTCAGCCTGGCCGTGTTGGTGGCGTGTGAATGGCGCACAAGGTAGCGAGTGAATGGCGCACGAGGTAGCGTGTGAATGGTGCAAGAGGTAATGTGTGAATGCCCAACAAGAATTAAGGATTCTTCTTGGTGCGCGGAAGCTTCCTTGCGCGTGCGCGTCTATCTAGGCATGCAATTATGTGTCTCTGCACATGTTCAGCTATTGTGTAGCCCGCTGGGCATATGTGCACTCATGTGCGTACGTAGTTGCATGCGACTGCTGCCTCATGTAGGAGACAATCTTGCATGTGTGGGTGATCTTTCCCTCCCGCACATGTGATTTCCTACACATGTACCATAGGAGGATCACATGTGCTACACATGCTGTCCGCAGGTCTTCTAGGTCGGGAACCTTCTTTTGGGACTTATCTTGGTCTTTAATTATGATCTCGCTACTAACCCATTCTTAGACCACAAGATTGAAAATATTTTAAATCTTCTTAGCACATCTCTTATAATCAGACCTAGGGGCAATTGGATTTGATTTCCTATATGCCCAAGTCCATCTCTGACACTTATAGCGTTTTCGCTTGAATTGGGACAGGAATTAAGGATGACTTACTTGCAGCTTCATCTTTATCAACACCTTGAGTACTTATTGTGTATGGGATCACATTAATAGTGGACCCATCACCCATAACGCATGGAAGATTCCTCTTTAAAATAACAAGAAGAAATTAATGAAATGATAAACATGTGACGCATATCTTAAGGTCATACTCAAGAGATATCACTTAAAAATTTTAGAAACTCAAAACTGTTATCCCTAATCTTGCAAGAGATGGAACCAAACTTAACCACTCATAGTAAAACTAATAAATGAATCCTTTACCCAAGGAATTCTTAATGATTCTTGATAATAGCCATGGATTCCAAGACTTACCACGTACATTCTAAAGGACTTTCAGATTAAGTTGATCAAGAATTGAGGTATATTAAGAATCATTCAACATTTGATGGATTTAGAAAAATAATATGATTCAGCTAAAGGATAATTCACAAAGATGCCAAGTCATTGGAATAAAAGAGAAAAAAGTCTTAAAAACCCTAGTATTATGACCAACCCACAAGTAATATCTAGGGGTTTGAAAACCATCACACGCACTTAATTTCTGTACTCACCTATCTTGAAGGAATGTCAATATAAAACATAATAGTAAGGCTAAATCTTCATGTTAGTGAATTTTTTTATACGAATACGAACAATCAAAGTAGATTAAAACCCTAAATCCTCATGAATGATGTATACGTTGTTGATACCTAGAGGTTTTATTGAAGATTTTAGATAGTATACTCCAAATAATTAAATATTAATTTTTAAAAATTAGGAAATAATAGTTTAAAGTAGACACATAAATCTTGAGAGACTGAAAACGTGCCATAGTATTGAGGTTACTTAGGTGATCAAGAATTTATTCTTGTGATGGATTTAGGATATGAAATATATTGTATTTAAGAGACTCTCAAAATGGTCACTAACCTAAAGATGATGATTCCAAGCCATGTAAGACAAATGACAATTACATACAATATAACTAAAAGATAATAGGGTTTAACGCATGTTGAGGATAAAGATAGTGATGTGAAGTCCGGGATCAATAATGCAATCCGAAACCCTGTATAGATATCAACAAGCAGAAACTCAAAATCCTAAGTAAACCCTTCCTACTTGACCCGTACTCAACAGGGGAATGAAAACTAAGGTTATAGGAAAAGAAATAAAGAACTAGAATTGAAAAGATGTCATGAGACTTACCTCGATAAGTGATTCCAATTCCTAGTGCAATAAGTTGGTCGAAGACCCACTCACTCACTCTTGAAAGCTTAGAAACTTTAAAGCAATAATACATGAATTTTATTAATACAAGGAGGGGTGATTGGCTCTACTTATAATGTTGACCATTCTTATTTGACTCAAACTAGGAAATAAGAATCCTAGACATAATTTTTAATTCTAATCTTAATAAAATGCTAAAACTTAATTTAATTAAAACTCAAAAAAAAAATTACAACAAAAAAATTCTAGAATTAACTAAGTTAGACTCCTAATCTTTGGTAGGCTTAGACTCCCTTTTGTATTTTGACACTTGTCTTCCACATGGCTTCATCTTCTGATTTCTTTATTATTTAATTTTTTGTGCAGGTAGTGGCTAGACAGATTACTTCTTCTAGAATTGTGAACAGGTTAGAAGTCAGGTAGGACTCTACCTCTCTTGGCTGACACCCACTCTCTCATATTGTGCGGTCTTCTTCCTCTTTTCCTTTTTTTAGTTTCCTTTTTCTACTCATCTTTGACATTTTTCCTCTTTTTTTCTTCTTATTGTGTAGCCATGAAATTTTTTTTCTTGCGATAGATCAGGGAAACAACTTCAAAAAACTAGAAGATGGCTTATAGGAAGGAGAATCCTTCTCTGGTTGTAAGTGACGCGGGAGGGTATATGGAGGATCAAACCAACTCTTGAAACCCACTCAATGTATGCAATACAGAAATTATAATCGTTAGAATAACTCATCCCTCTAATTGAATTTACAATCCTAAAAGAAAAAAAAAATAAACAAAGAAAGAAAAAATGCCACGGACTTACTGATAAGTTGATCCCCGCTTCTTATCTCAACAAAACTTTTGAAAACTCCTACTTCTCGAAGAACTTGAAGAAGCTAATTTTAGTAAAAATGCTAAAAGAAGAAAAGTTGAAACTCTCAAGAATTCTCTCAAATTTATTCTCAAATGGTGTGTTTACATCCTAAGGGCAAATGTATATTTATAGCCTTTCTTGGGCAATCTAGATGAATATAAAATTTTGAGATAATTTAATAAAATAATATCTTAAATAAAATTCTATCTAAATCTATGATAATTACATCATAAATTAATTATTATATTTCAAATACATTAATTAAATAATCCTAACGGATATAATTATAATAAAATACTAATTAAAATAAACTCATATTTATCCCATGTGAAATCCCTATAAAACACATGTAGAAATTAATTTTAAAATATGGGTAATTTAAAAAATGAGTCCCAAGCCTTTTAAAAATGTAAAATAATAAAATAACTTAATTATTTTAAAAAGGAAAAAAGGGGGTCGGTCGGTTTTGTCTACCCGGATAGATTGGGCTGGCCGGTCCGCGCAGGTTGCGTGGGAGAAGGCCCGTGAGAGTTGGGGGCTGCACTTGGACTGTTTGGACCGTCTACAGGCTTGTCTGCATGGGGTGCACGCATTCGGCCTCTTAGGCCTATGCGCGCACAGTCGGTTCCACATGGGCCTAGAGGGTCGCGTGTGTTGGTGCTATCAGGCGCTCATACGCGCATTCCATGTGAACACACGTGCATGTTCGTTGGCCATGCGAGGTGGTCCGCATGTCCAACACACGTGTGGACCTCTTTGCTTGCATGTGGGCCTCTAGGTCTCTATGTCAAGAAAGTTGTTTGTCTTCAGTTTTTTTGCAAAGTATAGGGTTGCCTTGACTGCTTTACTACTAAACCAGGGAACACCAATGGCTGTGTGAGCCAAGTATCCTGTACGTGTATTGCAACACATGTGTACCCCACGGGTACCCAAACCCAAACTACATTTGGACTTCTTTCTTGGGCTGTGATTTTTGGACCGAGTCGTTTATTAGTAGTAAGGCTTATTACCCTTTGGGTTTCTAACACCTTTTGGTGTCATTTCTTCCTAGGTCGGGAACTCTGCCTGATAGAGTCGGCCTCGCTGTCTGATACTTGTTCAAGAACATAGTAACTTTGAGTATTGTTACCTCGCAATTGCTTTCTCTCGTTTTTTCGAAAACTCATCTGTATTTGCTCGCTTCTCATGCTTATTTGGTTTAGGTGCGATTTCAGTAGGTATCACGTCAGTAAGTGTCTTATTTTATATCTTTTTTGCTTCTATTTTTGCTTTTATTTTGTAGGTTAATCAAAGTCCATAGAGGGGGCTTCAAGCCTCCTCAAAGAGAAACCCAACTCAGTCTTTCCTAGTTTGGTGTAGTTCCCATGCCGATGAGCAGGATTGCATCACCATTCTCTTCCCAAACGATCAGAAATGGCTGAGGTTCTTCTAGTTTTCTTGGGCTTTTTCTTGTAGCTATTTGGGCTTTAAAGTCGCTTCCTTATGTGATCCAACTTTGAACAAGAATGTTGAAAGCTTTTTAAAAAATTTTGGCACGAGCTTAGGTAATATGTCCCTTTAGGAATTGAATCTTCTTCCTGCTTCCCCCTACTTGTCTTCTTGGTCTTTTGAGTAAGCATCCTTCCATGTGTCTTTTACGTCGAGGTTTACATAATCCTCCATTTTTCGAGAAAATTCATCCTCGAATCGTCACCTATATTAAAAGAAAAAATGATAGAAATATTAAATGTAGCAGACACATCGTACTCATTTGGGAGATCAATTTTATAGGTGTTGTCATTGACATGCTCTAGGACTTGAAAAAGTCCATCTCCTCGGGTCTCCAACATAGATTTTTGTTGATTGGGGAATCTTTCCTTTTCAGGGGTCCGTATCCTCAGTGGGCCATTCTTTTCTTTTTTAGCCTATTTTCTTTCTTTTTCATTTTTTTTTCTTTTTTTTTCTAAATATTCTTTAAAAGATTTCTTGATTTTGATCTGATCAGCATAGACCTCTTTTGGGGATAAAGCTATCAAAATGTGTTTTAAACCATCTAGACGTAAAGAGTTTTAATTTTTAAACTCATCATGATATACGTGTCTATCGTATTACCATGGTCGTCCAAGCAGGATATGATTGGCTTGTATGGGAACGATATTATAACATACCTCATCTTTATATTTGCTGGTGGAGAAAGGAATCTTGACTTGCTTGTTTACCCAAACTTTTCCATACTCATTAAGCCAATGTTGTCTATAAGGATTAGGATTTTTAGTGCATGACAACCCTAACTTGTCAGCTAGTAGGACACTGGCAACATTATCATAATTGCCTCATCTAAATCAAACTACATAACTTCCTATTCACATGACATCCAGTGATCCAGTGTGAAAGTTATTCTCTCTTTGATCGTTATCCGTTTCTTTGGATTGCATATTCAATGGTCTCCTCATAACTAGGATCTCACCTTCTACTGGGGCTAGTAGACTATCTTCAAAATTATTTAGTGATGTTCTGCTATCATCATCACTACTGTACTCACTAACACTCTCTATCTTGCCATCGTCTTGCAATAATATGATTTTTTATTAGGACATTAGAAAGTAATTTGTCCAACTCCAAGGCACCTAAAACATTTAATAGAACTTCATTTTGAGTTGTGTTAGCGGTTTAGGGTTTTCTTTAGATTTAGTAGAACTGGACTTGTCCCTGCTTTCTTCAAACCTCTTTCTCTCCTCCTTTCTAGGCCATCTAGAGCTATACTAAGGAGTAGACAAGTAATTTCCTCTGGAGGAACCCCTGTTCTTCAATTGTCTCTCAATCTTCATAGCCATGTACACCATCTCTTTTATATCTATACAGTGATGTGGTTCCGCAACATTGGTAATCTCTTTATTCAGGCCACTCAAAAATCTAGTCATGGTGGCTTTTGGACTCTCATAAACTCTGGCCATGTTCATTGTCATCTCCATCTCTTTGTGATAGTCTTCCACAAACATGGATCCCTAGGCCAATCTTTGGACTTTTTGGTCAATTCCCTGTCATAATAAGATGGAATAAACCTCTTTCTCATGATGGACTTTATCTCTCTCCAAGAGGATACAGGTTGGTCTTAATCTTTTCTCCTGAGGGCGATCACTTGATCCCACCAACCAAGTGCATAATCTGTGAACTCAACTGCTACTAACTTTATTTTTTTAGCCTCACTGTAGTTATGGTAGTTAAAGATCAACTAGTGTGATCAAAAACCTAGCATATAACATTAGTAAACAAAATCATAAACCCTAAAAAAAAAATCCTCCCTACTTACCCAATAATTCACCTTAAATTATGAATTAAGGTAATTGGGATAGTTTTAATTGATTAAAATGCTACAAGTACGAACTTGATAAATTAGAAATTAATTTAAAAGAAAATGATAAAACGCTACAAGAGATTATCTTAATAAGTTGAATTAATCCTCAACTCAACAAGATGGTTGAACAACCCTCTCAAAAAGTAATCACAGTAGTGTAAACTAAAGCAAACTTTAATTTTATTAATTTGGCATAAGTGATGAACTAATTACAACTTAATAATGGCATCCTTTATATAGGCATTCATCTTACATATTTGAATAAAACTCCAAAACTAGAATCCTAATTAAATTCCTTAATTTAACTTACTCTAGGAAAGCATTAAATAATAATTAAGATAACATGAACTAAGTAGAATTACAAGTGTTATGTCTTGAAAAGTGTTGGTGTTGTGGCTTCATTCTCTATGCATTATTTGACTTGAATTTGGTCTTCAATATTTAATTAATTTTTATGGTAAAAGTTGAGTTGGTATATGCTTTAAAAGCTTTCATGTTGAAGTAGAGCACAATTCCTCCTCCATGAAAAAATCAAGGATAAAATATAAGAGAAAATCTAGGAAATAATCTAAGAGAAAATATAGGAGAAAATCTAGGAAAAACAATCTAGCAAATTATCCAAGAAAAAATTTAGAAAAAAATCTATAGAAAAAGTCTAAGAAATAATCTAACATTATTTATGAGAAAATTAAGGATGAAAATATGGCTAGGAATCTTTTAGTTGAATTCATCTTGAATTCTTCTTGCTTCTTTGCTTGATGATTTGTCATTCCTTTTGAAGTAGAATTCATATGCATATAGTTCATTAATTTACTTGAAACTCTATTAAAAAAGAAATTTCATGTTGCCTTTAATTCGATCATCAAAAGGAAAAAAAGTGAAATTCTCTCGGATAGGATTCCTGCAGGAGC
>NW_019014677.1:1860765-1872190 GCF_000150535.2 Carica papaya | reverse complement strand
TCCATTGGTTGTTTTGATTTTTTACTAACCTTTGCTTTTGTAACGGCGATATAGTGTGATGTCCTTACTGGGCTAGTGTAGCTCACCTTTTATTTAACATTTTCAGATCAGGAGGATCTGGTTCCCAAGTCTGATCCGCAAGAAGGGTACGAGTAGATGTTAGATACTTTATAATTTTTTTTATTTTTTTTTATTTTTCGTATTTCCTTCAAAGAATTTGTTCCATAATGTTTATTAGTATTTTTGAGTTATCGTGTATGGGATGTTTTAACTTTTATTTCGCTTTCGTGCTCAAATTATTATATGCATTTCTTTTTAAATTTTCGGAGTCAGTGTTAGTGAGTGTATGTGTGCCATGTCTTATGTAAAAATATGGATGTAATAGTCCTGGGCATATGTGTTTGATCTTGAGTATATATATATATGTATGTATGTCAAATCTGTGTGAGGGTATGCACATATTTATAGACACAAAAATTGTACATATTTTTATGTGTGTGTGTATATATAATTTGCACGTTATTATGTCTGTAAAATGTGTATTTGTGTGGGTGTGTGGGTATATATATTTATGGATAATATATATTAGGTAAGTGAATATATATAATTATATACATTATTAAGTGTGTAAATATTATATGTGTGTATAATATGCATGTGGGTGTGTATGAGTATGTGAAAGTATGATTGTTACCTTGTGTGTGAAGTTTAGGGGTTTGATATGGATGTAATTGTGTGTGTGAGTGAGACACATAAATGGAATCTATATATGCAAGTAGAAACCTTGGATAAGATGAATTTAGAAATATGCATGTGTGTTAAATAATAGAAAAGTGAGAAAGTTTAAAATAATAATAAGAAAATTCGAGAATGGTAAAAAAATATTAAAAATTTATGTGCCAAGTATTAGAGAGGAAAGGTGTGTGCGGGGTTAAAATTCAGCAAGATGTTCGGTGAACCTTATCCATGGATGATCGGTGCCCCCAATCGGATGGGGTTTGTGTGTTGTGTGATGTGAGTTACTTAGCAAATGTTACTATTGTGGACATTTTGATGTGAGTGTATTGTGTCCTGTCCATATGGTAGAGGGGTCCTTCGCGCCCTCAATGCTATCAGGAAACGATATCAAATAATGAAATAGTAAAAGTAAAAATGGAATTAAAATATAGAGTCAAATGTGAATAAATTTGTTTGTGAAAATGGTACATATATATATAAAGTATTACAGTGAATGTATGGATGTGTAGTCTGATGGGAAATCATATACGATTTTCGATGTGAATCTAATGTGCTGTAAGTGAAAGTGTAATTGTATCTCTGAGTGTAAAAAATGTGAATAGAGGAAGGAAAAGAAATTAGTAATATATGTGATTCAGTAAGATTATGTACAAAATTTTGTGAGTTAAAACACGCATGCGATATAAGATAATATGTGTCAATGTGGAATAAGATAAGAAAACAGTGTGGATAAGATTCAACATAGAGTAAATAAAGTCCAAGCAAGTTTTGTTATGAAATTTTCAGCATAGTTTTTTCTTTAAAATAAACTTCATCTGCTTTATCTACTTTGTGTGATTGTGTGTGTGCATGTTTCTGCACCATTCTTACTGAACATATGAAGCTTACTCCAATTTGTCTTCCCCCTTCAGTAAAAGATTAGGAGTAAGCTCAGGACCAGTAGAGAATGTGGAAAAAGCCTTCTAGCCTTGGCTTAAATTTATATTGTAACAAAGAAATGAGTTAAGATACTATTGCATTTAGTTCTTAGAGAATGATGCTTCATGTATTTCGGTTTTATATTAATTATTTTATTACAAAGGATGTGTAATAATTATGTAATATTGTTCCATGTGTTAACATTTTCATTGGTTCTTTCACTTTGAATGGTGTGTAAATATCCTTGTTTTCAAATGGGGCTAGAATGGTGTGTAAATATTCCTTGTCAAACGATAAAGAAATACATCAATAAGTTTCCCTTCATAACTATAGAATATCTTCACAAAACTTTTAAATCCCATTATCAGTAGAAATTTTATGTCATTGTTATCTAAGATTTCTACAAAATGAAAATTTTTCATAGTTTTAGAACATTCTAAAAGTCAAAAGACTTTTAAGAGTGCCATTAAACATCTACAATTAATCATCTACGAACAAAATTAAGCCACTAGTTGTTAGATAACTTCACGATTCTTTCCCACTTTGTGAACTTGGAGAACTATGCATGTTAGGCATTATGTACTAAGACACACCAAAATCAAATATCAACCTAGCATCCAAATTATTTACACTTACCAACATAACTATATTATTTTCATCATCAGAACTATAAGACATTATTATTTTATATTTGTTCAATTCTTATGAATATTCTTATCAATTTTCTCTAGATAAGTTTTTCTTATTTGCGCTTCTTATGACACGGCAAATATTTAGATATTTTTGGATTTTGATTAGGCTTTTTCTTGTTGATAACGCTTGACTCCCTTTTGGTATTCTTTGCCTTACTCATTGTTGATCTTGTTTAGTTCAACTTGTGTCTCAACCATCTTCTTTCTAGTTCTTTTGACTTTTAGAGAACACAACACAAAGATGATTTCATCCTTTTAACTCATTCGGATGTTGTACTTTCCATATCAATATTCGTCTAAATGAGTTTAATTTTAGGTTTATTATATTTTCCAAATCGATAATGGTTTTACTTAAGTGCATGAATTTAATAGATAAAAAAGAATAGTTAGTGCATTAACATTTTCCATCTTTCATATTCTCTCCTTCCCTTTTTATCATTAAGACATTTTTTTTTGTCTTTTTATGTAAATAATACAACACATATGTGAAACTTGTTAAAAAATCTAGGGGTTACAGAAATGAGATTGCTAAAGAAAATGAGAGATTCTTAAAGATTTATGTATTCGGATTAATATAATGGATCTCTAACCAATCACTTTATTTTTCTAATAACTTCAAATGTTTGCATGAAACTAATTTGCAAATTCATTTAACTAAATGCATAAGGTTCTAGCAAAATGGTACATGTGAAAAATGAGTAATAAATTCAAATTTTTGTGTGATGCTCATTTGTAAATTCATTAAACTTTATACTCTAAATTCTAAATTCTAAATTCTGATTAAAATATCTTCATATGAAAAGAAAAAAAGTTATAGATTTAACAAAAATACTAAATTTTTTTAATAGAAGTTGAAATGTATTATTCAAATTCTACTTACAATTTCATGTTTTTTTGTTATCTTAATACAAGTACATATGTTTCTAATTAACTAAAATGTAGATTCCATATTATTTCTAAAATCTATTTCATATTATGTCTATATTTATTTCAAATATAGCCTTAAGTTTTATATAATTGTAAATTATTCTTTAGAGTCAGATAACTCTTAACTGAAATTTTTACCATGCAATCATGAGAGATAAAAGAATTACTTGGGGACCTTCAATTGAATATGAATTGTTGTTTTAGATGAAAGCAAAGTGGAGTATGATGTAACAGAATTAAAACTTATTTTATCTTAAAATTACATTTTTGTATGTAGCTAAAATATGAGTAAATATATTTTAATAATTGAAGACCCATGCATGTGTTCCAACTAATTACTACAAAAGTAAACCAACAATAAAATTTTCAAACATAATAGAGAGAGTGAGAGAAGATGATTAGTGTAAAGAAAAGGACAAAGAGGTTCCTCATGTTTTGGCTGGCATGAAATTGGGCTATCCCATCAGCCATGGCCATCTGGTCAGCTCATGGTCCCTGCACCAGCCAACCAACCAACACAATCTTTACTCGCAAAAACTTTTTTCAGCAAATTATTTATATGGGAAGGTTAGGGTTAAAAAAGAATTTCAAGTTATATACGTATATGTATATATATATATTTCAATAATACTCTCCAATAAAAATAGTTCACTAAGTGCAACTAGGCCCATACTTTACTATTGCCTCTCGTAAAGATTCCCCACCAAAATATTTCACTTTTAGCAACTAGTGCAACAAAAAAAAAAAAAAAAATTCAGATTCCCCAAGCTTTTCTTTCCAATTTTATCTTTCAAATAAATAAATGTACTCTTTTTTAAAATTAATTATAAAATAATATAAATACATCAACATTTAGTTTGTTTATATTGACAAAATTAAAAATCTTTTAGTAAATATTTATACATTTATAATATATAAATAACAGTTATAACATAATATAATATAATTTTTAAAAGATGACACATGAAATATACTTAAACTCTAATTCACAACTTATCATAGAGGAAAAGACATATTAACCATATCATGTAGTAGTTATGACTATTTTAATTCATTTATACTATCTATTTTAAAAATTATTTTTCGCTTGGAAAGTTTAATCTTAAAATTGCATGGATTATTTTCTTGAATTTATAATTTACTTTCAACAATTATTTTCTTAAATTTATAATTTTCTTTTAACAACTATTTTCTTAAATTTTATCCATGATTATTAATTATCATTTTAATTGTAACAGTTCACAAAAATCGTACCAAGGAAACTAGAAGGGAATTTTAAAAATAATTTAAACTTGTTAAATAATTAAATTAAGAAAAGTAAAAAATAATAGAAAAATTAAAATAAATTAAAAAGAGGTTTTAAAAATAATTAAAGCTTGTAATTCATAAAACGAATTAAATTAAAAATATTTTCAAAATATTAGAATTAATAAATTAAATTAGAAATATATTTAGGAAATTAATTAAATTAAAGTTAATTTAGAAAATATGGCCACAAGCGTGCCGAGGAGAGAGGAAGGAGAAAGAGAGGCTCGCGAGCGGCGGTGGCCACGAGTGAGCGGGAGAGCGAGATCTGGGTGTGCGGCCCCAGCCGCAAGCACGAGAGTGAATATAGGCGAGCAGAGGAGAGGAGGAGGTTCACGTGTGCGGCGGTCCCGCATGCGCGAGGCTAGGAGAGGAGCTGTGTGCGACGTGATGTTGTGAGCAGGGGTTCGCGTACGAGCGGCTGTGCTCGTAGGTGCGAGGGTGTGCGCGAGGGAGGCAGTCGCATGCGGGGCTTCATGCTGCATGCCAGGGTGGTTGTCCGCGCGGTTGTGCCACAGGCAGTGGGAGCCAGATCCGCGAGATTTGCGAGATCTGGGCATGAGGAGAGGGAGGCGGTGAGGCCAAGGGCCTCTGCGCGTAGTGGGCGTGCGTGCCGCCGCGACAGAGTGCTGGTGAGGTGGTTTTGGGCGACTGGCCGCACTATGGAGCGTCGTGTGCCTCTGGGTTTTTGCGCACGACTGGGGGAAATCGACCGAAGCGCGTCCTACTACCGCTGTTTACAGGTTTATTCTTGTCCGGGCATCCATGCGGTGAAGCAGGAGTGGTTCTTCAGGGAATCCCGAGGGTGTGTGTTTCATTTTGATTTGGTTAAGGATTAGACTTAATTCCGGTAAAAAGAACATTAGGCTTAAGTGAATTGGGGGGGAGCGTACATCTAATATATAAGCTAACCCGAAGCCGCACTTGTATGTTTTCAAAAGCAAACATTAATAATTAAATTACGATAAATCGTGGCTTTTTAACGATTGATTGTAATGAATGATGATTGGATTATGCTTTGAATGGCTTAGTGAATTTTGAGTTTAATTTGCACGAGAAGTAAATTATATATTAATTAAGTAATTAAGATAACACAAATAAACCGTAACAAAATTAAAAACTTAAATAACTAATTAATTCATTGGAATAAATTTGAAATTTGGGTTGAATGTGAAAAAGGTGTTGAATAAATTCTAAATTCCAAGTAGTTGATTGTGGGAGATAAAGCTCTAAGTGGTAGAATTAGAGCAAATAAACAAATGATCATGAGAATTAGGAATTAAATGAGAATAGAAACGAAACCAAAACATTTCATAAAATCAAATAAACCTACATCAAATTTACAATTTTAAACGAAGTGGAAAAAGATTCAAATCAGATAAACAAATTAAAGTGCATAAACTGATAAGAAGTTAAATTTAAATAAAGTGAAAGTGAAGTGAAGAAAGGGTAAAATTTTAGGAAAAAAATTTATGGAAGTAAATTATCCTAAAACCAACTTAAAATAATTCAAACTCTCAAAATATCCACAACAAATAAAATAGGAAATTTTAGAAACATAAAACTTTCAAATAACTAAATAATAATTAAGGTTCCAAAAGCATAAATAAATTATGATGATAAGATAAGTAGAAGAATTGTAGGAAGGATTGGTGAAGCATTGATTCGGAAAAAAAAAAAAAGTTTACTAGTCTTTTGAGAAAGTAAATAGCCTATTAGGAAACGTGAAGTATACGAATAAAACTCAAGAAACAAAATAATGATACAAATAATGCAAAAGTACAAATAATATCTTAAATAAGAATGTCAGATTCGTCACAATAGTATGACTGAAATTAAGTGGTAGGTGAACCATGCCTATAGGTGGATGAAATCCCTTCCAGATGTGGTTGGGATGCATATCTTTGATTGGTCACTTGGTGACGTACTGTTGTGATCAATATGTTGATATAATTAAATTTTATAAATATTTTTCTATTTTATTTGAATTGATTTTGATTGATTTTTGCCACATATACTGTTAGATTATCTTTGACACTTTTCAGGAATGAATTTGGGACTTGAAAGCAAATTAGAGTGGATTATAACAAGATTTGGGGCAAAAAAGGTTGGAACATGAAGATGTGGGAGATATAACCATAGCACACAACCATGTGTTAAGGAGCCTGCATTTCTATTTCTGAGGAGTAAGACAAGACCATGTTCTTGGAAGACACGGTTGTGTGCCTTAAACCGGGTTAATACACGACCATGTGTTAAGAAGTCAATGTTTCTATTTTGTTCAGTGAAAGAGACACGACCGTGTCTAGGAGACAAGACCGTGTCGTGTTTAAAAGCTGAAAATTGATGTAATTTTGAGGAAGACATGACCATGTGCCAATCCAACACGACCATGGGACATGCTAGGTCAGACTTGGACTCTGCCAAAGCATTAGGTCTTGAACTATATAAAATAGGATTATCTCAAAAAGAAAAAGAGAGACCGGAGGATGAGAAAATAAAGGACGGCTGCAGATATTAAGAGAATCTTCTAATGGGTTTATCTTATATCGTTTTATGTCTTCTTTAGATTTGTTTCTTGCATTTTTCTCTAGTATAAGTAGCTAAACTCTTCTGTTGGGATATTTGATGAAACTTTAAGGGAGACTTTGTGATTTCTTTATTTAATCTATGAAGATCTTTTTCCTCAATTCCTATGTGTTATCTTATGGTTTAATGCATAAATAAATTGATCACCTATTTATTGATTTACGATGAATGATTGAATTGAGAGATTGATTGTTCGCTAGAATATCGCTCTTTTCGAACAACCCTCCACCATATGCTCCTGCTATTCCATATCCTCAGAGGTTCTATAAGCAAAAATTGGATAAGCAGTTCTCTAAGTTCCTAGCTTTCCATTTGCAGATGCTTTAGAGCAAATGCCTAGCTATGTGAAGTTTATGAAGGAAATTCTCTCGAATAAGAGAAAGCTAGAGGAATATGAGATAATTGCACTTATTGAGGAGTGTTATGCCATTTTGCAAAATAAATAACCCCGAAGCTTAAGGATCCTAGAAGTTTCACCATTCCTTGCACTATTGGGAACTCTCATTTTAAAAAAGCTCTTTATGATCTTGGAGTGAGTATAATTTGATGCCTCTTTTGGTATACAAGAAGATGGGTCTTGTAGAAACAAAGCCAACAATAGTCTCTTTACAATTGACTAATTAATGTATTAAATATCTACGACGGATTATTGAGGATGTCTTGGTGAAAGTGGATAAGTTTATCTTCCCAACAGATTTTATTGTCTTGATATAGAGGAAGACCGAGAAACTCTATTTATTTTTGGTAGACCATTCTTAGTTACGAGAAAAACTCTTATAGATGTGCAAAAAGGGCAACTTATTTTGAGAGTACAAGAAGAGCAGGTAACCTTTAATGTATTCAAAATAATGAAGTAGCCAAATGATGTGGATAGTTGTTTGCGAGTAGATAGTGCAAAAAAATGTATTTAGGAAGCAATTCAAAAAAGTTATCAGGTTGAGCCATTATAAGCATGTTTAGTTGGGACTATTGATAGTGAAGATCTTGAGATATTAGAATATGTGAAATCAGTTGAAAGCTACACCATCAATATTTATTAAACGACCTTTTGAAGATCTAGGGGAAGGGAAACATAGACCACTGCCATCCATTGAAAAGCCATAGGTGTTAGAGCTCAAGCAACTTCCATGTCATGTTCGATATGCCTACTTGGGAGATGCATCCACTCATCCTGTTATTATCTCATTTTCTTTTAATAAAGAATAAGAGGATAAGCTATTACAAGTGCTAAGGAAACACAAAACTACTTTAGGGTGGTCAATAGTAGACATCAAGGGAATTAGCCTATTTTATTGTATGCAAAAAATCTTGATAGAGGATAGCTATAGACCATCCATGGAACATCAATGCTGGTTAAACCGAAATATGAAGGAGGTGATGAGAGCAGAAGTATTGAAGCTTCTTGATATGCAAGTAGTGCCTAATAAAGGAGAGATGACAGTCATGACCAATGAAAAAAATAAGTTGATCCCTAATAGAACAGTTATTGGTTGGAGGGTGTGTATTGATTATAGGAAGCTCAACAAAGCTACAGTAAAAGACCATTTTTCATTACTATTCATTGATAAAATGTTGGATAAATTAGCGAGTCATGCTTTCTATTGTTTATTATATGGTTATTCTGGCTACAACCAGATCTCTATAGCACTGGAGAATCAAGAGAAGATTCACGTGTTCCTACGGCACATTTACTTTCCGGAGAACGCCATGTGGCTTGTGCAATGCATCGGCAACTTTTCAAATGTGTATGATGGAAACATTTTTTGATATGGTGGAGTGCTTCATTAAGGTATATATCAATGACTTCTCAGTTTTTGGCTCATCTTTTGATTCGTGCTTGGCAAATTTATCTCTTGCTTTGAAGTAATGTGAAGAAAATGAAGAGAATGATGGCGAGGATGTTTAATCCTCGCCGAGGTACGTCCTCTACTCATAAATAAAAAGAAAAAAAAAATTTCTTTACATTGAGGACAATGCAAACTCTAATGTTTGGGGGTATTGGGTCTTTAAATTTTAAATTGTTATTATTTTTTTCTTTTTTTAACTAAAAGGCTAAACTTTTCACCATCAGTAGTTAGTGAAGCATGATCGAATTGAGATTTTATTCTGATTAAGATTGTGGTTACTTTAAAAAAAAGATATGTTGCAAATAATAAGTCGAATAATTATTTGCTCTAACTTAATCGGTATACGAATAATTGCATAGGAACCTAATCTAAGGCTAATCACTTGTGACATAGGAAATGTGAGTTTGATTTTTACTTTTTAGTTAGTCATAAACTAAGGTTTAAATGAATAAGACAAAGTAGCTAACATGTGATGGGTGAGAGGTAGCATAAAACACACTCACTCGAAAAAAAATATATATAATAATAATAATAGTAAATACTTTAATTGAAAATGGTGAGATGGAGCATAAAATGCACTCACTCGTAAAAATATTTTTATGTAAAAGTTTGAGATTGAGTGTAAAACACATTGACTAGGAAAGAAATAGAATTGTGTTGTTATTATTATTATTTGGCTAAGATTCGTATTTATAAGCTCCATATTCCATCACTAATTTCATTGACCAATTAGTGTGATTATGTAGGAGCAATATATCTTTATGCAAATCATATATTTTCATGTTCGCACAAAAATTATTAAGTTATACTATCACTTTTTACTAAAAGGATTAATCATGAAAACTTTGTTTATTTACATAATTTCAAGTAAAACTAGATTATGGATCTTCTCAACAAACCATTTGTATTTTACATATATTGTCAAAACGCCGACCCCTATTAGGAATTCCGAGCATATAACTCAAGAATAGCAAAATAAATAATGTTGAAATTTATAATTTTATGAAAGCAATTAAAGTTTGGGATTACAATCCTTACACGTTCACTTAAAATTTCCAATAGGAATACGAGAATTCCCTTAAAAGACTTAAATGAAAAAGAGTAATAAGAAAAATAAATGTGATCAACCTCTACTCGAAACTGGAAAAACAGAGAAGTAGTCTTCTAGCTAGCTTTCTTACTGTTTAGGATCCAGTTCATAGTCGTCATGATATGAAATTGTTAATAATAAAGGGTGAGCTACACTAGCTTAATAAAAAATATCAACGCCTTACCACTGATACAAAAAAATCAAAGGTTTGTAAAACAACTAATGGAGCTTATTTTTATTGAAAACATTAATTTTATTAACTCACCTGTAAGTTCTTAAATATCATTTATTGAAGCAAATATCAGGATAGTAACCTACAACATGCATTCTAAGGACATATAACAATTAATCTTTCATTATTTTCTAGAACCGGATTCCTATCTCATTCATCTTTATCACTTTACTTTGCCTACTGGTGTCGTTAGGGGTCGATAGGGGTCCCCACCACACGTGAACAAGAGCATTCATTCTATAATCAAATGATCGTCCCCATACCCCATCTGGTAATGGGCACCAAAACACACAACCTTCTCGGTACCCTGTCCGGTTCCTCCTTCTCCGGTAGTTCCTCCTCTCGGTCAGGCCGTTTTCGATCAGTTCTTGATATAAACCTATTGAAATCATGATTAGGGGGTGTCTATCGAAGAAAAAAAGGGAAACATCAAGGCTTACCGATGTTTTCTAATCTCTAATGCGGTGGCTCAGCCAGACTCAGCCGGGTTCCGTTGTTCTTCCTCGTGGCTCGTGACTTTTTTGGTCACCCTGCAACGAAAACAGATTATGCAACTAAAAGGTGAGGAAAACGGAATGAATGGGAAAAAGATTCGGCTTACTAGAGAGTTTTTCAGTTTCAGGTGCAACGACTCAGCCGAGCTCTGCCCTCTACTTCTTCGGTCTATAATCTTTCCTCTGGTTTTTCTGCATTAAAAAGTGTTTTGGGTAGCTTAAAATGGAAAAACAGGTCGAACGAGAGAAAATCACACTTACTGGTGACGTTTTGGGTCTTCGGTGCGGCAGCGTCAGTGGCTGGTTTCTCCTCCGGCCACTCTTCTTCTTCTTCTCCGACGAGAGGGTGTTGGCTAGGGTTAAGATTTGATTTAGAAGAGAAATTTAAATACCTGCCTCTCCTTGATCTAGACCGTCCATTCGGGCTCATGTGGAGTCCCTTTAGCCGTCAAATCGCTCCTATTAGGGAAAAGGATCTGGGCCATTTAATCGAAAACCCAGATCACTATGCTAAATGATTTAAAACTCTATTCATTCGAGTCTTTGACATCTTAATTTAAATTAATTTACTATGTTCTCGAGATCCATGATTT
>NW_019014677.1:1846800-1859697 GCF_000150535.2 Carica papaya | reverse complement strand
GTCCGAAGTGTATCTGTATTGACATGCATATTGCATCAAATGTCTCGTTAGGCTTTTTATCTTTGTGGAGTATATGTTCCCCTTTCCCTTCAGGGTATCTGTTTTCCCCTCTCCTATCTGGTATGGAAATATATAAGAGAACCGTTCCCAGTGGATGACGGTGTGTCATCTGACGAGAGTGGGATCGCACTATCTGTAGGGGTCACCCGTGACTAAGTAATATCGTGATTATAGACTATTTGTTATGACCACTATGGTTGGTATGACCGTGGTCATAGATTGTACCATGGTTTGACCAACCGAAAGTAGGCTTGAGCAAATTATCATATCTGTATCTGATCTGGTCATTCCACTTGGTAGTTGAAAATCTGTATCTATATTTGCTCTCAGAGATGGAAGTTTGTAATAACTTCGTGAAGCATGATACAAAAAATTTGTGCATTTCATTATTTATTTAATTTTATATATTATTTGGCATGATATATGTATATTTGATTTTCTGTTCTAACGTACTATTTTGATATTCAAATCAATATTTTTCCTAATGATGACTTAGGTAAACGAGGAAGCTGAATGGTAAAAAAAATAATAAACTTTTGGAATCTTACGATATTAATTTAATACTGTTTTTCTTATTGAGTATATGGAACTCACCCTTTCCATCCCCCCAGACGAGGAAGAAAGTGAAGAACTGCTGACAGATCTACCATTGGAAGTCTATGAGGATTCTGTAGATCCACAAGTTTGAGTGCATGTCTATTTTCGCACTCTGATGAATTCCAGTAGTCTAGTGAAAAAAGTGTCCCTTATGTTAAACGGTGAAGCCGAACACTGGTGGCGACTTAAGAAAGAAGTCCTGCCTATCCCTACCATATGGGAAGTTTTCATGGATGCTTTCTTTGATAACTTCTTCCCTGCTTATGTTCGAGAAAAGAAATAGGAGGAATTCTAGGACCTCCACTAAGGAAGCTTTTTCGTAGTTCAATATGCAACCCGATTTATTCAACTGTCTAGGTTTGCCCCTTTAATGGTCCCTTCCGAAAGCTAAAAAGCTAGAAAGTTTCTCAAGGGCCTTCGTGCCGACATTTATGATCGGGTCGGGATGCTAAGACCCAACTCATATACAGAGGTGCTTGAACATGCCCAGTTGACCGAAGATTTTATCTCGGTTAAACACCAAATCTTTGTTCAAGTTCGAATCCAATAACAGCCCCAACAGCTTAGAAAGAGATTGTCTGATCTAGCAAGTAACCCCTTAGACAAACAAACTAAAATTACCCTTCCTCTTGCCTTAACCTCACCTACAGCCCCACCTGCTCGAACTAACAAACCTTGTAACATTTCCAAATAATAGAACTAATGAATATTACATATGCAGCGGAATTACACATTAATACACATCCCTTGTAATAGAATAATTATTTATTTACATATATGTGAGGCATCTAAATTAATTTACAATTTTAAAATAAAAACTAATAAAGTTTTATTTACAATATTCTATTGATTTTGGACTTGCTTCTAATCTTCTCTTATCTAAAAAGAGGTAAATTGGGGTGAGCTTCATGAGCTCAATAAGAAAAAGGATTCTATAACAGATATTTACGTACACACATTCATATAAAAAATATACATAACAAAATGTACTAACTAAAATGATAAACAATCATCGTAACATCAAATACACAAGAAATCCCAAATAGAATATGAACACATAATACCAAGCAAAGCATAAAATAGAATACAAATCTTAATATAACAAAATATCAATATAAATATCCCAACGAACATTCTGACACAAAATTGATTCTGATTTTCTTCTTCTTACACATTATTCATAAATCTTATGTATAATAAATTTATACACTCATGGATTCATAGATTCTTCAAAACAAAACGAATTTACTCATACACACAAATCTCTCCACTCGGATTTCAATTTAGATTTCTCACCCATACATATCACTCCACTTGGATTTATAATTTTATACTATTTAGTCTTTTGAAGCTTATTTAGGTTACTATCACTATCAAATAAAGGCTCAAAGGATTCTCCTATCGCATGAATAATACACACACAATCTCACATTAGCCACAACAGGTATGTTTGCTAGGTGACCCATACGCTCACAAGTACCTATTCACGTCTGGATTAGGTTTACAAAGCTATCCATGTGCAGGTTCATCATACCTGCTGAACTTCAGCCATACACGCACCCTCCCATCCTCGATTCACGACTAATGAATTAAGTGTCTTATTTATTCTTCACAGTTTTCGTATTTCATTATCAAAAGTTTATCTTGTTCTTATATCTACTTGCTATACAATTTATTTCTAAATTTACTTAAATTCTCTATTTCTCGAACTATTTCGTATGCTTATTTTATTAGTAGGTAATTCCATCTATTCTCTAACTAACTTCCACTTATCTATTTCTTTGGTATTTGTTTTCCAAATCTATTCAACTTATTTAATTTCTTATTTCATAATCTAATATTTTATATTAGTTTAAGGTCCTAATTCTCACACGCAATTTAATTCACATACCTACACATAACGATACATACACACTAATCAGACATTCACACGCATCACATGTGTACACACATATATATTACAATACAGACATATACCTTCACTACATATCTCACACAAAATATATATTTATATTCACACACACATAATTTCTACTGATAGATACGCACACATCTATACTTAAACACGCATATACAATACACACAACATACTATACATAATTATTCACACACTTGTTCTTATTAGTTTTGTTCTTATCAATTCATACCCAATGCAGACACATACACCATGTACATTTACTTATACAAAACACGCACATACAATTATACATATAAATAATTACATAAATCATTTATAATTTATACACATAATATTAGTTATCCGTATAAAATTAACCCAATTCTTACCTATAGTGTGATTGAAAAAGTTTTGGGAATCATTTCTAGCTCAGTTTACAGTCCTCTCGAAAATTCGGATACCATTTGGATACATTTTTTTTGTTTATAATATATTAAATTATGAATAATTTCAGAAATTGTATAATGTGAAATGAGGAATGAGTTTTACCTTGAGACACGCAGTTCCGGTCGTCAACGTTATCACGCGCTACCACATGTGTATCACCAAAAATGCCATGCAGCGATGCTGGGATCAATGCGTATTACAGCATGCGACATACCAGCAGCAGATCTGGTCATCACGCTTTTTTTTTTCTTTCCATTCTTCTTCTTCTTCTTTCTTTCTGTCTTCTTCTTCTTCTTCTCCATTCTTTACTTCTTATTATTATTATTCTTCTTCCTTCTTATTCTTCTTCTTTTTTCCTTCATTCCTTCTTTTTCTTTTTCTTTTTCTTCTTTTTCTTCTTCTTCTTGTTCTTCTTCTCTCTCCTTGTGATTTCTCTCTCTCACTTCCTCTTCTGTCATATCTCCTTGGCTCTCTTTTTATTTTCTTAAATTTTCCTTCTATTTCATTATATACATATATACATATTATTTGTGCCAGCTGGAGCCTACCGGGTAATTTTGTGCCAGCTGGGCATTACAAAATCATTAAAAAGAAAAAAAAAATACATCATGAATTTTGAACTTCTTTCTCTCTTTTAGTTTTTTACGATAAAAAAAAAATGATTTGATTAAGCCTAGTGTGGTGGGTAAAGGAAAGATAAAAGCTTCAAGATTCTACATAGCATAAAGCATAAATCTCAAAAAAATTTAATGTCACTTTTCATGGTTTAATAAATAGTTTAAGTTCAACATGAAGGCATCAAAATGTTGGTTGACCCTACTATTATAGGAACCGGTGGTTCCCTTGTGGATGATGCAACTAACCTCTAGTGTTTTTTTAATAAAATTCTAAATTTGTTAATTCAAAGTTATAAGAAATTTAGACATTTAAGGATGCTTTTTATATTCTTATACTTCCTTTAGGTCAAGTATTTAACATAATTATTATGATAGTGACTTACAATAAGCTTTTTTTAGTAAGCATACTTTTATTGTTTCATTGAATTTATTCTCATACTTTTTTTAATAAGGAACTCGTTGAACGTATTAAACAATGTTCTTTCTCAAAAATCCAAAGAGAATAAATTTATTTTGGAAATCAACATGCAAAGTTAGAGGTCAATCGAACCTCAAATTTTTTCTTGTAGTGCTAACCTAGTGATGCATTTAATTTTGGACAATCAAACTAGACTAAAGATACTATATCTCGTTTAAAGCAAGCTACATTAGAAGCTTTTCTTTTGAGGTTCTCTTTATAAGTTTTTGTGTATCCTATCTCTCAAAATTACCACTATTAATATGAACTTTTAAATTTTACTAATTACTTTAATCATTTATAATTTAAAACATAAATAATATAAATTCTAACAAATATATATATATATATTTTTTTGAAAATATTAAAAGTATTTGGAGAGATTTGTTTGGGTTAAGGAGACATTAGAGAACCTATAAGCTACTATAACCTTCAAAATACATAATGTTAATTATAAGTTTTTCATACCCAAAAAAAAATAAATAAAATCATAATCATTCAAAAAAAATTTTTTAAAAAAATGTTTAGTTATAATTTGAACTTAGCTATATGCTTTGTAGACATTAAATTTATCAAATAATAATAATAATAATAAAGAACTTGGTGCTGATCTGATGTGAGCAAATGAATTAAGAGCAGTGTTGACTATTTGCTCATTTTGAAATTGTGAGAAGGAAATGGCGATGATACCCACCATGCTATTCAGCTTCTGCTCTCTTCTCATGGCATCCATGTTCGCTTACTCTGCATCCGTCCAGTTAAATGATCCTGGTACTTATTATTATTATTACTATTTTCTGATTCCATCACAAATTTCTTCCTATTACTGACTGGTTTATAGACTGGTACTTCTGGTTTCCTCTCTATGCTTTTGCTAGTATGGTTAATCTGCTCAACTGGAAAATCTCGTATAATATAAGAATCCGACATGTCGCCAACCTAGCTCTGCTGCTTGGAATTTTCTTATTTTTCAAAATTTTACTAGAAATTTGTTCAAGTGGAACTACCATAGCTGGCTTCTTGTCTTTAGATCTGAATCAGAGACTTGTCAGAGAGAAAACTGGAAGTGGGTTGGTTGTTATTTCAATGATTTTGCATATCAAGACATCATCACCTTCACCAAATCCTAAGCAACCAAAGTTACCGCGATTTGTTGAATATGGTGAGTGAGTAGATTTTTCAAGATTATAAGATCGTAATTTTTTGTCTGAAACTTTTTTTTATGGCTAATTTTTCTTCACAGGAATGGCAGGATTAGTTGGATTTAGCTACGGATTCCCCTTTTTCTTCTTTGCTATTCTCAAGAAGGAAATGAAGCTATGATCAAACAAACATCAAAACTTTAGGAAATTTTTAGAAATAATGCTGTTTTTTTGTAACTTGAACTGGTTTAGTAGATCAAAGAAAAATATAATTAATTCATTTGGCAAAATTGTAACCTTTCTTATTATTGCATGATCATGTTATTTTTCAAAAATCAAAATTTTAGATCAATGGAGGAACAATATTATCATTTTAATTCCATAAGATACTAAAATGGATGATTGATTCATTTAATACTATAAAGAATCATAGAAAATCTTTTGATAATACGATTTCTATTTTTTAATGACATCACACAATCAAAACAATTGGTTAAATCTCGAGAAACCATTTCATATAAGTAACAAAAAAAAAATATACAATTTATTCAAGAACAAAGAGGGAAAACTTTGGTTGAGATCACTAACAAGGGCCATTGCTCTTGCAAAAGAAGAAATGCAACTTAAACAAACCAATAATTGCAAAAAACTTCTGAACAGCAGTACCTGAAAATTTATTCTAAGCATCAGTTCTACTCATGCAGCACAAGACCGTCTACAAAACAAACCCTAAAAATTTTAGCATAATCCCCTTTCAGTAATGAAAATACTGGGGTAAATTTGGCAAACAAATTGTCAATTAAAGAACCAGGTTCCATCTTCCATCCTCAAAACAGCAATTATGAACAAGAAACATCATCTGCTACAAACACGCATGATCGGATCATTGCCAATATTGACTTCCCCGAATAATGCGGAGGCAAATCAGTAGAGATCAACTTCCTAGTTATGTTTCACAGCCTCTTGTTATTCCTTCTTTGAATTCATAGCCTGGAAACCATTTCAGAAGAAACATCACAAGTGCTGTTAAATATTTTAGCATAGGCGGCCTCGACACTTGGCAGTTCCACAGAGGCATGGATATCCTACACCAGGCAGCAAATCATACTGATAGTTCCATGTCAATTCTTCACCAATAGCAATCTGCTCAAAATAGCGGAAATAGTCAATAGATAAAAATGGGACGGCTCAATACAAGCACTACTCAAAAAATCATGCTATTTCACAAACGGATATTAAGTACCACTAGACAAATGAATGTGTGTGTGTATATATATATAAAACAAAACTTCCTCAGACAGAAAAGTCTCTAGCAGGTTATCACATAACTTTCTGTTGTTCAAGGAAATGAAATTAATCGTGTCAAAAATCCTCCAGTATTTGAAGGAAAACGCATTTGATCCCAGCATATGGAAGGTCACTTGTCATACAACATTTGAAAGAAACAGAGAGAGACTTACATCTCTACTAGCATAAAGACCAATATGAGCACGCTGACAATCCATACTCTCGACGAGAACTTGGTGATTCACAAGATTTGGCGAGCAGCTACCAACAAAACATATGCCAAAGAGTTAAATAAAATATGAAAGTTAGATGCCTTAAGCAGAGAAAAAGCTTTTATTCAAGTAATCAAAAGTATAAGCAGCAGAGACCAAACTGCTAAACTTCATGATAATAAACCCTATTTGTTACTGTAGATACAGTAAAGGAAAAAAAAGGATATGTGCACCTTAGTTCTCCTCAAGTTACTGAAAAAGAAACGGAAGTGATGTACAGTACAGATTAGTGAGGAAAGATGGAAATATAGACGATCGTCTGTTTATAGGCTATCTACAGATGCCGAAGCATAATTTGTTTAATTTATGTTGTTAATTTGAGAGAAAGGTGGTAGGAGAAAGATAGCTGAAACTTCACTCACATATAGCCGCGTGTACTTAAATGCATGTTCATCAACATAAAATAGTGATATCTGCTTTTGCTTCTAAAATATTTATGGTCATGCCACAAAACCAAATAATTGACGAATTTATTATCCTTCATGCACCACAAAATAGTAATCTGGTTTTGATTTGTTAACATGGGTGAATCCTCGCAAACTTATATAGTACACTTAACTGAGATCATGAGAAAGTATTATTCTGGTAGCATAATTTATAGCCTTCTCACCTATGATTGATGAACCTGGATACATTTCCATACGCAGTGGCATCAATAGCATATCGATCCTGTCCTTCAATAAATCTGCTCATATCATTGATATGAGCATCAATGTTGCACATATAGCTGCAACCTTGATTATACCTGAAAATCAGAAGTATAACTAATTCAAAATCTATCAGAAAAATCATCACATGCTAAAAGTGGAATCACTAGTTGAAACCTGCTCTGCCTTTTGTTTGCCTCCTGCTCATCCAGGACCTCCCCCACATATTCACAAACAAATGTGCCACGTAGGATTGCTTCACCTGCCCTGACTGCCCAACCCTGTACATCAGATTGCAGAAAGTCAATGTGTAAAACTTTTGAAAACATCAACAAACTGAAATTGTTACCTTGTGCTCAGTTTTGAATACTTCTAGTTTCACCCTTATTCCATTCTGCAAAACTCTATTCTGACAAGTCCTGTTGCAGCTGCACATCTGATTGCATTCATATACAAGGTAACCTTCCTGTTCAATTTTACAGGCATAAATCCCAATCAGAGCAGGAAATCACAAGGTTCAAGAAGTTCACACATCCACACAATCAAACAGAATAACAACCCTATCTCCAAGTCAGAGGTCAGCATATAGAATAGAAAAAGAAGGAGAAAAACTAGTCTCAGCGAAATAGTTATTTCATAGGTCATCTTCAATTATTTTTATTCTACACATTAAGGATATTATTTTAGTTGGTGTTTTCTTAATTCTAATAGAATGAAGAAAAATAATTTTATTGCACTAAGAGCATATAGTTAATATCTGTAAGCCAAGAAGATGCTCAAGGACAAAAGTATAATCATATTTGTCACTGAAAATGGAAATAGTAAACATGGTAATAAATTAATCAACCTCCAAGATAATTCGTCCTTTGTCGTCATAAGGAAACCTGCTGTGCATTGGTCTACCATACATGTCTTTAGCATCCTCATAATCATTATCAAAGAGGTAGACATGGTCACAACTTTCAGGAGAGCATGTTGAATATGGGCAGGCACAACCTAGCTGCAAACACTGCACCCAAAAGAGAGAGAGAGAGAGAGAGAACCGAAAAGAAAAGTTGTTAAGACCACTCTTTCATTATTTAAATCAAATGAATAAACAAAATATTTAGAAAAGAATATTCATAGGTTTCATCCACATGCACAATTCACGTCGAGACTTACGCCCATACACACATATGTAGGATGTAGACAAAGAGGAGAAAAGGCAAAAGACAGGATCCAAACTCACATTAAATGCCTCCGGGCCTTGTATAAGATCTCAAATGCCAATCGGTTTTAGAAAACTTATTTGAAAATCATTAAAAATTAATAAAAAATAAATCTTCTGTGCTATTAATAAATATACCCAGAGATGTGACAGGTCAGGTATGATGACTTTAACCCATCATCATCTCAAACAAACTGAACTGAACAGCATAAATACAGTCAAACATCTGTGTTTTATAATCATCTCAATATACATTGTTTCAAAGTAAATACTACTGAAAATAAAAACCCTAATTTATGGTGATCTGTGTACTCAGCAAGTTAATAGCACATAAAAAGGAACGGTTATGATAAACCACAAGATAATACCTCATTAACAAATTCTGAATGATCAAGCAATGACTTTGTAATATAGGTGAAGCTCTCCCAAGGCATTGAGCATCTAGTATTCTGCCCGTTAGAAACGTCAGGGATGGACAGGGAAGCCAAGAGAGCTTCATCTACTACACAAGCTACTGGAACCGATTCCTTCCCAAAGCTTATATCATTACACAAAATAGTTGTTTCTCCCAAAGGATTTTCTCTTAAATGAATGGAATTGATGATGATGTGGCACTCATCAACTTCCCACTCATTGGTAAGAGGAGCTTGGAACTCATTAGACTGCTGACACAATATCCCATTTGGTCGGGGTATCAAGTGAGATAGCAAACTAGGATCCTTGAAATGTTTACACCTATTAGGACATACAAATCCCTCTTGGTGCCACTGTAGTTGAATGTTTTGTTCACTGCAAAGTTTGGCTGCCTTGAGATATAACCGCTCTGGAAGTATACCATATTTACTCTCCAATGATGCTTTAAGGCTTAGCTTGCAGCAAGCAGATCGAGCAATAGATAAAATATCATGGTTATTGGGCCGAGGTTTTGTTTGCTGAACATTAGAGAACAATATTTTTGCAACTGCTGAGCATTGAGATTCAGCCAATCGGCCAAGACTCACTGCTTCAGTTGCACCAGAGGTAGACTGCATGCTCATTCCCTCTGTGCCAAGTGATTTGGAGGTCTGAATGCGTTTTATGTTTGCATTGGCCCTGTTCTTGACCCTATACGGCAATGTAGGTCCCAGACCTTTCTTAAACCTAGGACGACTAAGTCTCCCAGACTTTAACCTATAAGCATAGTAACGTATGCCCTTCTTCTGGGGACGAGAGCTCACAGAATTTGGTGCCATATGAGCAGCTTGATGGTGGCGGCCAAGGTCTGGCAGCAAATCAAATTTCAATCCACAAAATTTGCAAACGAATTTCCGGAAACCACCTAAATTCTCAGAGTTGTTGACGGCAGAAGCTGAATTTCCTGGCCCATGTTTTAGAGAAGACTCCTCAGCGGCAGAAAGATTCTGTTGTTGAGTAACTTTTGACAATCTAAATTCAACAAGATGAGCTGATAGGACATGCGACCATAACTCCTCACTATTTCCAAAATGGCTGCTGCAAGGAATACACTGGAGAAGCATGCACTGCTCAACAAATTGCACATGGTGCCTCTCCTGAACATGGGATTCCAAAATCTTTTTGTTAGTAAAAGAATCCAGGCATATGGCACAAGCATAACCTCTGAACAGCCATTGTGCCTCCTTTTTATGGTTGTCCATCCAATGAATGCCAAGTTCTTGATCATCAAAGAACTCGGTGGAGCAAACTTTGCATTTGATCTTCTCATCGTCATTGCCATCAAAGGTGGCCATTGGAATGATAGCTGATTCTTCGGCAGGAGAAGAAAGAATTTGTGCATCTTCATCAGCATTGAAGTCCCAGATGCTTCTGAGTCTCTCTTTTTCACCGCTGACCAACTTCATTAAGATTTCCCCTACACCAAATTCTTTAGAAGCTTCAGAAAGTGCCCATTGAAGCTGAACCTCCACAGGAACTGGGTTTCTTCGTGATAAGATGCTTTTAAAGAGCTTATAGAAAAGCTCACATGCTTGGTGTAGACGCAACTTCTGATCAAGTGAAAAACAATTTCTCAGAAGATCTACAAAGACTTCTTTTGAGATTATTCTACTCTTTCCATTCCGTGCACGCTTAAGCCAGCTTGGAAGGTGTTTATCACAGTATAGTGAATACCGCTTTGCACTTTCCTGACAAGAATTATGGCTATTGTCAGAGTATGAACCAATGCAGTGAACTATTTCTGTGCCATCATAGTCACCAGAGTTTTCCAGCTTCTCAATCAAGAAAGTATTGGATGCACCACCCTCCATAACCGAGAATTGATCTACTTTCAGGGGACTTTCACTATCTCCCACTAATATCTCTTTACAATAAGTGGTTTCCAAACTTGGAATAATCTCCTCGTACTTTCTTTTAGCTGTATTCTCCAGAGAATTTGCGGACAGTTCTGTATCATTCCGGGGTCGGTGTTTCTTGCAAAATGAGGAACCAGGGAGAGACCGATGCTTACACTTTGTACCAAGAACAGTAGTACCTCCGCACATTGGTGTGTCAATAAGGGGAGTCTCTTCTGTTTTTGTAGAATTGCCAATAAAACGAGAGGCCAAATGGACACAACAGTAAACATCTCCATCATTCGCGCACCTTACACACTGTCTTCCCTTAGATTCAATGAAAGCTATGCACTGACGATTTCTATTCCCAGAATCACATGATTTCTTAATAAATGCTTCATTAACAGCCGTCAATTTAACACCTTTATTCTGGGTAAGGGGATCAGAAGATTTACTAGACTCTTCATTTACTGGGATAAATTCCACATCTTTGATCCCAGATATTCCGGTTTCAACAACAATATCATCCCAGCTGTTTGTCCCACCATTTGGCGCACCTGTTTTCACATTTGCCTCCATTAAATCTGCTTCCTTATGAATCTCTTGCACTAACTGAACAATATTCGTAGTTTCTCGAAAACGAAAAAAATCTGAATCAATCTCAACGGTTATAGCTTGACGTGAACCATCACTTTCCAAATGAGTTCCATGTGCTTCTGCACGACGAACTTCAAGCTTGGGCCTCTTTGTATTAACTTGCAGACCTGGGTTTGAGAAACTATCACTGTTTTGTGGTTCCATGTCTCCGCTAGATGGAGGATGAGATGTTGAGAACCATTTCATAACTTCATGCTTCCAGGTTTTCCACTCAGAACCCAATGTTGGCTGTATAGGTGCATCCCAAAGAGACTTAACTTCATTCCACAGGATTGAATCAAACAATTCCTAAATAACCAGGGGCAATAAAGAAAACGTTAGTGAAATGATTAGCCAAACCACATTGACTCACAACATCATCAAAAGTATAAGTACACTGATTTAACAAATCTGCTCCTACCAGGAAGTAATTTCAATGTTAGCTCATTGACTAGCTAAAAATTCCAAGAAGTGATTAAGCTAGGGAGTACATGACTAACTAACCAAGGGAATAAACAAGAATGATTTGGAATTTATGTTCTACTTCATTTTTGTTTTGCAAAGAAAAAGTTATTCACAAGAGGATTAAGGGGTTGTTGCCTGTGCACAAAGCATTCAGATTATTTTCTTGAAAGTCTCTATGCCAGTAATGTACTAAAAATAAACAAATAGTCTACGTTAAATATATTAAGTTCTCACAAGTAAATATTTCTTTTATATTAGATGTTCCAAAAAATAACTATCTCGTGAAACCATATAAATAACTATCTTGTGAAACCACGCTGACCAGGTTGATTTTCATACAGTACGTATCTAGATACTGCAAGGAACTAATGAAAGGGTAGGGTCCAAATCCACATTTTGGCGTCAAGGTGAAGATGGCTAATGCTAGGGTCCTTTCCATTGTTTTTTCCCTTTTATGTCAATATTGGTAGGAGCACAGGATTCAAAAACAAATATAAAAGCCTTATAAACAAAGGTTGAGACTCATTATCTGTGGATATAACCGAAAAATTAGAGTTTTATAATATGTTGCTGTTGCCAGATCTGAAAACCAAGAAACATACAGTTTCAAATTCATTACATTTACTATTAGCTATTTGCCCCTCAATTTCCTTTCCTGACGTCTATTTTATCCAGAGCAAATAGAATTTGATATTTAGAATGTGCCAAAAAATGCTACTGGATATTCTTGAGAAGAATAAGTAGCAAACTTTAAATCAAACAGAACTTAAGAGTAATGATTCCCTTCACCCTGATTACCACACATTTTTACACCCCATCATATCAACAATACATGAATTGGCAGCCACGAATACAAGCATACCTCCTTTAGCAATTCA
>NW_019014677.1:1726795-1750342 GCF_000150535.2 Carica papaya | reverse complement strand
GACAATATTTATTTATTTTTTACACCAAAATGCAATCTTGTTTTATCCATATATTTCCTAGGAAATTTGGTTGGGTCTAGTATTATAAGATAAAATGAGCACAACCGTATCAAATTTTCAAGATGTTAAGATTGTACAAAAGAGAGAAAAAGAGCACAAGAGATGTTATTTTAGCAAATGTAATAAGTAATGGAATCAAGAAGCTCCTATAAAAAGGTTTTTGCCTCAACCAGGTACATATAAATTAAATTGCGATGCCTCTGTTTAGAGAGGGCTTGGGATTGTATGTCTTAATACAAATGAGGAGGTAGTAGTATATTTTGATAGTATGAGAAGGGTGGCTATTTGTTCCAAATTGCAAGTTGGTTAGGGGTGTGGCCTATTCAAGTGAAGGGTTGAAAATAAAATAAAATAAATTAAATTTTTATGGTATGTGATAGATTGGTACAATCAATAATTTTTTTCAAAATGAAATTAAGAAATAATAAAATTTAGAGATGTCATAGTGGTGTGGTTGTAGTTTTGCCCGATGAAGATCTGTTTATGCTTATAACAATTATTTACATAATTATTGTGAATATAAAATTAAACAATGTATATGCATTGTCTCCTCCTTGAGGGCTTTCTATGAAGTTTCCTGGATAGATTATACCTACTCAATGCAGCAAGTGGAAAAAAATCAATCATTATATACATTAAAAAATTAGGATTTTGCACGAATGCTTTTTAATGTCCTCTTTTTTTCTTCGTTTTCTAAAAATCATTATATATCCAAACAAAAATTGAATTTCCTTTTTTGACTTCCCACGTGAAGAAAGCACATGGATTTACAATATCTTATATGTCTTCTTTTTTTTTATAAAAAAAAATAATATTAAAAGCATGAATTTATACATAATGATTTTCTAGGTGTTAATTTGAGGCATTTATTAGTTGTTTCTATTATTAATGAAGATAGAGTTTGCAAAATTTGTTAAATATTTTAATAAAGGGCAGTCTAATTTCTTTCTTCTTTTTTTTTTTTTTTTTTTTTTTGTAATACTTCTTATCTCTTAGTTAAAGCAATTAGGAATAAAATCCTAAATATAACAAGTTGGTATAGAATGTTTAATCTTGAACATAGAAGTTTATACCGTTTAAATAATTATTTGATTCCCCTACTATGAGATACACTAACGTTAAGTTATTTTCTATTCTTACTAAAAACAAATAAAAATGCATTACTATTTCGAATAAGAATTTTGTAATCAAATTGGCATATTATATATTTAGAACGGATCATACGAATATAATTAGAAACATATTTTATATATGGCGAAACTAATGACAAAGATTGAAAATTTAAATGCATTCTAAAACATATTAGTTGCATCTTCTACAACAAGACCTTCATGGTGTCATAGAGTTATCAAATAATAATATGCTAATTTCTTACAGCTGAAATACTAAATAAAAAATTTATATTCTCATTTTCTTAAAATATAGTACTTAGAGTCAGTAGTCATTCACACGGGGATTCAAGTCAAACTTTCTCTCATTTCAAATATTGATGATTTTTTTTTTCTTTTTTTCTTGCTAGAATAAAATATGATAAGAAAATCACCAATTTTAGATCCATACTTATATACTAACGAACTTTCTTTGATACTAAGAAGAATCAATTTCGAAAAGGATGTCTCACATTTTCTTTAATACAAGCCTTATATGTATTTATTAAATTTGTACATCTTATCTATCATCTTCTAATAAAAATTTCATCATCTTCTCGAGTTAATGAAAAGATAACTGCTTCTTCTCCTTTATAAATCTCTATTTTAGAAGTTGCTTTTTTTTTTTTTTATTCTCTAGTTAAATTATTCAGTAACACAGTTCACTCAAGATGTATAATAATAAATTCTTCTTATATCTTAAAATTTTTACAGTTTCAAAAATTCAAGATATTCTAATCTTTATCTCTTCTTCTTGTTGTCTAAACTAAAAGTATATTATTTTATTTAAAATTAACAACGGATCTCAAATTCAACAATATTTTAATTTTTGTACTTTTAACTAAATTCAGAGAGACTCTAATCATATAGCACAAAATATTGCCAAATGAAAAAAACTAAAATTTAATTCATCGTTTTAATTAATATCATACTCTATGTAATATATATATGTGTGTGTGTGTGTGTGTTGAATATAATATATAAATGGGTGGCCAATGAATTGAAGAAGGCAAAGTAAAGAGTCGTAAGGTCTCACCAACAGACCACTGTGGAGACAACAATCCATTAAAAAAAAGTATAAAAGTAATTTAGAAAGATATGTTGAGAGATTTTGTTCCTCTTCCCATTTCAAGTATCTTTGTTTACCATGAAACTTCCTGTCTTCTGTGCTAGCTTGTCATGGGCCCCCCCCCCCCCCCCCCTTTCTTTGTCTTTAAATCCTCCTCCCAAAATTAAATGTGTTCATGAATCAATCCATAAAAAAAACATGTAAGTTCATGTTCAAACACATATATTGTCACTTCAAACAAACATATACCCATAATGAAAATATATATCATCAATCATTGTGTTGGTTTATCCAATTCCAATTCATATGAATATACATCATACCCGTTTGTAAGTATATCAAAATCTAATTTATAAAATACGTAATCTGATTCATATGAATATTGAATCCATATATATACATATATATATATATATTCTTTAATAATACAGATTTTGTTTATAAATTCATAAAATATTGTGCATATGATCATGGATTATTGTCTTAATTACTTTTTTGTCATTTTAATTTCTCTATAGCCAAAATCCAAATCGGTCGGTGAATTATTTATGTTTTCCATGTAGATATTTGTATTCAGATATCTATTATTAAATTCTTATGATAAAAACTTAAGTCATCGTTTACTTATATATATATATATATATACATATGGCGTATCATGTTCAAGTTCAATAACATAAAAATAAATTAATTAGTATCGACCTTCTTTGTTATTCAGAAAATTTAAAAAAAACATAAATTATTTTCTTTATTAAGGGACATGAAGGGAATGAACAAGGCCCATTCGGTTGTGTTGGTGAGCTGTGCTAACATGACCCCTTAATAGCCCAAAAGATATACCGGTTTGAAACTTATTAAAATGGCCTAGCCTAACACCAAAATTGCTTTCATCGCTTTTACGCAATGTACATGTTAACATTTGAAGTCCCTAGTTGAGAGGCGAGCATATAACATTATTCTCTATCAAAAGATGATCTACACACACTTTCAAGTACTCACTCTTCATCCATACACTTGTAATAATTTACTTCATTTTTCCTATTGCTATATCTCATATGAAATGCGTCATTAATTCATATCCTATTGAAATTGTTCATGACTTTCTAGATAGAGAATGATTTTGACTCTAAAGTTGAAGGTGCTTTAGCCTTCAGAAAGGAGTTGAAGAGGCTTTTTCAATTTAAAAGTTAGATTTTATATTTTGATTGATTCATTTATTTCTATAGAAGATCAACCAAAATATATGCTAATAAGAGAATATTTTTCCATGCTTCTTTCGTACTAATATTAATGCTCTGCATGTGGAGGAGATGTTTAATGAATCATCTTATAGCCATATTTATAGTTAGGTCTTAATCCCTTCAGAGAGTATAACAATAGTATTCTTGTGACTTGTCATTTTAGGAATAGATGATAATAGGATTCCTCATACTTTTGACAAAAAAAACTTAAAGTCTAACTAAGGCTCTTTTCTTCTTGCATGTTTGGAAGATTATGAATAAGGATCATCCAGTAGAAGATTTTGTGCCTCTCTTGGAGTTTAGATTTCTAGAAGTGCTTCCAAGCAGTACAAGTATTAGGTGTTGCTACTTGATTTAGATTGTTATTGAGTATATTTTAAGATAATTCACATTTTTATCTCGACTTAGATTTAGAAGTAAAATTCATTTATCTTAGAGAACAACCAGTGAGAGTCTAATTTTGAGAATTTTCTTCACTATTGGTTAGACCGAAAATTGGAGTTAAGGGAAAACATATCTCATGCATGTTGGCATTTCCATTAATTGCCTTATTATGATGTTATTAGAGGGACCACTCCTTTATGGAATGAACCCCTTGATAACGGGAATTCATGATTCATCCTATATCATATCAGAGCTCCCATCTCTAATATATTTACAGGCTCCTATAGAGATCATATCTTAACTTTTCATGATATGAGGAAGGCTTAAACTACTTCCAAAAGGTAAAACTTGTGGAGTCTAAGACACCCGTCAGATTGACACCAAGTCGCAAGTTGCTAGCCATGTCACATGTGTACATCTACCCAGTATGCGTGCCCAAACATCCATAGCAACCTGCGTAATGTGCGTATATAGCCCAAACCACGGAAGTGGTCGCAACTTGGGGAGAAGGGGCGTGACATAGAGAGGGTGACTGAAGGCCAAACTGACCATACTTGTTGCCAAACAAATATAACATCCACCTAAAGAAAACAAAAAAAATGTAAAATAAATTAATAAAATTAGAATTAAGATATAAATGAAAAAAATTTACAATCTTGGAGGTTTTTATTTAATTTTAAGAACCTAAATGAAAGAATGTAAGACAAAAGGGGATAAAAACATAAATAATGAGAAGTGGAAGGGGGCAAAGGAAATCAGAAAAATGGACGACCTAGATCGGACCGCTGGAGGAGATCAGATGGAGGAGATTTAAAAGAAAATGAACAGCCCAGATCGAGCTTGTAAGATCTAACGGCTGGAAAAATGGGTATAAAAGAGAAAAAGATTAAGGTTTTTTCATTTGGAAGAGAAGCCAAAAAAGAGAGAGGGAGAATGAGAGAAGGGTGATCGGGGAGAGAAGGAAGAAAGGGTGTCGTGCAAGGAAGCCGAGAGAGAGAAAAGAGAGAGGAAAGAAGAGAGAGGCCAGAAAGGAATAGGGAAAGGGAGAAAAAAAGAGAGAAATGGAGGAAAAAGGGGTGTGGCTGAGTGGGAAGAGAGGGAAGGCTGTGAACGGCCATGCAAGGGGAAAGGAGAAGAGAAAGAATCGCAAAGGCTGAAAACCGAAGGAAAAGGAAAGAAAGGATGTCGCAGTCGAGGAAAACCATGTGACAGCAGAATCCAAAGTCGAGCTGCACACGATGTTGGTGTTTAAAAAATTAGTAAGTTTCGTCCTTTTCATCTCTATTTTTCAATAATTCATTTTTTTTATTTCGTTAGATTCTTTTATTTTCTTTACTAATCAGTTTGTAGGTTTGAAAAATCACATTCGAGTCTCGACCAAGCTAAACGACCGCAGGGTGACCGAGAGCCAAACTGAGGCTAAATCACTCTCACCGAAAGTAAAACCGTTTTGTTTTTATGCTTTGGTGATGGTTTGAACAATGGTGGAGCATGACTGGTGTCGAGCTAACCTCGCAGGCTCAGTCGGGCCACCCACGCGTACGGGAACCGAGGAGGTTCCCTTGATAATGGGGCAAACTCACCCACCATGGAAGCTGAAGGGTCTTCCGTGGGAATGGAGGCCAGAATCACCTCTTGGGATTGTGATTCTCCATTCGGAAAGATGAAAAGTCTTCATCGAAAAATGAGAATATAATCCACCAAATGGGAAACCGAAAGGTTTCTGGGTACGGATCCTGATAATTTCGAGTATTCCGTTGGGTGGTCATTGAAAACTGTAATTCGATTAAATTAATATTTAGTATTTCGAAGTATTTTAATTAATTTATATCGTGTGTATAGGAAAATTTGGACATTCAAGCGGATCTGGGAAGATGCATAAGAGTATAAGTATCTATAACTCTCAACTCGATTTGAATTTTGAAAATTGCATGTATTTCATTAAATTATGGTATTTTGAAATTTGAACGGATACTGACCCAATTTTCGATGAAGAACAGAACCCAATCCTATGATCAGTGAACCTAAGCAATTGAAAATTTATAAGGAGACGAAACTAAAAAACAGACCCAAAAGACTGAGAATTAATTGGACTGTGATGAGATATGAATTTAAAAATTAAGAGAAATTCCTAATTAAATAGAAAACTAGAAAAAAATAAAATAAAATAAAATAATACGGTAAAAATTGAAAGGAAAAAAACAATTATGGTCGTGAAATGATCAGCTAAATAAAATTTCAGAGAAACTAGAATAAGAATAAAATAAATAAGAAGTAAAAAATGAGGAGTTGTGAATACTTAGAGTATGGACCCTGAATGCCCTTTCGTTTGGTCCGAATCGAGGAGGGGAGTGTGTGTGTGTGTGGCTGAAGTTCAGTGGGCATGGTGAACCTACATATGGATAGAGTCTGAAACCTAATTTAGATGTGGATAGATATTTGTGAGTATGGGTCATCTAGTAAATATACCTGTTGTGGTCATTATAAGATTTGTGAGTGTTCTATCTATGCGATGGGTGGATCCATTTTGCCTCTCTTCGATAATGACATAATCGACATCGCGCGATGAAACCTTAGAAATGACATTTCGAGTGTATATGTAATCTTTTGTGTGCATGTGATTATGTTTCGAAATGATGATTGATATTCGAGTGTATTTATGTCTTTAGAGAGTATGTGGATATACATTTGATGATTGTATATAATATTCGAGAGAATTCAGAAAGTCGATCCGAAACATGTGAAATGGTGAAAATAAGAAAATGAATTTTGCATTGAAATATTATTATTGCTTTTGTTTCTTACCATGTGCTTTGCATGAAATTTTATCTGGGTCAAGAGAACAGAAATATTTATTCAGTTGGAGAAACTCATTAAATTTTACCATGATATTTCTTAGATGAGAAGGAAGAGGCAGCACCACTGCCAAATAGTAGGACCTGTAAAAGGGTTTCTATTTTGTATATTTTGTGCATATTTGAGAAATTTTTGTTTTATTTTGTTAAACCCTAAATTTTGACATCATGTATATATAATTACTGTATATATATGGCATAGGATACTAGGTTGTATGATAAATTTTGAGCTATGCATATGTATATTTTGTGAACTCACTGCATAAAAATGACATGAGTAGGAATTATGTCTCATATCGAGTATCAGGGTGTTACAACAAAGGCCCATGAAGACCCTCTTAAGAGAATCTTGGCCAAGGCGAAATGGTTTCTAGTCGCACTCAAAGGGAGCTGACCTGACAAGGTGGCCACAAGGCGGATCTAAGTGATCATAGTGGAGATCGAACTGTATGAATCAAGGAGTACTCAAAGTGATTCGACCATGAAGAGCTCAAGCCCAAAGAGTGAGTCCAGGGGTTGCATTCATAAGGCCCTAACCGAATAGGCTTGTATAAGCCCATCCCTAGAAGGCCAAGATGGATCCGAAGAGCCTAGGGCCTTTCCAGCCTAAGAAGGAGTCGGACTAATGACTCTCGGCCAGGAGGGCCTTTAGCTATGAGAAATTATGTAGGCAAGAGGCCTTGCACATGGATTCAGGCTTACACCCATGCAAGTAGGACAACCCGCCCATGAAGAAGGTATGCTTGTTTGTGTGTGTGAACTGGGCAGTCGGCACACCCAAGACAACATTCATGTGAAGCACGCATAGGAGGAAAGTGTGTCAAGTTATGCGCAAGCTGTGCCGCACGTGCAGACAATGCACGCATACGGGATTCCCAACCCCTGTGGGTGTGGCGTGAGAGTAGGAAACGATGCTTCCCGCAAGGAGTCTTCTTCCTTTATTTTCATGTGATTTTTGAGGGGTGATTTCTTCAAAGAATTCTGCAGCAAGTCTACTTTAAATTACAACACGTTGAGAAGAGAAGAAATTATCCCTATAATTATTTTAGAACTTAATGTTATATTTTATCCACATGATTAATTACCTATTATTTTAGCCTTAGGATTAGAATAAACCATTATTTTAATAATTATTTTAAGCATATTTTAATTCTAAGATTAAGATAAATTATTATCTAGTAGAGTTTGGTTAAATATCAAGTATTTTTATTCAATTAGAATATTTCAAGTGAAAGCCTATAAAAAGGCCTCACCGTAGGATGTAATTCACAACTTACAACTTTAGAAATCAATAAATCAAAGCTTTTGTTTTTTTTAAAATTAGCTCTACTACTTTTTGCGTGTTCTTCAAGTGCATTCAAGTTAGGGAGCTTCAGACTACTTGGTTGAGTTGGAAAATCGCGATCGACTTATTATATAAGTCATGACATCTTTCCTTTTTTTTCTAGTTACCTAGATAAGTTTTTAATATGTTGACTGTGATTTTAGTAGGGAGGATTGAATTTAGGTAATTAAGTTCTTAAATTGCTGAATATAGCAAATCATGATCGAGGTGTTTTCGATCAATAGAGTCATCCATATCCACCCCGCATCATTTAGTATTAGAGTTTAAGCACCTTATTAAGCCTACTATGTCAATTTGCTTTGCAATGTATTCTTGCATAATTAGCAACTAAAACACCTCGTTGCTAATATGTTATTGTTTATGATTTGCATCCCACTTGATCATATCCAGTTCGTTCTTTCAAGTGGTATTTTGTTTGTGAAATTAGTAAAAAAAATTAGAAAAAAGATAAAAGAAAACCGATTCCACCTCATAAAGTAATCTAAGTCCATTCTGTTGCATTTACAAACATAAGAAGATTAACCATCTACCAGTGTGACGAAAGCTTTTGATTCATTAAAAGAAAATTACCTCACCTATCAGGTGTGCACGAAAACTGTAATTTTTACATTGCACGAGCAAGGAAGATTAGTTGTCTTTATAGACGCGTGAAAACCGTTGCTCCATATTTCAAATTACTGTATTACGGAGTCTGCATTGCACTTTCATTCAATCTAGCATGCATATTTGAGCTTCTAGAGCATGCTAGGAATTTTTGCAAATTATTTCTAACTTGCTGAACTCAATTCAAGAAGATCTCATTTCTGACACTAAACTTGACTGGTGAAGTTTGAGTGTTGAGTGGCAAAACACGAGTGATAATAAATCAACAGATAGGCCTTCGAGCTAAAATGTTCGCTCAACTCTACATGAGGATGTGCTCCACTAAACCACAGTATCAACTGAATTCTTTTCACATTTTTTTTTTGTTTTCACCAAGTTCATTGGGTGACGAATAAGTAGATTTGAGGAAAAAATTTTCAAAGAAGGGAAGATGACGTGAGATCAAGAAGGCTTGAACTACTTTCAGAATGTGAAGCCTGCGGAGACTAAGACACCTGCGCATTGACACCAAGCTGCAAGTTGCTAGCCAGGCATGCACACGCACATTTACCCAACATGCCGCGTGCAACCATCCATGGCAACCCATGTGATGTGCGCGTATGACCCAACCCACGGAAGAGGTTGCAACCTATAGAGACAGGGTGACCAAAAGAAAGGGAAGGAAGGCCAAACCCGCCAAGCTTGTCGCCAAGTAAAGGCCCATAAAGACCCACTTAGGAGAAGTTTGGCCAAGGCAAAACTATTTCTAGTTGTATTCAAAGAGTGTCAATTTAATAGGGTGGACACAAGGCCAATCTAAATGATCATGGAGGAGATCAAGCCGCGTGGATCAAAGAAGGCCCAAAGGGATTTGGCCATGAAGAGCTCAAGCTCAAAGAGGGAGCTGGGGGTTCCATTCATAAGGCCCTAACCGAACAGGCTTGTATAAGCCCAACTTGAAAAGGCCAAGGTGGACTCGAAGAGCCTAGGGCCTTTACGACTAAAGAAGGAGTCAGGCTAATGAATCTTGGCTAGAGGGCCTTTGGCTAAGAAAAATCGCACAGGTAGGAGGCCTTGCACCATTTTCACCCATGCAGGAAGGACAACCCACCCATGATGAAGGTCTGTGCACTTGTGAGTGTGAACATGGTAGCTCGCACGCCAAGACAATGCGCACGTATAATGTGCATGGGAGGAAAGTGTGTTAGGCTGCAGACAAGCTAGATTGCATGCATGGACAGCCTAGGCAAGTAGCTCGCGGAGGTAACTTGTGCAGGCAGCTCGGGCATGAATGATTCCCAGCCTGTGCGGGTGAGGCGTACGAGCGAGAGAAATTAATTCCTGTAAGGAGTCTTCTTTTTTATTTTCCATGTGATTTTTTTGACGTGATTTCTTTAAAGAATTATATAGCAAGTCTACTTCAAATTACAACACATGGAGAAGAGAAGAAAATTATCCCTATAATTATTTTATTAAAACTTAATGTTATACTTTATCTGCTTGATTAATTACCTATTATTTTAGCCTTAGGATTAGAATAAGCTATTATTCCAATAATTATTTTAAGCATATTTTAATCCTAAGATTAAGATAAATAATTATCTAATAGAGTTTGATTAAATATCAAGTATTTGCATTCGATTAGAATATTTTAGGTGAAAACCTATAAAAAGACCTCATCATAGGTTGTAACTCCCAATTTACGATTTTAGAAATCAATAAATCAAAGCTTTTGTTTTTCTCTGAAATTAGCTCTACTAATTTTTGAATGTATTGCAGACGTCTTCAAGGTAGGGAGCTTCAGACTGGTTCATTAAGGCATGGAATTGGGATCGAATTATCGGGTAAGTCATGACTTCTTTTCTTATTCTTTTTTAGTTCTTATTTACCTGAATAATCTTTCAATACGTTGACTGTAGTTCTAGTAGAGAGAGTTGAATTTAGATAATTAAGTTTTCGAATTATTGAATATAGTGGGTTCATGATCGAAGTGTTTTCGATTGATGGAGTCATCCATTTCCACCCCGCATAATTTATAATGCTTTTTCAGAAGGGTGAGTCATTCTTTTCTTGGGTGTTGAACAAAATGTTGTAATCCATTGTTTTTGATGAGTTACACAAACTTGTTTTTTTTCACTAATGATACCTTGTGAGTTGTTGAGACAGCATGAAAAGCTTAACTCAAGCAAAAGGAATAAGCCACGATAAGAGCATTATAGAGAAAACAAACATCTGAAGACCAAAGAGTAAATTATTTAAAAACTTTTAACTTTATTGTAAAATTAAGGTTCTCATGGATTAAGATTCAAAAATTTTTTCTTTGACCATCATATTAAAAATCTCCTTAAAGATACAATTGTTTTTAAAGATAAATTCGCAACATTTTTAAAGAGATTAGATTAATAAAAAAATGATTCTTAAAATCGTTTTTAAACTTAAATTTATATGTTGGAGGAGTTCAAAAACAAAATGTTTTTATGATTTTATATATTTGCGTGATAGTAGATTTGATTTTAAAATCACCTCTATATGCTTAAAAGATATTATCTTTAGAGACATATAATATCAAGAGTGATCTAGTAGATCACAATTTAAAACTTTTTAATATTATGTATGATTGGATATATAATGATGTTATATCCTAATATAAATCACACTGGTTTTTATGTCAAAATGTCATTTTTAATGTTAAAATAGTAGAAAAATAGAATCCAAATTTGATAGGGAGAATAATTTGCTATAAGCATAAAAGAGTGTTAGGTCAAAACACTCTCTTAATAGTTTACTACTATTTTAAGATTATGTTGTCAATGATACAGAACACATTGCAGAATTTCGTGTATATTTTGTGTAAAATTGTCACATTTTTTAAAGGTTAAATCAATTACAAAATTGTCTCTAACAGATGTTTTTGGCCTTCCTACCTATAAATAGTACCTCAAATAGATTCTAAATCTAGGAGAGACATTGTACATAAATATTTAACTCGAAAAAAAATATATTTTTCATCCTTTTGAGCCTTCATCAAGCTCCTAATTGTCTGTTCAATTGTACATTTACTCTTAATGAGAAAAAGCTGTAACTTCTTTATTCATATTCTTTCAGGGATGTACGAAAAGTTTTTTCTTATTAAGAGTAGATGCACAATTGAATAGCACAATTAGGAGCTTGATGAAGGCTTAAAAGAATGAAAAAGAATGAAAAGTTTGTGGGATATAAGAAAAGATTGTGGAACATTTCAGGGAAATTAAAATCTACGTAGTGGGTCTCACCCTAACAACTTACATTTCAGAGATTATTTTGTAAAATATACTACATAGAGAAACATTATTATATGATTAACATGCTTTGCATCTTCATTCTTGGGATAAACATTAAATTTGCTTGATTAAATTGTTTTAAGAATCCATACCTAACAAAGTACAAAGTGTTGTCACGAACTCTCTACATAAAATTGTCTAGAAAGTTTGATAAAACAAGGCTGACATTTCATCAGTTATTAGCTCTAATGCTCTTAACTAGTTGTAGAATCTCTTTATTGAGGTACAAAAAATGCCCTTCAAGTCTAAAGGGAAGTCTAGATTATCACACTTGAACAAGTTGTTGGATGAATGAAATTGCTTCACATACCATCTTGAATAAAATTAATGTTGTAATAAGGGATGAAAGATGGAAGAATTTGGTGTTGAGATTACTCTTTTGATCCAGTTTTGTCTTACTTTTTGTTCCCATGTCAACTTCTCTATTTTCATAAGCCCGTAAAGCTCCAGTTACAGCTTTATTTCTCTAAAAGAAATTCTCCTCCACTCTTCTTTTTTGGCTAAGCCTTTCCTTCTTACTCTCCACGTTGAACTTTCAGTTTTAAAGTCGAGATCAATAAGCCATAGCTAATTAATGACTTCCTTAAGACTCAGCTTCAATTATTCTGGACGATGTCACTATTTATTTCATTTTAAGGAACAACCATATTAAATTCTTATGCCATAGAGAAGCTGTTTTCAAGAAAATAATTTTTTTAGAAGTAACAGGAAAACTCATATAGCGTCCTGTTCATCATTTAGAATTTCAGCAGATATTCGATGGGGTTTAGATTTAGAGGCTTTTTCATGTAAACAAGAGTGATGGAGGCATTGCACCAATTTCCCAGGCCTTCCATTAATAGATTTTTTGGTTGTGCCACCATTACTTTTCTGGGTGAGGCTTAAAATTAAAATGGATTTTCAACCTGGTTAGGGCTCAACTTCGTTGGTACAATTCACCAAGTTTAATAAGGTCAATGCTTGTAGTAGATAGTTGAGAATCGTGAATATTCGATTATACTTTTTGAGCTCCTTAGGTAATCTTGAAATTAGGCATGTGGAATCGTTTAGAAAAGAAAACTAAAATTTTTAGCTGCAAGAAGTAGATCAGACTTAAATTTCTTCTCGTGTCCCATGGTTCAAAATTTAGAAGTCATAGTCTACACCCTTGACCACGAACCTTATGTCTTTAGCCATTGATTCTTGGACCTTTTCTATTACATTCTTCAGCTTTCGTGGCTTATTATTCCAACTAGGTAATAGATTTCCTAAGTACATCATTTAGTGTTCATAAAAATTTTCCTACCAATTGTTCATGGTTATGTTTGTGTGCATAACTATTTATCAAGGCCAAAATATCTCCTACATTCTACTAGCCAAACACACATGTCAAAGTTTCAGATAGTTATTCGACTTTCAATCAAATTCTTTGCAGCACACAATATTAAGCAAACATGCATTAGTGTTTCTAGCCAAAGAAAATTAAAACAAAAATTTTGAAGAAAAATTTCAACTCATTTTTTTTTAATAAATGGATTTAGAATAGAAAACGAGAAGATTTTCTTATGATCCAAAACGAAAAGGAATTAAGGTATTTAAGATGAAAAGACTTAAAAATGATTAAACTTAGGTGTACAATTAAAATATATAAATAAAATATGTGGTTTCCTCCCCCAACTCAAACTAAACATTGTCCTCTATATAAGATAAATCAATAGAAAGTATTTTTGAGAAATTTAACCTTTTAGTAAAAGTACCAAAAAAAGAGGAAGAAAAAAAAAATTAGTTCTAAGCTTTAGCTTGACGTTATTGATTTTAGTGATCATAAACTATTAGAGTTACAACTTCTATAAAAAAATATTAAATGAATATGATGAGACAGTTCTTACCTACATCTTATTAAAAAAATTTAATTCTATTTACAACGTTATAATATGAATAATAAAAGAATAACATGTAACAACAACAATTGGTTGGTGAGTGAGGAATGATGAACTGTTGGTGTATGATCCTCTGCATCATAACATTTTTAAATAGTTAGTACTAAAGACAAGTATTTTCCTTTAAATTTAAATAATATTTTTATAAAATTTCATTTGAATATCCATAATATTATAAAATATAAATATATTCTTTCAAAGTTTCGATAATATTTTATTATTAATTATGACAATAAATTTTTAATTAAAGTAAAAACAGTCTTTTAATCTACAGCAATACCAAACAAACCTGTAACTTACCAAATTAATCAAGGACAATTTTGGAATTGAGAGAAATTCTGAAAGTACAAGAAATTTTTATTTGCTGATAACGTTAGAATTTGAGATTATATTAATTATTATTTTTTTTAAAAAAAAAAGTTATTCCCCTCAATCAAAATTCTTCAACAAAAAAAACAAAAATTGTAGTTTCACTTGCCACAGAAAAGTAGAAATGAATGACTTTTGAGAGGGTGCAAAGGGGTGGCCCCCAAAATTTATATGTTTAAATGTTAATATATGCTTATCATAATACGAAATTTTAATTATTCGTTTGAAAATAAATTCTTCTGTTAAATAATATTTATATGATGATACATATTATAGTTAATAAATATTTTTACATTATTATAATATATTTTCAAAATTTATCAATATTAACAAAATTCAAAATTCAAAATTCAAAATACTTTGTTTAAAAATGATTTCTCATGTTTAGAACAATTTCAAGTATAAAAGTTTGATATTTAAAAATAAATTTTAACATTTTAGTGGAGTTTAGCCCGAATTTTAAATTTTATAAATTAAAACTAAGAATACAATAAAAAGAGAGTGCAAATTCAAATGAAAATATAATTTGGTTTAAAATTTTTATTCTTCAAGCTAATTGAAAAATTATCGCCTGTAGTTGGTAATTACAGAGAACCATTATTTCTGGAAATTTAGACAAGAAGCTTGTATACTTGATCCCAATCAAACCCAACAAATTTGTATCTCTTACCATGACTGTAAATATATACCATCACCAATATAAAATCAACCAAGATTTTGACCAGATTTTGCCCATTTAGTTTATGCGTAAGGATTAAAACTAAAACTAGTGAGAGGTGAGAAATTACAAAGAAAGGAAGCAGCCAAAGATTGAAGAGAGTCAAAGCCAAGGACAGAAACCAAGACAGGAAAGCCATAGCGGCGGACAGTTGATATCTACTGCATAACTTCTCATGGCAGAATGGTCCATTAAGATCAAGCAGATATCTGTTACACTAGCTGTTGAGCAGCTGCAGCTAATGAGAGAAATGATAAAACCTGANNNNCAAACCCATGACTGTGACCAAGTAGCTGCAAATATATGTAGGCAATACCAAAAATTTCACAGTTAAATAACAAAGTCGAAAAAGAAAAAAAAATATGCCACTATCAGTTAGTTGGGTAAACTAATTAATCATAGAGGTACGACTGGAAAACAGAAATCTACTCATCTTTGTATTCTTCCCAGCCGGACATAAAAGTTTCAAGCCATGAGATGAAGTAACTTAAAAGGAGAAGCACAAGAATAGTAAAAGATTTCCAACAGGGTGACTAATATATGCAATAGTAACCCATTAATCAGTTCTTTCAGTGCATGTAATAAGTAGCATTAGAAGCTCATTAGTTCTTTGAGTGGGAAGCGAGTCCTTTTAGAATCATTATCATGACAAAAATTAGTTGCAATGGCTTTCAGTAAGATACTGCAGTTCTTCTGCCTCAGCTTTTCAATAAATGTACTTCATTCAAGTCAAATTTCAGTCATGTTTTATCAATGGGAGTACTACCCTTGGCTAGAAATTCAAAATAGAAAATCTGTTGTAATCTTTTTGTTGAAGAGGACTCATTGGAAATTTATACCATCTACTTGAAGCCCTACAACTCACAGACAGATTTATAATAATATGCAGTTTGTTTACAGGAGGAGCTTAGATTATTAATAAGTGGTAGCAATGGATGAGTATGAATTATGAATTTTTGTAATAAAATTGGATGGACATAGGAAATCTTTTACACTATGTTAGGCTTAATTAGTATAGGAATAGAGAGGAAAGAAAAAGAAAATAAAAATTGAAATAACTAATTATAAAATAATCCATAATTACCTTTACTAATAAAATATCAAGCAAAATAGAAAAGATAAATTACAAATTTTAAACAGCAAAAACTGTGAATCCCCTTGATTCAGCTGAAAACAAATGTAGGCTTTTTCGAAATTGTCTCTGCACAGTAGTAGAATGAATTGTCGGCAGAGAGATGTGGTTATCATTCTTTTCTTTCCTGTTCATCAAGTTATCAATCCAATCATGACTTTTCTCAATTAATATAAAACAGGCAAATCCTCGTCCACTGAAGACATTTTCTTCGTCAAATGTAGAAGCCAAATCAAAACAATCAACAATCAACAAAACAAGATGCATCTTCCTCAAAATCATTTATGGTTCCCCCAAGAACAACCGGTAATAAGATAAATTAACCAACAAAAAAATTGAAATGCAGAGAGAGAATAAAAGCCGATTAATCACGTGGCTATCGAAGTCAGAAATTTTGATAGATAACCAGATAAGAATAGGATTTTTACCAGAAAGCAGAGTACGCGTAGAAGTCAATATCGAAGCACATGAAAAGTAGCGACGCAGAGGAGAAAACAGTCTGTCCCAAACGAATAGCAAAGCTTGCACTCGTGCCAAATGACCCCGGCACGTCCTCCATTCAATCTTGTTCTGTCTCTTCATCATCCAGAGGAGTCAATTCTGGAATTCCACCATGGCTGACCGAGATTCCAACCCGTATCAAACCAGAAGAGAAAATGATAAAACGAAAAAGAGAGAAAGAGAAAGAGAATTGAAGAGAGCGAGGTTTATGTATAGAGTGGAGTAAATAGAAGATGAATGAATGTGGAGACGCAGAAGCAGACGGAGGAGGAGACTGTAACGGCCCAACGGAGGCTTTTCTCAGACTCCTGGTTCTCTGTCTCTCTCTGTCTCTCTGTCTCTCTCTCTCTCTCTCTCTATATATATATATCTATTAGTTCTCTGTATAAGGGCGTTTTTGGTAATCCAGTTTTCTACCCACCTTCTATTAGTTTCTCGTTTTTTTGTTAAAAAAATTATTTTTTCTTTTTGCTATACGCGGAAAGAGTTTGTAATTCATACATTTATTATATTTTAAAATTCATATTATATTTTCCAACAAAATTTAAATCTACATACTCATAAATAATAATACAAAATATTAATTATTTATAAAAAATATTTCACTCTTTTATTTTCTATGAAGATCTAAAATTTAAAAAATAATAAGATCATAAATTAAATGTGAAAGCAAAATAATAAATTTTAGGGTTTACATTCCTTATATAATAATTTAAAATGCACAATAAGGTTACAGGAATGTACATTCTAAAAAAACAAACGAAAATTAAACAAATAAATAAAATACAAATAATTGAGTATTGTAAGACAACTTTCACTACTTTTTGAAGGGAGTCCAGGTGGTGAACTTATTCACAACCCTTTTGTTGATCAGGATCTGGGTTTTAGTTCTCTTGATCTGAATAGTTAATGAAATGGTGAGCTATACTACCCCAATAAGAATATCATACTACTCACCGATGTAAAAACTGAATATTGGTAAAAGTAATAAAAATAACAAATGGAGCTCTTGATTTAAGTAAATTTATTTATCATAAAGAAAACTATTTATTGTATATATTTGTTATTGCGAGATTTTCAAAATCGACCTATAGAGACAATAACTCAAATAACATTTCAATCTCATTTTTAAGTAAGTAATAACAACAAATTTTTCTTTTTATTTGTATATTAGTATCCCTGAAGGTCCATAGGGATGTCTTATTACGTGTGAACCAATATCCGACATTATCAACTAATCAGTCGTCCCTACACCCCGTCCAATATGAACACCAAAAATACCATTCTTCAATATCTCGTCCAGTATAAGGGAGAATCAGATTGTCCTCATACCCCGTCCGATATGAGTGTCAAAAATACTATTCATTGATACTCCGTCTGATATGAAACAACATTCATGGTAGGGTTCCCTATGTACCCAGTCCGTCCATCATCTTACAGGATATCCAGTAAGGCTATCGTTCATTAATTCACATGACCAAATAATTTTTCATTTGCATATTAATTTCTAATTTCACAAATTAACAATAAATCACGCAAGACAAATAATATATATCAAGGAAGCACAGTTGAATCATTTAACTGTTCCAGTATATCATCATATATTTAAACTTGTAAATTCAACAATCAGTTAAACGAGACAACAAATAAATGACTAACCGGTTCCGGCTATATTGGTAACCTGTAATTATTCTCAAAGTTTTTAAAATTATATAAAATACAATATTACCGACTATTAAGCTTCAATTCCATAACAGAGAATAAGGTGAGAGATTCTTACCCGGATCAGTGTGTAAAGTACGAAACTTTTTACTTCACTTACTTGCGGTCTCCGAATTTTCTGAAGTTTTCTGTGGACATTAAAACACGCTTCACGTACTTAAAAATACCAAAACAAATCCAAAATTGGTCTTACAAACTTTTTTCGGCCAATTTTAGAATTTCGGCACAACGGCACCGCTGTGCTTCGACGACGGCATTGCCGCCTGTGGCGACAGTTTACTTCGGTCTGTCCATTTTTGGTCAATTATTGCCAGTTTCGGTCAATTTTATACCAATCATTGTGAGAAAATACGTTATAGAGTCTCAGTTGACCGAAAAAAGTAAAAAAAAAAACGAAAACCTACCAATAGTAGAATTTTTCGATGCGGCGGCTTTGCCGGCTCACCTTCGTGTCTTAGTTTTTTCTTCGGTCAACTTGTAGAAAACAGAACGGTGAACACAATAGTAGAAAAATCGCACGAAACGAAAAATGGGAAGGGGCTCATCGGAGGAGGTTTCGAGTTTTACCCGCAGCGGCGCTGTTGGATTTTGCCCACGGTCTTAGGCTCACTCGTCATTTTTTTTGCTCCGATTTGGTCATGAAGGTGCTCGGAATCAAATTCTGAGCGGATAGGAGAATTTTTACCTTTTTTGGGGATCGGAGGTGGCTCTGGTGCGACGGTGGCCGGCAGCTAAGGTTTGGGAGGCTGGCGGCTAAGGTTTGGGTTCGGTATGATACGAAATATTTACATTCGTCTCGCGTTAATCTGAACCGTTTATCATGTTTGATCTCGGCTGTCCGATCGTATTTAAAGAGAAAATAAATATGAACTATTCATCATGATTTGAATTCAACCGTTCGATCGCGTTTAAAAAGAGAACAAATCTGAACCGTTTATCGCGTTTAATCGTGACTGTATGATCTTGCTTGAGGATGGAATGAATTCGGACCGTCCACGCTCATAGGAACACTTCTGGACCGTCCGATTACGGGGCATACAGATCGTTGGCGTGGCCTCCCGCGTGGCACTGAGTCAGTGTGCATTGCCACGCGACGTGCTCTAATTTGTCGAGATTGTTGACTGAGCTGTCCTATATGGCGCAATTTTTTTTAATTGCGTTCTGATTGCCAATTTCTTATTTTTCTTTCAAAACACCATCCGAACTCAAATTTTCACTCATGTTTTTGAAAATTATTTTTAATTTCGTTATCAACCTATTTTTTTTTCATAATTCTATATTAAATTAATTTTTTTTAATTTCAAAATTAAATATTTGTATTTATTTTTAATTTATAAATTAATCCCGAATCAAATTTCGGAGTCGAGTATTACATGTTCTCTTTGGGTTTAAAATTTGAATATTCAAGAAAAATAGTATGAATAAATTTGTGGAATCCAATTTGAAATTACAAAGGTTAAATTTAAATGTTTGACTCAGTTTAATGCATAACTTTGACCAAACACATTGACTATTTTTAATGTGTTGAAAAATATATCATTTTATAACATACTTGTAATTGCTTGTTTAAATTGGTAATTTAGAATTTTTCCGATTCAATATATAATAATTTCAGCACTCGTAATTTTATTATTATTATTTAGTTAATATAATGTTACGAATTGGTATACACCAATTATTTGAATAATTTTTTATATACAGACAAATATATGCAGTAAGCTTTGTTTGTTCTTTAATTATCAAACAAGCTTCCTTTAGGAAATTTGTACGACCCGCCTATTATTTAAATTATTAATTTAGAAAGTGATATTTTACAATTAAAAATAAAATAATGATTATTGAGAATGGCGTTTTGGTTAATTGACAATCACTAATTTATTTGCACCATTTTTTTTTTTTTTTTGGTTGTTGTAAGTTGTGAAAATATTAATAATTTGTTGTTCTTCTTAATTGTCTGCTTTATTTTTAATCGTGCCGGCCAATAATATTTTCTTGCATATAATTAAATATTATTACTATTTTGACTGGATTGCAAGAATATTAACATTCTATGGATAAATTTGAGAATAGCAATAATTAATTATATGATTCAAAAAAAAAATAAAATAAAAATAGACCCTTTAATTTAAGTTCCTTCTTGAATTGGAAAAATTAAAAGCAAATTTAGATTATTTTTGAAATGTGTAAAATTAGGTATATGAATGTTGTGAGAGATTGGTTGGGCTTCAAAATTTATCTCTAACTAGTATTGTGGTTGTTGGACATAGAATGGTGGAAAGACAAATGATGGAGTTATAATATAAAGAAAAAAATGTTGTAGGCACAATATCGGTGAACGAATTAACTTTAACATGGGTAGGTTTCTCCTACTAAAAAGTTAGTAGAAACATATATATATATATATAACATACGTGTGCTTAAACATCTACCACAACTCAGAGGGGAGGTAAATTGAATTTTTGGTAATCTTTCAAACTAATATGATAATAAATGTAACATGAAAATATCTAATTCATACAATAAACAATAGATGCTTTGAAAATAGAGTTTAAAGTTTGGAAACACTATCTATAAAAGTTTCACAACCAAATTTATGAATAAGTCATATCTTCAAGTCAACCACTTAATAGCTTCCACTCTCATTCTAAGTGCGGAAGTGAAATAAAATATTATGTTTAACATCCCTTACACAATAATCAAAATGTATTAAACGTATGAAATAATGAGCTGACTAAAGTAAATAATAGAAATGAATATTATAAGGAAAACTATAAATTCTTTAGGCATCTGCTCGCCGTCTTCCTGCAGGACGGGCTCGGGAACCAAGTCCTCCTGATCTGAAATGGTTAAGTAAGAAATGAGCTACACTAACCCAATAAAGATGTCACACTATCTCACTGTCACAGAAGTAAAGGTTAGTAGAAAACAAAAACGACCAATGGAGCATAATTTATAACAATTTCATTTATCAATATAAAACTCTTTTTCTGTCCACTTACCTCGGTGAGATTCATGAAAATAATTTATGAAAATAATAACATTATAATATCATGAAATCATACGCACTCTTTAACATAACAAATGTCTTACTTTTAATATTTCAATCATCAAGCAATAAATTTCCTCTTTCACCAGCCTACTAGTATCTATGGGGATCCATAGGGGTTCCCGCCACACGTGAACCATTCATTTTAATAACTTAATTATAGGGCCATCCCCATACCCCATTCGGTATGTGCGCCAAAATAATAAACCTCAATACCTCGTCCGGTATGAGGGTGAAGCGGGCCGTCCCCGTACCTTATCCGGTATGAGCGCCAAAATATTTAAAGTCTCCATACCCTGTCCGGTATGAGAGACAACGTTCCCGGTAGGGTCCCCTATGGACCCGGTCCGTCCACCATCTCCCAAAATGTCTAGTGAGGCTGTTAACCTATCCATTTATCAACTAAATCCCATTCCTATTTGTTTTTAGTCTCAATTACCCAATCAAACATGATTACGTAAACCAGTAACGAACACCAAACCAGGCAAACATAACATCAGGTTCACAATAATCAAACCATAATAAATTAAACAGTGAATCATGCATATGAAGCCACAGAATAAACAAATCAGATACTACACTGCATTTAGACTGTAAAATAAATCAAACAGAAACTGACTGAAAAACATATCAGATTCGGGCTCCATTAGCAACCTTAATTAATTATACATATACATGAATTCATAAAATACCGTTTTATCATTTATTACACTTTAATACCGTGATAGAAAATATGGTGAGAAATTCTTACTTGATTCGAAGTCTAAAATCGGTTTTTTTTTTCACTGTGTCTATGGGCAGTCTCTAAATTCCCTAAATTTTTCTCCGGGAACTGAAACACACTTCCGGTACCCGCACATATCCCTAAAAAACTCTAAATTAGACCCAGGGCCTCCTCGACCAATTTTTGAATTCTGGCACGGCGGAACCGCCGTGCTCCAGCAAGTGGTGGCGATCCACCCCGGGTTGGCCGTTTCTAGCCGTTTTCGACCGAATTCGGCACAACTTGCATTGATTCCTGTGATAAAACACATATAAGGCCCTCGTTGGGCTGAAAAAACTCAAAAAAAATGAGACTTACCGGCGGCGGAGCTCTCAGGTGCGGCGGCTCCTCTGTTGCGAGTCGCAATTTGGCATTTTGCTCCAGTCAACCTGTAGAAGAAAAGACAGTGGTCACAGTGGTGTAAAAATTACATCGAATGGGAATCGGGAAGGGCCTCATCGGAGGCAAAAAATGAAAAAACCCGCGGCAGTGCCGTTGGGCTTCAGCGATATTTTTCGACCAATTGGCTGGTGGTTTGGCTCTAATTTGGCCACAGGGGGGTTCAACATCGAAATCCGAGCCAATGAGAGAAATTTTACCTTGTTTGGCGGCCGGAAAGTGCTTCGATTCGGCAGCGAGTGGTGGCAGTCGGTTCCTCCGGTGGCTGGGCTATCTTATCAAGCGAGGGCTCTGGAAACTAGGGTTTGGGGTTGGGTGTGGATGAGATTATTTATAACCCTCTCATTTTAATCTGAGTCGTCCATCACGATTTAATTGTGGTCGTTCGATCGTGATTAAATTAGAAATGAATCTGGGTCGTCCATCGCGATGCGATCTGGGCCGTCCGTACGTGATTCAATCTGGGTCGTCCGCACGCGTGCAATCTGGGTCGTCCGTGCAAGCGTTTGATCTGGGCCGTCCGTGCGCGCGGGAATGGATCTCAGCCTTCCGATCGCATGCACGCGGATCACCCACGTGGCCCGTTCTGCGTGGCCTTCCCACGTCAGCGTCTCTGCCACGCGGCGTGTCCTGGTTGGCCGGAGTTGCTGACCAGGCTGCTGACGTGGCTGCTAACGTGGCACAATTTTTTTAAATTGTGTTTTAATCCCCGATTTTTTATTTTCTTTTCAAAAACACCCCCAAAATCTAAATTTTTACCCATTTTTCCAAAATTATTTTCAATTAAATCCCAAAAATAATTTTACCCATTTTTATCATTATTATTATTTTTATTTCTCATTAAATTAAATTAAACTAAATTAAAACAATTATATTTTTACTTAAATAAATAAATAAAAGAAAAATTAAAATAAAATAAAATTATAATAATTCCAATAATAATAATAATAATAAAAATAAAAAATTAGGGTGTT
>NW_019014677.1:1710406-1722442 GCF_000150535.2 Carica papaya | reverse complement strand
CATTTTAACAACTTAATTTTCGGGGCCGTTACAGTAAAAGTGCTTAACTTCACCATGTAAATATATATGTGTCTTACTTTCCTGGGATGGTAACAACCACTTACTATAATAATGGTTACTTAGAGATTGATGAGCTTATAAGTTAGTTATCATTTCTTAAGATTTTGATTATAAAACATGTGTGAGAATTTTCAGGTGCAAACATTAAAGATTGTCCGAGATCTTTAAGTGATTTAAGTATTTTATTTTGTAAAAAAAAAATACAAGTTTTAGAATAATATTTAAAAGTTAAAAAAGAAAAATTATTAGTTTGTGAAAAGAAAAAAAAATAATTTCAAAAGGAAATCCAAGGTTTTATATGATTGTTTCAACTATTTACTTTATAACAAATGTATATTTATACCTAATTAATAAGCTTTGAATGTCTGAGAGGTTTTTTTTTGCATAAATATGTAGCAGCATAACATGTTTAAATTTTGAATTTGGGACATTACAAATATAAAGAACATTGATAATGTAATCTTAATAACTAGTGATTTTTATTCAAATGTCAACTCGTTTCAATTAATTTATAGATCAACTCCTTACTCTTTAAGATCCAAACCCAATCATACTATGATTGTTTTGAGCTTTGAGCAAGGCCAAAAATTCAAGCTCGCACTAATTTATACCACTAAATTTCTCTATTTGAAAAATATGCTGATATGGCTTGAATTTTGGAGATATTGTATCTATATTCTGAGGGATATCTGATATTTATCTTAGTGGATAATTTATGAATATCTTAAGAATATTTTGTATTTATCGTAGGAAATAATTTATGTATATTATAGAGAGTTTTTGTTGGAGAAAAACTCTAATAATATCTCTATATGTATGTTTTCTAACTTATTAGTGATGTACTATCTTTTGGCCATATTAGAAAACTTTCTTTTTGCTCTTATAAGTAGATGTAGGCACACTGCCAAATCACATTAAATCTTGTATTTTTTTTCTATTTGCTTTTACTTTATTATGATTGTGTGCGGTTTAAGGATTAATTTTTCCAACAAGTAATATCAGAGCTTGGGTTTTAAAAGAAAGCCAGCTTAGAGAAAGAGAGTCTGATTAGATCCGAAAGAAGAAGAGGCGGTGCCGCAGTGACTTATCCGGCTGTTAGATCTAGCGCGACACTAAAAGAAGGTGCATTGCTTGTGAGGCGGTCCCGATTTAGGCAGAACAGTCCGTGCATCTTTGTGTGAAGTGAAGTAGATCGCAACGGAAGAAGCTGTGTAAAGGCATGGCGAGGCTAGAGAGCTTTACACGTCGGCTCTGCATGCATACTTACAGTGGGAAGCAGCAGATCTACTCAGATCTAAGCCAGGCCGACCGACGAGCGAAAAAACAGTACTCGAAAGAGGCAAGTTGAACCAGATCCATGCACGAGGGAAAAAAAGTTACTGCATGAAAGAAAAACCAGATCTATTGGTGCGCAACACTATGGCGAGGAGTACAATCGATTCTGTAAGGGGAAAAAGGTCAAATCTTGTTGGAGAAGACGAACGAGCTAGGGCAGCTAACAATTGCTCGAAGTTAAATTTACTACACTCTTGGCCATTTTTCACCACGATTTCACTAGATCTGTGTTGGATTTAAGAGGCTACGTGGTTCTGTGGTGTTTTCGATGAGTTCTCAGTGGCATGTGGTAGTTTCCGACGATAGTGCATGTGCAGCATGTGGTGGTTAGGTGATAACATGTTTTCAATACATGGAGGCGCGTGTAATGGCGCGTGCAGTTTCAGTGGTTGTGCACGATGGTGTTCTACATAGTGGTGCTTTCATATGAGTGGATTTTTCGTTTTGTCACTATGGTAATTCTCTCTATTTATTTTTTGTGCACAATTTTGAAATTTGAGATAACATCCATAAAGTATAAGATAGAAAAATTTGATGGTGGAACAAGTTTCAATCTGTAAAAAATTGGACTGAGACCGTCCCTGATTTTACAAAATTTATTAGGGCAATTGAAGAAAGATTTCCCGAAGGTGTGAGAGTGACTGATAAGGTAGATCTGCAAGATAGAGCCTTATGTACTATCTTTTTGAGTGTGACTGATAATATTATGCAAAAAATTGCTGGAAAAAAGTCAGCTTCAATTGCGAGGAAGAATTTAAAAGAGTTATACTCTATAAAATCGCTAATAAACCGCTATTATTTGAAGAAAAAGTTGTATAATATGAGAATGAGTGAAAGTACATCCATTAATAAGTATTGTGATGAGTTTAATTCAATAATTATGGATATGAATAACATAGATATTAAGGTTAATAAAGAGGATCAGACATTAATTGTATTGTGTTTACTACTATTTTCTTATAAAACTTTTATTGATACTCTATTGTATGAGAAAACTAGTATTTTACTGGATGATGTTAGTAATGCACTAAACTCAATGAAATTTAAAAAGAAATTTTTAGAGTATAGAACAGAGGGGAAGGTTTGGTAAGCAAGAGCAAAGACAAAACTCATATCAAAATCTGGAGGTAAAAAGGAAAACTATTTAGAGTGTGGAAAATAGGGTCACTTTTGAAGAGACTGTCTTATGTTAAAAAGTGAAAAAAAAAGTAGGAGATCTGTACTAATATAGTTGACAAGGATAATTCTGATGATAGTGATAGCAACAGTATTAGAGTAGTTTTATCTGTGAATTCATATCATAGAAAGAATTCTTGGATTCTTGATTCTGGTGTTACGTTCCACATGCATCCACATAAATATTAGTTTACTAGTTACAAGCATATGAATGATACTGTGTATATGGGATATAATAGTTCATTGACTGTAGTTAAGACTGGTAATATTAGATTTATAATATTTGATGATGTTATCAGAACTATTGAATGTTAACATATTTCTCATATGAAAAGGAATCCGATTTCTCTGTATATATTGGTGTCTCAGGGTTATAAATATCATGTAGAGAATGATATAGTCAAAGTGTATAAAGACTCCAAGGTACTCATAAAAAACAATTTGGATTCTAGATTGTATGCTCTTCAGGGAGGCACAGTTTTAGGAAAAGTTGTTATAGCATCAGGGAGCAGTAATCAGAATTAGTTGCAGTATCTATATTTGGGTTATATGAGTGATGAAGGGTTATTTTTTTTGAGCATGTAGGATTTCTTGAATGGGTATAAAGAAAGAACCATGTGTTTATGTGAACACTGTGTATTTGACAAACAGACAAGAGTGAAATTAAAAAAAAGGCAATACACAAGATCATAAATAAGTTAGATTATATTCATTCTAACTTATGGGGTCCATACATAGGTTCCTCCAAGAATTATGTCAGGTATTTCATGATGTTGATTGATGAAATTCAAGAAAGGTTTAAGTGTATTTCTAAAATTCAAGGAAGAAGCATTTTTAACATTTGTCATATGAAAGACCATGATTGAGAAAATGACAAAGAGGAAGATCAAGTGTCTTATAACTACCAATGGGTTGGAATTTTGCAATCATATGTTTAATGATTTCTGTAGTACAAAAGATAAAATAAAACATCACACTTGTGTTGGGACGAAACATGTTGTCTCATTCAGGTTTAGGATAGGAATTTTGGGTTGAGGCTGTGAACATTACTTATTTACTTGGTTAATAGATCTTCATCCACAACTATTAAGGGTAGAACTCCTTTTGAGGTATGGTTTGGGTCACTCGTTGATTACTCTCAGTTGAGAGTTTTGGTTATCTCACTTATGCTCATGTGAAGAATAGTAAGCTTGAGCTGAGAGCAAACAAATACATATTTTTAGGGTATGCATATGGAGTGAAAGGTTACAGGTTATTGTGTAGTGATCTCGAGTTCCAAGGTTGATTATCAGTAAAGATGTGACATTTAATGAGTCTGCTACACTAGACAGTTAGAAGGAGAATATGATGCAAAACCCACGATCAATAACGTGATCAAAAAATCCCACATATACTTTACTATTCATAATCTTTAAACTCTCAACAAATCTTTCCTAGTTGACCCACACTTAACAAGGAAGTGAAAACCAAGGTAATTGAGATAATTGAATTGATTAAAACCCCACAAGAAAACTTTTAATTAGTTAAAATCAATTCAAAAAAAGAAATTGATAAAAATTCCACAAGTTACCTTAATAAGTAGACATTAATTTTTACTCAACAAGAAGGTTGAAGAAAACCTTATTAGTTGAAAACTAAAACTTTATAATTTTATTATTCTCATACTTAAATTATACAACTATGAATTGGTGACCTATTTATAGTATAAGCCATGTGAATAATAAGAAAAACAATCTCCTAGATTAATAATAAAATTAAATAGAAAAATAAATCTAAAATAGAATAGGAAAACTAATAAAATTAAGAGAATTATAACTAAAATATGATAGATATGATCTCATTTTGTAGAAAGCTTAATAAATAAGAAATACTTAATTAATTGTGACTGATTTAGGGGAATGAATTTAAATATATTTTTATTTTTTGTAAGATTTGGCATTTAATGAATTTTTCTCTTTTCTCAAACAAACTTGCAATTTAGGATCAATTTCCTTGATTGGCCAATTCTCCCTCTTAAGAATATAGATTTCCCATGGGATTAGGAAAGAAAATCCCATAGAAGTCTTTCATTTCCTTGCTCACATCAGAAGCCAATAATATAATTAGATCACCGTATCAGAGAACAAGTAGAGATAGAATTTTAGTCTAATGGTCTAGAGAATGACGTGTAGGATCTTAATCAAGAAGATGATAGTGTACCTGATCAACAACAACCATATAATATTACAGCAGATAGGGAGAAAAGATATATTAGACCACCACAGAAATATGAGAATTTGATTACATATGCCTTCTTAGTTGCAAGGATAATTGATTTGTAGGAATCAAAGAGTTCAGACACAGGTCAGGAGGTTAGTGTTGTATGTGAAGAATTTAATGGCAGATATCAATTCATTCGGGGATCAGGTAGCAAATTTAGGCATGATGTAGACTTAGTTGGAGCACATGATATTCAATAGTGCCACTGTGAGAGCACAATTGGTAAGATGGTGTGACGAAATGGTCAGTTGCTTTGATAATATAGGGAATTCAACCCAAGGAAAGATTTGTTGAGGTGGCTTGAATTTTGGAGATATCTTATATATATTCTGGAAGCTATCTTATATATATTATGGAGCCTATTTAATGTTTATCCTAGTTGATATTTTATAAATATTTTGTATTTATCATAAGAAATAATATATGTATATTCTTGAGAGTTTTTATTGAAAAAAAACTCTACTAGTCTCTCTATATATATGTTTGCTAACATATTACTTATGCACTCTCTTTTGATCATAGTGGAAAATTTTTTTTGTCAATCTTACCAGTAGATGTAGGTATACTGTCAAACCATATTAAATCTTGTATGTTCTTTTCTATTGCTTTTACTTTACTGTGATTGTACTCGGTTTAGAGATTAATTTTTCCAACAAAATAGAAAGGTAATTCCTAAGTTTTCTCATGCAAGTTATATTACCATTATCAAACAACAGCTTAGTAAAATATTCAATACATACTTCTTAATAATGCTATAGTTAAACTATGGGATACTGTCAATTTTTATCATTAGCATTATGATTAATATGTTGCACTATTGTATAAAAGTGTAGTAGAACTTTTTGATAACTATCGTAAATCCAATTACTTTTACTTCTTTGATGCCAATATTATTCTTCAGCTCGAAGGACCAATGTACTATTCCCCTTCGAGCTCTTCTTTTGAAAAAAATAATGGAAAAAGAACTCACGATGAAAAGAAAAATTTGTTGAATATTAAGAATCCCTAGGAAAATGGTTTTTTATTTAACAAAAAATGTCGTTAGAAGAGATCTCATTCTTAACTCTCCTACTCATATTTCAAATGTTTTCAACAAAATTAGTACCCTTTCTACCCACGTAAATATTGGAAACATCTTTATAATATACTCTTAGTCATAAGATTCAAGTGACAAATATGAAATCCTACCCTAAACCATCATCTGTATTTTGTGGCAATCTCTAATTAAAAATCTAAAGTTTATTATATAACATGTAAATATAGTGCATGAACTCATTTCATATAGTATTAGTTAATAATTTTTCTTTTTTGTGAAAGCCCAGAACTTAAATGGAGATGAATTCATAAAATTAAATGCGGAAGCAATTAATAGAGTTAGGGTTTACATTCCTTATACAATAATTTAAAACGCCCAATAGGGTTACGAGAATGTTCATTCTAAAAGACAAATGGTAATTTAAAAAATGAACAAAAGAGCGAATACAAAAGTACACTAGGACAACCTTCACTAGCACTTGAAGGGAGTCCGGGTGATGAACTATTCACAACCCTCTTTCTGATCAGAATCTGGATCCTGATCCTCTTGATTTGAAATGGTTAATGAAAGGGTGAGCTATACTAGCCGAGTAAGAAAATCACACTTATCACAGATACGAAAAACTGAAGATTGGTAAAAATCAGAAAAATAACTAATGGAGCCATTACTTTATTTAAATACCTTTAAACTTGAAGATGTTTGTTTGATACTTACCGTAACGTGTTTTTCAAAAATAACCTATGAAAACCCATATCCATACTACTTTTTACTTTCACACATACGAGAACAAGAGATAATAATTTTCATTTCTTACCTGCTTATTGGTACCCCTTAGGGATCCATAGGGATGTCCTACCCTACTCGTGAACTCAATATCCAATTTTATGATTAACCAGCCATCCCCGTACTCCATCCGGTAATGGGCGCCAAATATTCCATCACCTCAATACTCCGTTCGGTATGAGGGTGAACTATATCTCCCAAACCTTTCTGGTAAGGGACTTCTCATCCCCGTCCGACTGAGATAACGTTCATGGTAGGGTTCTCTATGTACCGGACCCGTCTGCCCTTTCCCTGTGTACCCAATAAATCTTTCACATACAGATTTTTATCAATAAATAACCAACAAACGCATGCCAATATCTCATATTACGTTTACAGATCAATTAAACTATATTCATTCCGATAGTATATAACCAAAATAACTAAATAAGTCAATAAAACCATTAAAACTATAAATTAAGAACATGTATTATACGAAAATCAAGCAAGTAGGACAGTACAGAAAAATAAACAAGAAATCAAGACAATTGTAAACTAACCAGTTCCGGTTCCACTAGTAATTTGTAATTATTTTTAAAATTTTTTAATTTTCACAAAAATATAAAATTATACATCGTTAAGTCCTAATTTACCATAACAGAGAATAGGATGAGGGATCCTTACTTGGATCGTGTTTCGAGACGTCGTGTTATCTACCACACCTCCTAACGGGTACCGGGCTCATTGAATTTTTTCTGCAAAATTCAAAACACTCGTCACGTATCTAAAAATACCCTAAAAATTTAAAATCGGTGTTTAAAACTCTTTCCGATCAAATTTGGGGTTCTGACACGAAGGTGTTGCTGTGCTCTGGTGCTGGCTCCGCTGCCCACGACGGTCGTCCGCCTCGATCAGGCTAGTTTTGGTCAGTTTTGGTCGATTTTAGCGGGCTTTACACGTATCCCTGTGGAAAAATACATTAGAGGACCTTAGTTGGCCAAAAAATCACCAAAAACACTGAACCTAATGGCGGGGTCTCACTGGTTGTGGCGGCTCTGCCGATCCGTCTTCACAGCTAGGGTTCCTCATTCGGTTAACCTACATAGAAAAGGATGATTAATACAATGATAAAAAAATGACATGAAACAGAAATCGAGAAGGGGCTCATCAGAGGGATTTTGGGGTTTTGGCCATGGCGGTTTCTAGCTCACTCACTTGCTCCAATTTGGGCACAAGGATGCTCGGAATTGAATTCTGAGCAGGTAGAGAGAATTTTTACATTTTTTGGCGGTCGACAGTGGTTCCGGTGCAGCGATAGTCGGTGGTCAGCCTCTTTCTCCAACGTTTGGTTCTTCTTCTTCGGCGGGGGCTGGCGGCTAAGATTTGGGTTCCCATGCGACGTGAAATATTTATACCCATTCTGCATTGATCTGGGTCGTCCATTGCGATTGATCTTGTCCGTTTAATCACGCCTAAGAAGAAAAAAAAATTTAGACCGTCCATCGCGATTGATCTCGACTGTCTGATCGCGCTTAAGGGGAAAACGAATCCGGGTAGTCTACGTGCGCAAGATCGGTCCTAGGTCGTCTGATCGCAGGGTACACAGATCGCCCGCATGGCCTCCTGCGTGGCATCGACGTCAGCGTGTTTTATCACGCGGCGTATTTCGGTTCATCAGAACTGTTGACTAGACAGTCCTACGTAGTTGAACTTTTCATATTTATACTTTGACACTCTTTTTCTAATTTTTTTTTTAAAAAATATTCACCGAATTCAAATTTTCACTTCTTTTTCTCTAAAATTGCATTCAATTACATCCTTACTTATTTTTTTTAATAATTAAATAATTAATTTTTTATTTATTTTTAAAATAATAAAATTGATTCCGAATCAAATATATTTATTTATACAACAAAATAATAAATACTTACGTGCTTTGAGGCTGGAGTTTGTAAACAAACAATCAAGTACAATTAAAAAATTGATAACATAAAATGGTTTCTTAAAATCTAAAACTTTGTCAGCTCAAGATAATCCAGCTTCGCTTGTGTAGATCTGACCCGGCGACATTCCTTATTTACTAACAAAAAAACTAAATAATTTGGACTTGAACAAAAGGAAATCAAGACATGAAGCAATAAAAACGATCCATCTCACTGTTTATCCAATTAACTTACAGAACTTTAGCAACTTAATTATAGCAAAATCAATACATACATGATTTATAATACACACATCTACGACTCAAGCTGAGCATACCAGATCCCCTGAATCTTAACATCCTTTGGAACCTTTGCTCCTAAATCAGTGTCAGATGGCTGAACACTCTCAAACACTCCAATAACCTCTCCAGTCTCTGGCTTGCTCTGGGTTACACTCAGTGTGATCTTCCCGGTCGAAGAAGCTGCGTTCTTGATGTTCTCCTTCACTAATTCCTCCTCGTCACCTCTCCCGCCGGCCGGCAAGGCAACAGCGTTGTCATAACCGGTTGACCCACCTCGTCCTTTTGGGTCCAAAAACGAAGAACCTCGGTACGAGGGAACGAGAAATTCTCCACCAAAGTTTTCTGGTTTACCAGATGCCACCAACTGTTTGATGGTGAAAAGGAAAGGTACACGCTCGCCGCCGGGAAGCTGAACAGTGACGGCAGCGTAGTCAATGCCGTCTTTCTCCACGAACTTGACGGTGCCGTCGGAGGAGACCTCGAAAGGTCCTTCTATCTCATCAAGGGTGTAGGTGAGTCGAGTCATGAGCTTGGTTTTCTGGAACTCAGGAGGAGCACTTTTGGTGACACCTTCGGCTTTGACTGTGAATGAAGTTGGCTCTAAACAGATTTTCTTTGCATAGTATTTGCCTGGTTTGAACGAGAATGAGTCAACTCCTCCTTCAATTGTTGGGCACTGGTTAGCAGTTCCAGTTCCCTTCACTTCCATGTATGTCTTGCTCTGGATTTCGTCGTAGGTTAGCCTCTTTGGAACTCCTTCAGCACTTGCTCCCTATGCAAGATAATAAAATAAAAAGATTAAAAATTGAAACTTCATGAAAATGGAAGAGGGGGAGTAAACTAAGAGTTGCAGAGCATACGGAGACGACAAGGGCAGAAGTGGCAAGAGCAAAACCGGCGATCTTGGTAGCATCAGCAAATTTCTGGGCGAGTTCTTTGAAGTCAGTTTGAAGAGAGCAAGTGAGTCTAGACGCAGTGGGTTCCAAGCCAAAAGCTTTGGTTACACTCTGGGATGACCTGAGCTGGAGGGTGGTGCGAGCCGGGACTCCCACCTTGGTGGGCTGCATAAGGGTAGCGGCTGCTTGCAGAGAGGCTGCCATCGTTGAAACTTACGAGATCTCAACCCTGGCTCTGCTCTGTCTTTGTAAGAATAGAGGAAGGAAGGAATTTGTGTGAGTGGAAAAAGAAAGTTTATGTTGGTGGTGTCAGTGGAAGTAAGATAAGGGATAGGATAAGGCTAGTTCCTATTGGTCAATTGAAGGTAATGCTTTTGGTTCTGGTGCATGCCACGTGTAATGTTTCTTATTTGGGATAAAGATTCTATCTCACATGATGTGGAGATGTATGAGAGTTCAGATCTCTCCCTTTGTCTTGTTTTAATTCGTGGTTTAAGGCTAATTGGATTTCAATCTACCATTGTTTTTACCAATCAATTGATGAATAAGCTTTGAATCAATTGGATATTTATTTAATGTCATTATCCGTCATATTAATATTTTTTAAAGTAGAAATGAGTTCATTCTAATAATTAACTAGTACTTGTATAATAGTAACAATATTGACCTTTATATGAAAAAACAATACAATCAATTTTTCAAAAAAGATAGATGGAATGTATAATATGACTTAAATTTATATCATCATAAAAACTTAATAAGAGTACTATTGAGCAAATAGATCATATTAATATATAGTTATTTAGCAAAATCTTTCATCCTTTTTTAAAAGGATTCAATATTTAATTGTGCCACTAGCTTGGGAATTTATTGGGTATTTGATTGATGCACATACAAAATATTTGGGGCTTGCAACTTTGGTGGGTCAATCTCCTCATTCCAATTTCAAATTCCTCATTATAAATATTTCAAAAAAGTTACATAAGGAAGTGTACCTAATTTGTCGAGAGCGAGAAAGGAAGTTATGAACAAAGTAATAACACGATCTATCCCCACATATGTCATGAGCATGTATCCACTGCCGAAATCCATTTGTTATCAACTTGAAAGAGAAAGAAGATTCATTCACTTTAGTGGGTTTCTCTTTATGTTCCTAAAGTGGAGAGATGGTTTGGATTTTAAGGATTTTATGTGTTATAAGAAGATTATTCTAGTTGAGCAGGTATGAAGACCATACAATAATCACTCATCTCTTTTATATAACAGTTTAAAAATAAAGTGTTTCTTAATTGCAATCTCTAAATGCCACTACGAGAGCTCGACCGAGTTATATGTGGCATAGTCTTTTGATTGGTCGTGATATGCTAAGAGAGGACCTTAAATGTAGAATTAAAGATGGTCGTAATGTGTTGGTATGGGAAGGAAAATGTTGGTTTAATATTCCCCTAGGGGAATTTGGTCTCCATATACACCTAGTTGTTGTATCGACAGAGTCTCTAAGTTAGTTTTGTTGGGCACGACCATCTGGAATACAAATTTAGTTTATAGTACATTTTTTGTGGAACTTTATTGGGCACGACCATGTGGAATACAAATTTAGTTTATAGTACATTCTTACCCCGCAAAGCACACGAGATCTTAGTTATCCCATTCTGTTATAAATTACCTTAGAATAAGCTTTTATGATCTTTTAGAAAATGTGGGAAATATTTAGTGAAGTCGAGATAAATGATATCCTAGAAGCAAGAAATGTTGGCCTTTATAAATACTACCACTATGACTTCTGTGGTTAATCATAAGAAGATTTGGCATGTAAATGTCTTGCTTAAAGTGAAACACATTGTTTGGAGATTAGTAAGAGATATTGATGTGGAAAGCTGGGATCAACCAATGTGATCAAAAATGCCAACATGCAATCTAGCACAACAACTTAATTTCTAAACAAATCCTCCCTATTTAACCCACAATCAACCCGTGATTAAGAACTGAAGTAATTGGGATAAGTATTAATAATTGATAAAATGCCATAAGATTATCTTAATAAGCAGAACTAATTTTTCACTCAATGAGAAGGTTGAAAAAAACCTCTCAAAAAGCACTAAAAGAAAGCCGAAGCTATAAGCTTGAAAAGCTAGATATTTTTATTGATGAAAACTTAGATGAATATAACTAAAGGTGTGAGGACCTTTTATAGCCATAAGTCTCATCATTATAATAGAACTAGAAAACCTAATTCTGGTAGTACTTATATTAAAACTCAATCTAGGATTCTAATAAAAAAATTAAAC
>NW_019014677.1:1687990-1710104 GCF_000150535.2 Carica papaya | reverse complement strand
TTTGGATGAATTAGCATGAGTTTTATTTGTTTTATGTCTTGGCCATAGGGACTCATGTAACTTAATGTAAACTACCCCTTTAACTCATATAAGATATTTTACCTGTACGTATTTGTCTATGTCAAAAAGGTATGCAAATTGATCCAATTTGTTCCATGTATAGAAAATCAAATGAAATTATTAACCATTTGTTCAAGGAGTATGATTATGCTAGGGAAGTATAAAAAATTAGCCCATTTGAAGCCTCTCCTTTTGATAACTCTAGCATTCAAGTCTGCGTTTATAATTTATCCTCTATCACTTTATGTTGAGAATATTAATCTCTAAACCGTATACAATCACAATAAAGTAAAAAGCATAATGAAAAAGACATAAGATTTAATGTAGTTTTGCGACTGTACCTACATCCACAGGTAAGACTGAGAAGAAACTTTTCCATTATGATCAAATAAGAATACATTACCAATAGGTGAATAGACCCATATATAGAGAAACTATGAGTCTTCCCACAAAAAATCTCTAGGATATACATAAAATAATTCTCAGAATAAATATTGAATATCCCCTTAGGATAAACACAAATCCCTCATGATAAATATGAAATATTCTTAAGATAACATACCCCTAGAATCAAGCCACATCAATAAATCTTTTGCTTGGCTTGAATTTTATATGTCATCAAAGTAATTGATCGTCTCGTCACACTATCTTACAAAAATGCCCTCACAGGGGCACTACTAAGTGTCATATACTCCAATCAAGTCTAGGCAGTGCTTAAATTTGATAATTGGGATCGTGTTAGTCATCATATATAAAGGATTTGCATGCGTAGACTTCTTTTACAAAACTCTAGTACCATATGATACAATGTCCTGAATGAAGTGATATCATCAATTTTATCACACACAACACCAACCCACAGATCTGCATCTGAACTCTCAGGTTCTTGCAAATTAACTATCCCTGCAACTGACGACACATATGCAACTAGATTTGTATTCCTTTATGGTGGTTTAATATGTTTTCTCTCCCCGCATATTGCAATATTGTATGGTTGTTGTCTATAAGGTGCACAATCACTTTCTTATTTAAGAACTTGCACTTTATTCCCTAAATTATTAGAGTGAACTTCTAATTCTACTTGTTCTTTGATACTATGATGTGATTCTGTTACTACTTTCTCCTTTTAACTGTATAGTGAAGTAAACTCAATAAATGTCACATCTTTACTAATAATTAACTCTATAGACTTTGGATTACTACACCATAACTTGTAACCTTTCACTTTATATACACACCTTAAAAATATGCATCTCTTTGCTCTAAACTCAAGCATACCATCCCTTACATGAGCATAAACAGAACACTGAAGCACTTCCATATGAGAATAATCAGCAGGTGAACTAGACCATACCTGAAAAGGAGTTTTGCACTCAATAGTTGTTGATAGAGATCTTGACATGATAAGAAGCAAAGGGAAGTCTTATGAAAAATAAGAGACACATGAGGAGGGATATTTCCAAAAGGGTAGATGATGGAAGAATTTGCAAGTGTACAAAATTGTTCAAATAATAAAATAATTATTAGAGTATCTTCTCACTGAAATTGTGTATCAAGTACTAAAATTATAGAAAATTCTACTATTATCTAGAAATCAAAATTAATTTTTTATTAAAAATTAAAACAATTTAATCAAAGCAAGACAATTTAAATTGAGGAAAACTTATCAGTAGAAATACACCACAATAATTGATTTCACCTGAATCTTAGGTATATTCGCATTTGATTTCTCAATCGATTTAGTCTAGTATATGATGGTCAAATGATTCTAATGTACTTTCGGTTTCCATTCCTAGGTTTATCAATTAACAACTGCTAACTTTTATAACAATTATTAATTTAATTCAATTAAATATGTGATAATTCGATTAACCCAGTTAATTTGATTATATTACTTCCATTCAAATCACAATTAACGCTTAACAATATCTGTCTAATTGATAGAATTTCACTCCCGTTACTCTAAAACTAATAATCATAAATAAAGCTTTGAGCTGGTCAATTCTCACAACCTAATTAAGTTCAATACTGCTAAATTGCAATCAGAAAAAAGCTAAAAATTAAATCACAAATTTTACCTTTGATTCAGGCTACGTCAATTACTCTAGTGAAGAAAAATTAGCAAGACATGTTGGATTGAGCAACAATAATCATATTTGAGAGAAATTTAATTGTGTATTAATTAAGAATAAATTTAAGTAAAATAATTCAAAAACTAGCATTCAAGTTCCAAAAATTCTTAAAATTTCTATCCCAAAGAAATTTGCAAATATATATATTACTTGATTAGTTTCTCTCCCTTTTTTTAATCTCAGATTCTTTCTCCACCAGCTTCCTTCTCTCTAAGTTTATTAAGAATAATTAATATATTTAATTGTAACTGTTTTTATTTCTGTTTTTTCTTTTGCCCATTGCCCACGTACAAATGCCAGTACGTTTCTTCCTGCTACTTTTGTTTTCTTCTGTTACGGTATTCTGCATTCTGTTTCATTTGCTGTTTTTTGTTTTCTTCTGTTATGGTACCACTGCAATGGCTATATATTGTTTCCCTATAAGCAGCAAACATTTAATGGAATAAGCAAAATATTTTCTTATCATTTTACTTTCTCTTAGGTTCATTTTGCTCTTCCTTCTTTCTGTCAAATTTCCTATCATGGTATCAGAGCATTAAACCTTCAACCAACATCATTTTTGCTCATTAGTTGATCTACAAAACACTTGATCTCCAATGGCTAGAGATCAATCTGATGACCTCCAAAATCCTTTCTTTTTTCACAGTGCTGACCACCCTAGTTTAGTTTTGGTGTCCAATCTTCTCAATGGGAACAACTACAACACATGGGAGAGAGCAATCAGGATAACACTAACAGCTAAAAATAAGTTGGGATTCATAGACGAAACCCATGATCAACCGAGCAGCACCGACCCCCATGCCGCAGCTTGGTCACGTTGTAACAGTATGGTGGTTTCTTGGTTGCTGAATGCTGTCACCAAGGAGATAGCTGACAGCTTGTTATATCATGAAAGTGCACAATCCATCTGGACCAATTTACAGCTCCGTTATCAGCAGAGCAATGCACCACATATTTATCAATTGAAACAGAGCATGAACAATCTTACACAAGGATCACTCAGCATCAACACATACTACACACGAATGAAAACAATCTGGATGAACTCAAAACCTTTCAACCAGTTCCAAGCTGTCACTGCGGAAACATGAAGGCGTGGAACGATTATCAGGAACAAGAGTTTATAATGACTTTCTTAATGGGATTAAATCCCTCCTATGCTGCTGTTAGAGCCCAAATTTTGATGATGGAATGCTCCCCATCCATTTTGAAAGTTTTCTCGCTGGTGGTGCAGGAGGAACGACACCGTGCAATCGGGTTCGACTCATACGCAGAAACAGGTCACGGTTCCGGACCCTCGGTTGCCTTAACTCAAGGAAGAAGGAGACCCACCTGTTCACACTGTGGACAGATGTTATCGCCTACATGGATACCTACCGGGCCTCAAGCCCAAGCCCAAAACATGTTTTAATGATGGAACTGTGCAAGCCCAAAAACAAACCCACAATGCTCCAACTGTTTTTAATGAGGGGTCTGTCTAAACGCAGGCCCAGGCCCGTAATCCACCAGCTATCTCTCGGCCCACTCATGGAACCAATTTTTTCAAACTGTCTGGCCCTCAATCTAAGCCCGGGTTCGTCTCCGCCAACCATACCTTGGCCCATGAAGTATCATCCTCCTCGGGCATGCACCCGACCACAAGACAAGTGCAGAATTTTCCCAACTCTGTCGACAACTGCTTACAGGCATCTTATTCCGCTGCTTCTGTCGATAACTTAAGCACATCGCAAATTTAGAACATTATTGCCCACCTAAGTGCACGCCTCCACCAACCCAACACTGTCATCATGCCTGACAATCTATCTCTCTCCACAAGTCATGCCACCCTTGACCCTCACGCGGCAGGTATATCCTACACACCCTTTTGGCTTTCCAACTTCACACACACACTTACCTCTGAATACTGGATCATTGACTCTGGAGCCACACATCATATTTGTTGTACACCCACATTTTTCACACACCTTAAAACTGTGTGTCCCAGTCACTTTACCAAATGGTAGTTCAGTGATAGTCAATCAAGTTGGAAGTACACCACTCACCGACACCCTAACTCTACATGATGTTCTCTTTGTCCCTCACTTTTCTTTTAACCTTGTCAGTGTCAGCATGTTGACCATCACCCACAACTGCACAATTGATTTTTCTCTTCATTCTTGTATCATCCAGGACCGCACTTGGGACTTGTTGATTGGGAAGGGTAGACGCATTGGCAACCTCTACTACTTAACTACCAGATGTTTTCCTTTTCCTACTGTTCATTATGTTTCCACTCACTCTAAAAGTAGCCTATGGCACTTTAGATTGGGTCATCCTTCCAATGTAAAACTTCAGTATATTAATGAATCCTTACAAACTTCGAATATTTTTCATTGTAAGGTTTGTCATTTAGCTAAACAACGTAAATTATCTTTCGTTTCTAACAATAGATTATCTGATAATCTATTTGATCTAATCCACATTGACATTTGGGGACCCTTCTCTCCACCCACTATCGAAGGGTACAAATATTTTCTCACAATAGTTGATGATTGCACTAGGACTACTTGGGTGTATCTCCTTCGTCAAAAGTCCGACGTTCTTACTATTCTCCTTGAATTTTATACTCTTATACTTACACAATATAATATTTCCATTAAATCTGTGCGATCTGACAATGCGCACGAGTTGAATTTTCATTCTTTTTTCAAATCAAAGGGTATTGTTTCTTACCATTCTTGTGTTGAGACTCCCTAACAAAACTCTGTCGTTGAATGTAAACATCAACACATTTTAAATGTAGCACGTGCTTTGCTGTTTCAATCCCATATTCCCCTTGTGTATTGGGGCGATTGCATCTTGACCGGTGTTTACCTAATTAACCATACACGATCCCCCTTGTTATCAAATAAAACTCCATTCGAACTATTAACTCAAAAAAAACCTTCCTATGATCACTTGCGTACCTTTGGTTGTCTATGTTACTGCTCAACTCTTGATAGTCATCGCCACAAATTTTCACCTTGTTCTAGGGCTTGTGTCTTCTTTGGTTATCCTTCGGGTTACAAAGGATATAAACTTCTTAATATCGAGAGCAACTAAATTTTTATCTCACGTAACATCATTTTTCATGAACATATCTTCCCGTTTCTTTCCTCTCAATTACCTGATCCCATTCACAATGATTTCTTTCACGATCGTGTCTTACCGGTTCCTCTCCATACATCTATACAGTCCTCGGATTGTCTTGATACACCTCCTTGCTCACAACGTGAGTCCTCTCAAATACGCTCATCTCACCCACTACATATAACACGACCTCTCTCTTATTTGTCTGACTATCACTGCTACCATACAGATACCCGTGCACTCTATCCTATTTCTTCGTTCCTTACTCGTACCAAACTTACCTCCCAATATCACAACTTTATTTGTGCCATTTCCTCCCACACTGAGCCTACCAACTTTCATGAAGCTAACCAGTCCGATATTTGGATGAATGCTATGAATGTGGAGCTACGTGCCTTAGAGGACAATAACACTTGGTCCATTGTTTCTCTCCCTCCTGGGAAGAAACCCATTGATTGCAAATGGGTTTACAAAATTAAATATCAAACTGATGGGTCCATAGAAAGATACAAAGCCCGTCTGGTTGCTAAGGGCTACACACAATAATTTGGCATCAATTTTCTTGACACCTTTTCTCCTGTTGCCAAATTGGTTACTGTCAAGATTTTGCTTTCACTTGCTGCTATCCATGGTTGGCGCCTGACTCAATTGGATGTCACCAACGCCTTTCTACATGGTGACCTTCACGAAGAAGTTTATATGACTATTCCTCTAGGCTATTCTCCTCAAGAGGGGGAGACTTTTCCACATCAACCTGCTTGCCGCCTCCACAAGTCAATCTATGGGTTGAAATAGGCTTCCCGACAGTGGTTTCATAAGTTTTTACGAACATTGCTTCAAGAAGGCTTCTATCAGTCACAATGTAACCATTCCCTATTTGTCAAACAACAAGGTAAAACCTTCCTAGCATTGTTGGTGTATGTCGATGACATTGTTATTGCCAATAATGATGATAAGACTATCGAAGAACTCAAAGGTACACTTAGACAAAAATTCAAAATGAAAGATTTGGGAATTCTCCGATATTTTCTTGGACTTGAAATTGCAAGAAATGACCCAGGAATCACCTTGTGCCAAAGAAAATATGCATTGGATCTCTTAACTAAGACTGGATATCTTGGTTGTAAACCCTCATCTATTCCTATGGATCCTAATATCAAGATGTCTAAAGATGATGGCGAGCTCCTGAGTGATATCGCCAGCTATCGGCGACTAATTGGAAAACTATTGTATTTAACCATCTCTCACCTGAAATATGCTACTTTGTCAATAGATTGAGTCAGTTTCTGGCTGCTCCTAGAACCAGTCACCTTCAAGCCGCCTTACGGATTCTTCAGTACAGCAAGAGGACCCTTGGACAAGGTCTTTTCTTTCTTTCATCATCTGCCATTCAGATTAAAGCATTTTCTGATGCTGATTGGGGCACATGTCCGGATACTAGAAGATCCCGCACTGGTTTTTATGTTTTCCTTGGGTCTTCATTAGTCTCATGGAAATCAAAGAAACAACAAGTCGTTTCTCGGTCATCTGCTAAAGCCGAATATCGCTCCATGGCCAACACTACTTGCGAAATCGTTTGGATTCTGAAGCTATTACGTGACTTAAAGGTTCAACACCAAGGCCCTGCATTACTTTACTGTGATAATTAAGCCACTCTACATATTGCTTCAAATCCAATGTATCTTGAAAGAACAAAACACATTGAACTTGATTGTCATTTTGTTCGTGAGAAGATTCAAGATGGTACCGTGAAGACGATGCACATATCCACTCGAAATCAATTGGCAGATATAATGACAAAGGCCCTTCATCTTGTGCAATTCACCAATTTGCTGAGCAAGATGGGTACAATAAATCTGTATTTTTCATCTTGAGGGGAAGTATTAAGAATAATTAATATATTTAATTGTAACCATTTTTATTTCTGTTTTTTCTTTTGCCCATTGCCCACGTACAAATGCCAGTACGTTTCTTCCTGCTGCTTTTGTTTTCTTCTGTTATAGTATTTTGCATTCTGTTTCATTTGCTGTTTTTTGTTTTCTTCTGTTATGGTACCACTGCAATGGCTATATATTGTTTCCCTGTAAGCAGCAAACATTTAATGGAATAAGCAAAATATTTTCTTATCATTTTACTTTCTCTTAGGTTCATTTTGCTCTTCCTTCTTTCTGTCAAATTTCTTATCAAAATTTTTTGCTTTTCTACTTCTTCTCTAAGTCTCTCCCAAGCTCATTGTTCAGTTCCCAGCTCGCAACTGCATTTCTGCCACTTTCGCATAAGATCTACACCAGTTCACCTCTCTCTCTCTCTCTCTCTCTTTCTCTCTCTACAGATTTATGAGGAACCTCGGCCTTTCTCTTTTTGTCTCCTCCCAGCTCCCTCTTACTGCTGCCCCTCTTTCTTTTTGTAGGTAGCAAAAGTTAGGTCTCCCTCTTCGCATGCCTCCAACTTTCTTTCTAAATGTCTTTTTCACTTCTTCAAAACGGCAGTGTTTTGGCATCTGGTTCTTTAGTTTTCAGCTCTCAAAATGGCATTGTTTTGAGTCTTGGTGCTAAGCTACTGCAGATCTGGTTTGGGCGAACTTTTTCCTCTTCTCTTCCTTTCTTTTTAGCATTTTTTCGTCATTTCTTCATCAAAGCATCTACATCACAACTTTTTATGCATTAATTGATTTTTAAGTCACATTTTTTTGAAAATTTTCTAAATTTAAGTAAAAATAATATTAAAATTATGATCAAAACATAATGCATCAAATACCATCGTACTTAAATGTTTTTTTATCCTCAAGCAAAAGACTGAGAAGAAACACTTAAAAGCACACATTTCCACCATGTTCATCTATTTAGCATGCAATATTGAAATTCTATTCATTTCTTACAATTGTTAGGCAGTTGAAAATTCAAAAAGAATGTTGCAAACCAATAAATAAACTATTAGTTCTTATACCCTTAAAAAAAATTTGCATAATTTCAACATATAAAATCCTTCTTTTAAGTCACTACTCTTGATTCATAAATTATGATTTGTTTAGTCTTACCTCTTTACTACTTCAACCAAGATAGTAAACTCAACACTAATTACTATATATATATATATTTTTTTTTTTTCATGTGAGTGCATTTTATGCTTCATCTCACACTTTTAGCCCAAACATGTTTTTACTAATGAGTGCATTTTACACTCGATTTGACCTAAAGTATTTATTGTTGTTATTATTATTCTTTTCGAGTGAGTGTGTTTTATACTCCATCTCATCCATCACATGTTAGCTTATTTGTTTTTTTTTTTACTCAAACCTTAGTTTATGAAGGACTAGCTAAAAGATAAAAATCAAACTCACAATTTCTATGTTATAAATGTAATGCCCTAGATTAGGTTCCTATGCAATTGTCCTTACGTCGATTAAGTTAAGGGAAATAATCACTAATTATTCTAATTATTATTTACAAACATATTCTATTTTCTTTTCAAAATAACTACAATCTCAGTCAAAATAAAATCTCAATTCCACCATGCTTCACTAACAATTTATGGTGAAAAGCTTAGCCCTTTAGTGTATATATAAAAAAAGATAAGATAAAGTAAAAAAATAACAATTTAAACTATAAGGACCTAATATCCCAAACTTATTGAAACAGTGTCCTCACTCTTTATGAACACATTATCCCCAAAAAAATAAAAATAAAATAGTGAAGAAGTAAAATACTCCCCTTGCATGGTGCCCGTGTAGCATGCTCCAAAAGTTATCACTAGAATTTTGCCCTGGGAGCTGTTCTAATCCAAAGCAGAAATCATCAACATTGAAAAGCATATTGGCTAGATCTTAATTAATAATCCACAAGCATTAGTGAAACAATTATAAATTAGAGAGGAGAGGTGTAAAGAAAACAAATAAATAAATAAACTAAATGAATAAGAAAAATTTAGGATTCTATCAAATGAAATTTTTTTTAAAAATGTATCTATTTGTCTAATACCATCTATATTGGGTTGTCTCCTAATCAGTGTTTTATTTATAGTTTTTAGCTCAACTTCACAGCAGATGACTCAAGTAAGGCTAGGGTGGATCTCGACATCCTAATATCCTCTTCCAGATATGCATATCTTTTTTCAATTCTTGTTCTCTTGCCCCATCCTCTTCTTAATCATTCTTTTCATTTGATTTGGTTGCTTCCTTAACATTAAGTTCTTTTTTTTTTATCTTGGTGAGCTTTTTGGATGCAAACTCATTAATTATATTAGTGTTAAAGCATTCATTAGTGTTCGAAGGAAATTTGGAGGCATGAAAAAAGTTAAAAATTACATGTTCGTCCCCAGCTTGTAATGTTAACTTACCATCCTATACATCAATTAATGTTCTGCCTATTACGAGGAAGGGTTTCTCAAATATGAGTGGAACTTCTCTATCAATGTCCATGTCCAGAATTACGAAGTTGACAGGGAATATGTAGTTATCCACCGTTACCAGCACATCCTCTATTATTCCTAAAGGGTATCTCACCAATTTAGCTGCCAGTTGTAATGACATTGTTGTGGCCTTTATCTTGTCAATTCCTAGCTTTTTAGACAAATAATAAGGTATTAAGTTAATACTAGCACCAAGATCACAAAGAGCATTTTTAAAATAAGTTAATACTAGTGAATTGTCTTTCACTTTTGGTGGCAACTTATTCTGAATGATGGCATTGCACTCTTCGATGAGCCTAATAGTCTCGTATCTTCCAAACTCCTCTTCTTTACTAGAATATCCTTAAGAAACTTCACATACTTTGGCATTTGAGTAAGAGCATAGGCAAAAAGAATATTAATATGAAGTTTCTTAAATATATTAATAAATTTAAGGAAATTTTATCTTTATTATTCTTTTTGAGGCGTTGTAGAAATGGAACAGGTGGCACATAGGGCTCGAGCACAACTTTCTTATTCTCCTCTTTTTGCTCCACCTTTTCTTTTTCAACCATTTTCTTTGTAGCTACTTCATCCTTTCTTATATCTATCAAATGTTTCCCGCTTCTCAAGGTGATCGCCATAACCTGTTCTTTTGGATTTGTCTCTGTGTTATTTGGCAGGGTACCTTGAGCTCTTCTATTAGTCATGCTTGCTAATTGACTCATCTAGATCCCCAAGTTCTTGATTGACACTTGTTGGTTTTGCAACATTAGTTGTTGATTCTGAATTTCTACTTATGTAACACCCCGCTCACCAGTGTGCTTAATTTGTATATGAAAAATTCTATTTATTCGAGCATTACAACCATACTGAAATTATTCTATTTCGTAATTTATTTTCGTGATTCCTAAATTACCAATTTTTATTTTATTTAAATTTATCTAAATTTATTTTGATTTAATTATTTAATCATCATTTAAAAAAATAAACGATTTTCAGAAAAATAGAAAATGAGAGAAAAATCACATGGGAAAATCCCGCAAGAAAGGGCTGCCCACGTGGGCACCCACGCACTGTGTGCGCACACGCGCGCGTAATAGACACAGGATGTGCGTAAAGTGTGCGCGTCATGTCATGCACAAGCGAGTCGTCGGCGCGTCACCTCGCGTGCGGACAGGTGCTACACTCTGTGCGCGTGCCATCCGCACTGCATGCCTGCGTGGATAGGCCCCTACGCGCCTGGGGCCTGTGAGCAGTAGGCCAGCATGCGCGATGCCCAGCGCGCCTAGGCCTTGCGGATGCGCAGGCTAGCTCCTACGCACGTAGTAGAGTAGCCTACGCCTATAGGCAGCCCTGTAGCACGTCGGGCGAGTGAGGCCATTATTGCCTCAGTCAGTGTGCCACCACCCACCTCGGGCGGCGTGCTACTTCTGGCACCACTGTCGATGAAGGAGGTCTTCCTCCTCTATTTTTCATGCTAAGCATCTTTTTCTCACTCTCTCTTCACCAGATTTTACCACTTGGCGCAAATCTAACGAATCTCATTTTCTATAAATAGGGGCCCTTCCTTCCCATTTTCTCCACACCTCTATTCTTCCATCTTTCAAGAATTATAGAGAGAGAGCCAAAAAGTGATCTAAAGAGAGAAGACGAGGAAGAAAAGAAGGACGATGCGGAAAAAAATTATCAAGGTTTCGGTAAGAAATGTAAAATTTTTTTGAACATCTTAAGGGGTATTTTTAGATAAAAAGAAAAAATTAAATTGATAATTTTATAATTTTGCCTTTTCCTGCATGTTTTGTATTTGTAGGCTTAATAAGTTGAATTGTTCTTGATTTCAAGTATGCTATGTGAGTGATAGACACTTGATGATTTGCATGTAATTATAATAATATGAAACCAGTAAGGGTATATGAAAAAATAAAAATAACAAAAAAAGAAAAAAAAAGTAGAACGAAGCATGAATTGTCCGAAGTATGTATCTGTATTGGCATGCATAATGTATCAAGTGTCTTATTAAACTTTTCATCTTTGAGGGGTATATATTCCCCTATTCCCATCCGGGGTATCTATTTTCTCCTCTCCCATTTGATTTGGAAAGACGTAAGAGGACCGCTTCATGTGGATAACGGTGTACCCTCTAACGAGAGTGGTGACACAAATATCTGTTAGGGATCACCTTTGTCTAAGTACTGTAGTAACTATAGAATATCTGATAGGACCACTATAGTTGGTACGACCGTGGTCATAAATCGTACCATAGTTTAGTAAGCCGAAAATGTGCCTGAGCAAATTAACGTTATCTGTATCTAATTTGGTCATTCCACGTAGGTAGTCGAAAATCTGTATCTACCTTCAAAGATGGAAGTTGTAATGACTTCGCTAAGCATGATATGAAAATCTGAGCATTTTATGATTTATTTGATTTTTTCTATTATCTGGTATGCTGTGTGTTTGTCTTGATTAAATTAACGTGATGTTTTTCCTAATAAATAAATTATTTTCATAAGGTAAGATAGGTTTACGAAGTAATCAAATGGTAAGTGTTTATGTTAAAATTATTCACCTTTAAAATCTTAAGATGTTATTCAAATATTGTTTTTCTTACTGAGCATATGGAATTCACTCTTTCCATATCCCCCCTCCGGTGGATGAGGAAGAGAATGAAGAACTACCAGTTGACCTACCCATTGAAGTTTATGTGGATCCCATGGATCCGCAAAACTTGAGTGCATGATCGTTCCCGCACTTTGATGAGTCTAATAGCATATTGAAAGAAGTGACCATCTTTTGTATTTTGACATTATATTTTTCAGCCACTTCTGGCCTCAGTTATATATATGTAATTGGAACTCATATATTTGTAAGAAATTTGTATTAATTTACTCCGCTGCATATAATTTTATCATATACTATTAATTCTATTTTCGTATCTAACACTCACATGCCTTAATTAACATTTGGGATGTCACAGTTTTAGTCTTTGTTATAAACTCTGTTGTGTTCTTGTGAATGGTTACCATCATATCTTCAAGTGATGGCTTCTTTTCTTGAGGTTAAATTCCTGAGTGAGGCTTAGTGACATTATGTTAATTCCGCCATGAAAGATTTAGATGATTTCTCATCCCAGGATTATATGGATTAGAGTATGGCTTGTATGGTGTTCTCCCCTGCCTAACTACAAAACTTACTTGCTCCACCTCATGTCCTTGAAAAGGATCTTCAAATGAACTCTGCACATGAGAATTAACAACATTAACACTATTTTAATCAATTTTTGCATTAATAGCAGTTAAACCATCAATCTTATATATTTTAATGTTTTTCTTGGGTTTATGTCTTTTGGTCAGCCATTGATAGTTGTTCATGGCTGTCTTTTCAATAGCTCATAAGCATCATTCGTAGATTTCCCCATCAAAGCAACTATAGTAGCTACATCGATTGTGATCTTGGTTTATTGGCTCAATTTGTTGTAAAAGTTTGGACCAACAACCACTTAGGCAACCCATGATGAGGACATATTCTAATCAACTCCTTGAATCGCTCCCATGCCTCATAATACAATGTCTCTCCATCCATTTGATAGAAACTTGTGACATCATTTCTCATCCTTGTCGTCTTGATTGGTGGGAAAAATTTAGCCAAAAACTTTTGAGTTAGGTCTTCCCATGTAGTAACTGTACCTGCAGGAAAAGAATGCAACCAATTCTTAGCTTTATCTCTTAAAGAAAAAGGAAAAAAATCTAAGTCTAATTGCATAATTAGAAATACTATTTTATTTAAAAGTATCACAAATTTCAAAAAAATTAAAGAGATACGCATTAGGATCATCATTTGGTAAACCCCCAAACTGAATTGAGTTTGGATCATTTAAATGTTGGTAGGTTTAATCTCAAAGTCATTAGCGTTAACATTCAATCGAACTATGTTGGATGCTCCTAAAAGTGAAGTAGTAGTAAAGTCCCTAAGTGCTCTCTTGTTATTCTCGTTCAAAACATCTCCTGCTCATCTAATTTCTTTGTGTTCATCCATCTCAACTCTTGTTTATCTTTCTGCCGCTAAATATTCTCTTCTCTTTCGATTCAGTTGTCTACAAGTCTTTTCAAAATATGGATTTATAAGAAGCAGTTTTATGTTATTCCATCAACTCATATATCAACTGAAAATAAAAAAAATAAATGACATAGTCTGCTAAAAAAAAAACAAAAAAAATAAAACAAAATTAAAAAATTGTGCTTAAATTCACCTTAATCTTGGGTAAAATGGCATTTGATTTCGCAATTGATTTAATCTATCTATAATGGTCGAACTATCCTAATCTATTTTCAGTTTCATTCCCAATATTTCCTAAGTTTATCAATTAACAGCTGGTAGCCTTTTATAATAATTATTAATTTGATTTAATTAAATATGTAATAATTTGATTAGCCCATGTTAATTCGATTATATTACTCTCGTTCAAATTGTAATTAACGCTTAATAATATATGTCTAATTGATAGAATTTTACTTCCGTTATTTTAAAATCATCAATAACAAATAAAGTTATTAGCTGACCAATTCTCTTAATCTAATTAGGTTTAATACTACTAAATTGCAAGTAGAAGAAAGTTAAAAATTAAATCACAAATTTACTTTTGATTCAGACTACATCAATTGCTCTAGTGAAGAAAAATTAGAAAGATATGGTGGACTAAGCACCAATAATCATATTTGAGAGAAATTTAAACGAATAATAATTAATAATAAATTTATAAAAAAATTCAAAAACTATCATTAAAGTTCCAAAAATTCTTAAAATTTCTATCCCGAAAATTTATGCAAATATAAATATAAATATATATATATGTATTACTTGATTAGTTTCTCTCCCTTTTTTTTTAATCTTGGATTCTCTCTCCACTAGCTTCTTTTTGTCCAAGTTTTATGCTTTTCTACTTCTCTAAGTCTCCGCCAAACTCGTCATTTGGTCCCAAGCTCGCAGCTGCATTCTTATCGCTTCCACATTAGATCTATACCCACTCGTCTCTCTCTCTCTCTCTAGATTTTTTACGAAGCTTGCCTTCTCTCTCTATAGATTTTTGACGAAGCTTGCCCTCTCTCTCTCTTCATCTCCTCCTAGCTCCCTCTCGCTACTACTATTCTTTTTCACATGCCTCTAGCTTATTTTCTGCACTTTTTCACTTCTTCAAAACGACGCCGTTTAGGCACCTGGTTCTTTAGTTTCCAACACTTAAAATGACGTCGTTTTGAGTCTTGGTGCTGGGCTGTTTCAGATCTGGGTTTGGGCCGACTTCTTCTTCTTCTCTTTTCAGCCTTTGTTCATCTTTTCTTCATCAAAGCACCCGCATCATAAAATTTTATGCATTAATTGATTTTTAACTCACATTTATTCAAAAATTCTTCTAAATTTAAGTAAAAATAATATTAAAATTATGATCAAAATATAATGCGAAAACAATTAGTATGCTTATAGGACACACTAAGAAGTACCATCGTGCAGAAAATACCCCTGCAAAATCTATCTAAGTCCACGACTAGGAGGGAAACAAATTAGGAGCCCAAAAAGTAGTAAGCGGGCTTCGACATCAATATAAAAGGAGGAGAAATCGAAAGATACTTGAGACAAGGAAGTTATTAGGTCTCACGGCTGAGGAGAGGTTCGATCCTAGAATTCCACAACAAGGTGCGCATGTGGGAAGCCTCCCATACATGGGATGCGTACGACATGGGTTTGAAGCAACTTTGGCTGAGAAGCTTTATTGTTCTTCCTTTTTCTCCATGTGATTTTATCCACAATCATATGTGATAATTGTTGCATTATTTTAGTAATATTTTTATTAGTATTTTATTGAATTTTTATCCCTTATAAAATATTTAATTAGTATTTAGATTAAGGGATTATGATAAAGTAATTTTTTTAATTATTTTATAAGTCTTCGTATTTGATTAGAAGTATTTTGATCAAATCCTATAAAAAGGCCTCCCCATGGGTTCTAGATCACAACTTTAGAAATAAATAAATCAAAGCTTTTATTTTTCTTTGAAATTAGCTCTGCTAATTTTTTAGTGTTCTTTAAGTGTCTTCAAATTAGGGAGCTTAAGTTCACTTTATTGAGTAAGGAGTCGAGATCGATTTATCGGGTAAGTCGTAGCTTCTTTCTTTATTCTTTTTATTCTATAGTTACTAGGATAAGCTCTTAATACGTTGACTGTGATTCTAGTAAGGAGGGTTGAATTTAGGTAATTAAGTTCTTGAATTGCTTAATATAGTGGGCTCATGATCGAGGTATTTTCGATTCGTGGAGTCATCCATCTCCACCCTGCGTCATTTGATATGAAAGCTTAGGCACCTTATTGAGCTTACTATATTATTTTACTTGGCAATGTGTTCTTACATAATTAGCAACTAAAACACCTCATTATTAATTCGTATTGTTTGTGTTTTACATCCCACTTGATCCTATCCAGTTCATTCTTTCAAGTGGTTGTGTGTTTGTGAAATTAGTCAAATAAAAAGAAAACTAGAAAAAAAAATCAAAGAAAATTAATTGCACCTCATGGGGCAATCTAAGTTCATCTTGTTGTATTTACAAACAAAAGAAGATTAATCACCACCAGTGTGACAAAAACTTTTAATTCATAAAAAAAAGGTTATCTCACCAAACAAGTGTGCACGAAAACTTGTTTTTTCATTGCACGAGTAAGGAAGATTAATCATGTCTATATACGTGCAAAAATTTTTGCTCCACGTTTTATCTGAAAGAATCGCGTCATTGATTCTGCATATAATTGGCATAAAAGAAACTTAATTTCTAGTAGAATGTAGCCATCATTGGGGTAATATAGCTAGGAATAGCATTCTAGATATATCCATTGTGATTGATCGAATCCCTTATGATTTAAGTCCAAAATCATTTTTTTGTGCTCAAGTTTCTATCATTCATTGTGTTTTTGTTTCGAGACACATCTAAGTAGCTACTCATTTCTAGTTCCTTAACATTTACTTAAAGCACATCAAGTTCTTCTTCTGTGTACTTAATTTTGAGCTTCGAGAAACAAGATCCCCTTTAAAATTTATCGTTATGTCTTTAAAACTAACGTGCAAGTCCTGATTAAGTGGATTTAGTTCTTGATGCTCAACTTTGTAGAAGAAGCTTTAGTGTGAGAGATTGTGATGTAAACACGAATGAAGATGAGGGAGTGAGATTTTATTTCACTAAACTTTTTCTTTGTAGCTCACTTCACCATGTCTTACCAAAGCATGAATAGTTGACTTGTTACCATGGAAGAAAGAATAATAGACATGTTCACCTAGCTAAGTGTTTAAATGGGTAACATGATTGCAAGAATGGATTTGTTAGAAAGGGGATGACACCATAGCCAAGCCCAGCGTCAAGTAGTACTGAATGAAGTTGGATCCTATGATGAAGATGAAGCCAATCATATAAGGGAATATCGCAAGGAAAAAGATGATGAGGAAGCCAATAATGAAAGAGGGTGCCACGGAAGCAGAGAAGATAGAGATCTCGACTCCTTAAAGACATAGATATCAACCTTTTAAGGGAAGAATGATGTCGGGGCCTACCTTAACTAGAAGAGGAATGTCGAATGCATTTTTGGATGCCATAGTTATAGTGAGGAAAAGAAAATCAACCTGGGTACCCTTGAATTTATTAACTATACTTCAGTATGATAGGACCAACTAGTTGCCATCCGAGAATAAGTTGGAGATGAACCTGTTTCAACATGGAGAGAATTAAGATCTATTATGAGAAAGAGGTTTGTACCATCCTATTTTGATAGAGATATGAATTGAAAGCTGCAATGCCTTACTTAAGGATCTAAGTTAGTAGAAGAGTACCATAAGGAGATGAAGGTCACAATAATCCAAGCTAGAGTCGAAGAGAGCCCGAAGCCACTATAATTCAATTTTTAGAGGACTTGAATAAGGAGATTGTGAATATCCCTAAACTACATAACTATGTTGATTTGGAAGAAATGACACATAAATCTACCAAAATTGGAAGACAGCTAAGGGTAGAGGAACTATAAAGGGGGTTGCCAGCACCGCCATTCAGTTCAATCCTAGGTGGCTTAGAAAGAACAAGACCAGGCATATTGAGGACAAAAAAGACAAACCACTTGCCACTAATCCAATAAGTAATCCTAAAGCACCTACTACCAAACTAAACATTGTGAAGTGTTTCAAGTGTTTAGGAGTTAGACATATAACATCCTAGTGTCCCAATCAACAAGCGATGATCTTACAAGATGATGGAGATATGGTCAATAGTCATGATAGTGATAGTGAGCAAGAAGATTTATCATCAGTAGCTGACAACAAGGAAAACATTGTGCAACTAGTAAAGGGGGATGTGTTTGTTATCTAGTAGGCATTGAACATATAGGTAAAGTTAGAATGTACTGGTCAGTGGGAGAACATCTTCCATTCTAGATGCATTGTCAACAAAAAGGTCTACAATGTGATCATCGATGGAGGGAGCTGCACCAATGTAGCCAACACTCTACTTATAGATAGGGCAGTGCAATCTTGGGCAAAACACCCTCAACCCTATAATTTACACTAGCTAGATGACAATAAAGAGGTCAAAGTCACTAAGTAAGTCTTAGTTCCATTTTTGATTGGTAACTAGAAGGATGAAGTATTTTGTGATGTGGTCCCTATGCAGGTAGGATATATATTATTGGGACGACCTTGATAGTATGACCGAAATAATATTTTTATTGTAATAAAATTTATTTTGTACAACATCACTCTAGTATACCGTAGTACACATAAGATTACTTAACCCAAACATTAGATTCTTTGTCTTTACAAGATGTGGTTACTAGAAATCTAGATTTGAGTGCGAATCCTTTTGAAGAAAGGGAAGATGATGTGATAAGAAGCGAAGGGAAGTTTTGTGATAAATAAGGGACACATAAGGAGGGATATTTCAATAAGGATAGGAAATAATCATGCAATAGTATGATCCAAGGATAGACTAAAAAGTAACCTCGAGCAGAAAATACCCCTGCAAAATTTGTCCAAGGCCATAACAAGGAAAGAAGCGAATCACGAGCCCAAAAAGCAATAAGCGAGCTTGGACGTCAATTTAAAAGGATGAAAATTAGGAAAATATTTGAGAGGAGGAAGTTATTGGGCCTTACAGCTAAGGAGAGGCTCGGACTTAGAATTCCACCTTGAGAGGAAGCCCAAAGCGTCATATGGGTATGGGTGCCCATTGAGTACACATATGTGAGCATGCATATGTGTAAGGAAGAGTATCCACACCCGCAAGATTTTTTCCCATGTAAAGGAGGCATGTAAGGCGTGCAGGAAGGCTTTTTCCTGCATGTTGGGTATTGCGCATATGCGGAGCAACAAGCTGCACACGCACAGAGGAACAACGCATGCGAGAAAAGTTACGTGCGTATAGGAGAAAAACACATGTGCACAACATGTGAGAGGAGATCGGGCAGGCGGACAGGGCTGTGCGCGCTGAAATGGACACGCATGCTCGCAGCAAGGTATGCATGTGGGAAGCCTCCCGTCCATGGGATGTGTGTGGCATGGGTTTGAAGTAGCTTTGGCCAAGAAGCTTTATTGTTCTCCCCTTTTCTCCATGTGATTTTATCTAATATCACAAGAGATAATTGCTGCATTATTTTAATAATATTTTTATTAGTATTTTATTGAATTTTGTTCCTTATAGAATATTTAATTAGTATTTAGATTAAGGGATTAGTATAAGGTAATTTTTTTATTATTTTCTAAGTCTTTGTATTTGATTAGAAGTATTCGAGTGAAATGTTTATAAAAAGGCCTCACCATAGGTTGTAAATCACAACTTCATAAATCAATAAATTTAAACCTTTTTCTTTTCTTTGAAATTAGCTGTGCTAATTTTTGTGTGCTCTTTAGGTATCTTAAAGTTAGGGAGCTTCCATCTGCTTCGTTGAGTAAAAAAATAAGGAGTAAGTTATCGGATAAGTCGTTGTGTCTTTCTTTATTCTTTTTATTTTCCAGTTACCTGGATAAGCTTTTAATACATTGACTGTGATTCTAGTATGGAGGATTGAATTTAGGTAATTAAGTTCTTTAAGTTCTTAATATAGTGTGTGACAACCCCTCAGTGGTTTAACGAAAACCTCGTATTATTTTCATATTTAAATTTTATTTTCAAATTTCTACGTATATTTTAATTATCTTGCAAAATGTTTGAGGAAACATAAATGTATGATTAAATTATAAAAGGGATGAAAAGAGAAACTTTTCAACAAAAATCGCATGCGAGATTCGAATCCTAAAAACCAACCCGCGCGAGCTCGTTGACGTGCCTTGTGGGCATCTGCATGCCTTGTTGGAAAATTCCCACCTGTGTGACAGGACCTGCGTATCTGTTCGCTCCTCCACTGATCGATTGTAGTTCGGACAAACCCTTACCTACCTCCATTGTAATGTGCTGCCACTTGGCATGTACCAACCATGCATGATCAACAATTTAGCCAATCATCGATTACTCTCTCTTATATGTGATCCAAAGGATCATGTTGCTCTGATCATGGATATTTAAACTCCCTTTTTGTAACACTCCGCAAATCTTCGTGCTTAATTTGTAATCAAGAAACCCCTATTTATTCAGGCTCTGAGACCACTTGAACTCTTTAAATTATTTTGTAGTTTTAATATTGCATTTCGTAAATTTAATTTGTGTTTTAAATTTATTTAAACTTATTTTGAAAATTATATTTTTATTATTTTTTCAGTGTCATTTCATTATTCTATTTAAAAATAAATAAAATTTCAGGAAAAAAGAAAGAAAAAGGGGTGGAATCCCATGAAAAAATGCCCACGCGGGCATCTCACGCCGTGAGCGCATGCTTGTGCATGGCCAGCACAGGATGTGTGCACGTCCCATTTGAGCGGGGTGCAAGGCTGGTTTGCGCGCGTGTCCCATTGCGCACAGGCTAGCGTAGCACCGTACGCCCTGTGTGCACTTCGTTTGCACAGTAGGTCGTGTGCACAGTGTGCACGCCGTTTGTGCAGTAGGCCTACATGGTAGGATTGCGTTCATGGTCCTGCGCGCAGTAAGCCTGCACACTTTAGGCCCTGTGCACGGCAGGCTAGGCCTACCACACATGACTGACTAGAAAAGCACACTGTTGCCTCGGGTAGTGTGTTGCTGCCCCCTTGGGCACCGTGCCCTGCCTTGGGCGGTGTGCGCTACTGGTTGGGTGTTGTGTTGTCGTCTTCTTGAGCGGTGTGCCATTGTCGGTGGGGAGGTGTGCCTGCATTGTTTATGCTGCCATCACGTTGCGTCACATTACTCCTTTCCCATTCAAATTTCTCTCTCCTCGCTAGATTTTTCCACTCAGCGCAAATTTAACAATCCCATTTTTTATAAATGGAGACCCTCCCTTCCCATTTCATTATCACTTTCATTTCATTTTTCATCCTTCGAGAGCCTAGAGGGAGAGGGAGTGATCTAAAGAGAGAATGAGAGGAGGAGAAGAAGAAAGGTGTAGGAAAACTTTGAGGATTTGATAAGGAATTTAGTATTTACTTTAAATGTCTTGAGGAGAATTTCTAGAGACAAAATTATGAAACTTGGAATTATGATTCTGCATGATTATGTTTAAATAAAGTAAATTTTACTTGATAAAGCATGTTATATGATCGTATATACACTTGATGTTTTGTATGTGATTTAAATGATATAATTTTTGTGATCAATTTCTGAAATGTGAAGAGGAGATTAAGTATGAAATGGTATGAAGAATATGTATCTGCATTGACATGTATAATGCATTAAGTGTTTTTTTAGACTTTTTATCTATGAGGAATTTTTGTTTTTTCCCTCCCCCATCTGGTCTAGAAAAATGTGAGAGGACCATTCTCTGTAGATAACGGCGTACCCTTTGATGAGAGTGGTGACGCAAATTATCTATTAGGAATCACCTTTGCCTAAGTACTGCCGTGACTATAGACTATCTAATAGGATCACTGTGGTTGGCACAATTGTAGTCATAGATCATGTCATGATTTGGCAAGCCGGGGCAAATTGTCATTATATATCTAATGTGGTTATTCCACACAAGTAGTGAGAAATCTGTATCTATCATCAATAGATGGAAGTCGGAACGATTTCGGGCAGCATAACATGAAAATATGAGCATATCATGATTTATTTGATTTTCTCTATTATCAACATGATTGATTTGATTGTTATAACCATGACATGATGGATATGATATTTTTATAAATAGATAAATTATTTGCATAAATTAAGAAAGGCCCCTGACATGACCCTTGAGGGTAAGTGTTGATAACATAATTATTCACTTTTAAAATCTTATAATATTATTTAAATACTATTTTCTTTACTGAGTATTTAGAACTCACCCCTTTCCATGCCCCCT
>NW_019014677.1:1650535-1669255 GCF_000150535.2 Carica papaya | reverse complement strand
CTCAAATTGGGGTACTACCAGTTGAGGGTGAAAGAAGAAGATATCCCAAGAACAATATTTTGATGTCAATACGGTTAGTACGAGTTCAAAGTTATGCTTTTTGGACTAACTAATGCCCCTGCTGCTTTTATAGATCTTATAAACAAGATTTTTCGGCATGAACTAGATCAATACATCATTGTGTCCATTGATGACATCTTAGAATATTTTAAGAGGCATGAAGAACACGCAGTTCACTTGTCTAGGGTATTGGAAACCCTCTACCAGAACCATCTGTATGTTAAGTTTAACAAATGCTCTTTTTGATTGGAATAAGTCTCATTCCTTGGCCACGTAATTTCTAGCGAAGGAGTTTATGTGGATCCTGCCAACAAATGTCACAGAGGTACATAATTTTCTTAGTTTGACAGCTTATTACCGTGATTTATCGATGAGTTTTCTAATATTGCAGCTCTGTTGACCTGTCTCACCAAGAAGGGTATACCTTATATTTGAGACTATGAATGTGATAAAAGTTTTGTTGAGTTAAAATATCGTCTCACCTCTGCTACAGTGTTGATCCTCCCCAACAATACTGGAAGATTTCAGGTTTATTGTGATACATCTCACGTGAGTTTAAGATGTATCTTGATGTAGTACGATCGGGTAGTTACTTATAGATCCAGATAATGGAAGCCCCATGAGCATAATTACCCCACTCATGACCTGAAGTTGGCGGCCATAGTCATTGTCTTGAAAATATGACGTCATTATTTATATGGTCAGACATTTAAAATCTATATTAATCATAAGAGTTTGATGTATATATTTTCGCAGAGGGAACTGAATATGAGACAAAGGCATTGGATGGACCTCCTGAAGAACTATGACCGCAAGATTATCAATCACTCTGGTAGAGGTAATGTAGTTGCTGATGCTTTATGCCAAAAGGAGTCTGCTTTGTTGGCCTAAACCATGGCCTCTAGTTTGAAGTTAGTTGATGCTATGCAGGCACTCTGCCTTAACCATTATGGCAGTGGTACCTACCTCGCCCGGATTTGAGCTTTGCTTAATCTTTTCATGAAGATTTGGAAAGTTCAATCCACCTACCCAGAGATAACAAAAATCTGAGTAAGTTTACTAATGACCAATTTCATGATTTCAGGCTCACAGATGACGAATTATGCAAATTTTATGATCGTATTTGGGTCCCCACCGCTGTCAGGACGAATGTTCTCAAGGCTGCCCATGCTTTTAAATTGTCCATCTATCCCAGAAGTACCAAGATGTACAGGGACCTTAGGCATCAATATTGGCAGCCTGAAATAAAGAAAGACATTGTCGACTACGTCTCCTGATGCCTTACTTGCCAATGAGTTAAGGTTAAACACCAGAGACCCAACGATTTGTTGCAAGGTCTCCCTATTCCGGAATGGAAGTGGGAGTAAATGACCATGGACTTTGTTATCAATTTGCCCAGAACCTATTCCGGTTGTAATGCAATATGGGTCATCGTTGACTGATTGACCAAGACCACCCATTCCCTACCAATCAGAACCACATATTCAACCAGCAGATTAGATCGCTTGTACATCGAGGAGATCGTTCAACTCCACGACCTTCCCTCATCTATTGTATCATATAGAGATCCTTAGTTCACCTCCTATTTCTAGGATAGCTTTCAAGAAGCACTTAGTTTGGGATTGTACTTCAGTACTACCTATCATCTTTAGACTGATGGCTAGTTTGAACATACTATCCAGACACTTGAAGACACGTTACATGCTTGTGTCCTCAACTTTGGTAATAATTAATATGAGTACCTTCCCTTTTGTGAATTTATTTATAATAACAATTATCATTCCAATATCGACATGGCTCCATATGAAGTCCTGTATGGTAGCCCTTGCCATTCTCCCACTTATTAGAATAAAGTCGAGAACTAGCATCGTTTAGGGCCTGATTACATCTAAAAGACTGTCGAGAAAGTCACTATCATTCGAAAGAACTTAACCACCGTCAAGAGTCACTAGAAAAGCTATGTCAAAGAAGACCTTTAGAATTTGCTGTTGGTAACAAAGTCTTCATAAGATCTTTGCTTACAAGGGGAAAATGTGGTTCGGTAAGAAGGGAAAACTAAGCCCCCATTATGTGGGACCTTTTCAGATTATGGAACGTGTTGGACCCGTGGCGTACTGCCTTGATCTACCCCGAGAGTTTATGGGTTTACATGATATTTTCCATGTCTCCATGCTCAAAAAGTACCACCTTGACCCTTTTCACATCATTCCTCACCAAGAGATATAGGTTCAAGCTGATATAATATATGAGGAGCTACTCATGAAAATCCTTGATTGGACTGACAAGGTTTTGCACAACAAGGGGATTCCTATGGTGAAGGTTCAGTGAAAACACCACACTCTGAAAAAGGCGATGTGCGAATTAGAGACTGAGATGCGAGAGAAGTTCCCAGACCTATTCATAACAAATTTGGGGGACCAAATTTTCTAAGGTGGGGGAATGTAATATCCCAAAAACCTTCGTGCCTAATTTGTAATATGAACCCCTATTTATTCTGGCTCTAAGGCCTTTTAAATTCTTTAATATTTTATATCTTAATTTTTATATGAATACTGTATTTCTTATTTTAATCTTGTATTTAATTCGGTTTAATAACTATTGAAATTATTTATTTCAATTATTTTGTAGCCAATTTTTATTTTTAAAAATTAAATAAAAAGATTTCAGGGAAAAACAGATAAAAAGGTAGAAAATCCTGTGGCAATGCCCGCAGGAAAAATCCCACCCACGCGGGCTTTGCGTGCTGCACACGTGTGCGTGTGCAAGGCAAGCACAGGACGTGCGTACTGTGCGCACATCTCGTCCATGTGGGGCATAAGGCGCAGTCTGCACGCGTAGACGAGTGTGCGACTCTGTGTGCTCTTTACGCACGTTGTCCGCATGGTAGGCCTGCGCGCGGTAGGCCTCGCCATGCGACATTCTAGGCTTCAAGTGCACGCTGCCCAAAACGTATTCAAACGGCGTACCATTGTCGTTTGGGTGGCGTGCCTCCAATTTTTGCGCTGCCATCATATCGCGTCGTCCACCCATGGGTCACATCTGTTGGTCATCACATTGACCTTTCCCATTGACTTTCTCTCTCCTTACTAGATCTTGCCACTTGGTGCAAATCCAACAGTCCCTATTTTCTATAAATAGGGACCCTCCCTTCACCATTTCTTCATCACTTTCATTTCTATTCTTCTATCCTCCAAGAGCTTTAGAGAGAGATGGAGTGATTTAGAGAGAGAGAAAGAAGGAGAAGAAGAAAAGGTGTAGGAAATATCAAGGTTTCAGTAAGAAATTTGGTATTTATTTTTAAACATCCTAAGGAGTATTTCTACATTAAAATTTACAAGATTAAATTAAATAGTTGCATGATTTCATTTATATGCTTAAATGAAGTAATTTTGCATGTTAATGCATATTTTAAAATCGTATATGAACTTATAAATTTGCTTGTGTAGTTAAAATGATTTAATGCTTAAGAAAAACATTGATATATGATATAAATGATGATGGAAAAATGATTAGGCATGAAATGATGTATAGACATGAGAAAAATGTATTGGCATTGGTATGTATAATTCATAAAGTGTTTTTGTTAGGCTTTTTATCTCTAAGGGGTTTATGTTTCTCCCCCCATCTAGTCTAAAAAGAATTAAGAGGACCACTCCCTGTGGATGACGGCGTACCCTTCGATGAGAATGGTAATTCGATATGATTATAGAGGTCACCTTTTGCAAAATAAGGTTGTGGCCATAGTTAACATGTAGGACCACTGTGGTTGGCACGACCATGGTCATAGATCGTGTCATGATTTGACAAGCCATAAATGTGCTATTGGTTTGGCAAGCCACAAATTGTTATTATAAATGAAATTAATTGGTCATTCCATATGGGTAGTCGGGAATCCGTATTGCCGTCAGTAGATGGAAGTCGAAACGACTTCACTCAAAGAATAAAATAAAAGATAGTGCATATCGTGATTTGTTTGATTTTCTCTATTTTTAGTGTGATTGATTTGATTGACATGATATGATCATGACATGATGGGTTTGATGTTTTATTTAATAAAATAAATTATTTTTATAATTTAATAAAGAACCCTGACATGACTTTTGATAGTAAGTAATGATGGTACTTTTAATTACCTTAAAACTCTTATGATGTTATTTAAATACTGTTTTTCTTATTGAATATATGGAACTCACCCATTTTCATGCCCCCTCCAGATGAGGAAGATAGTGAGGAACCGATCGCTGACCTACCCCTTGAAGTCTTTAAGGATCCTATGAATCCATAAACTTTTATGAATGCATGATTTGTCCCGCACTCTAATGAATCCATTTACATAATGATAGAAGTGACTCCTTTTTTATTTTGTTATTTTATATTTTGTCGCCACTTCTGGCCTCAATTATATATATATATATATAATTGGAAATTCATATATTTTATAAGGGATTTGTAAACATTTATTCCGCTGCATACATTTATCTATTATGCACTCGTAATCTGTTTCTGTATCTGATACCCTTATGCCTTAATTAGCATTAAGATGTTACACTATTCATCTCAATAAAACTTTTTGTGTGATAAAATTTACAATTTTGTCTCATGTCATGTTTGGATATTAGTCAAAGTGGTTATTCATCAGTGTGGTTCTCTGAAACTCATCCCACAGACTATTAGTATTGGTTATTTTTGAAATTTAAAGGTTGAGGTCTAACATGCGAGTTGTCACAAAATGATTGAGATTGGTTAGAGGTGAGGAGATGAGAATTGGCTGGTGTGTGTTGTGTGGTGCATGAGGAAAAGCACAAGATAAGTATGGGAGAGTTTAATAGTGCCTAAAGATGACATTATTATAAACAATTTTTGAGTTGTTAAACTTAGTGGTATGCTATCTAATTCGAGATATTTTTTTATTTTGTTGTAGGACATGAGATAAGGATGAAATAAGAAAAAATAACATGAAAATGGGAAGAGTTCGTGAAAAAAATCATAAGCCAATAAATAATCCTTAGGTAAGACTTATGTTTTGCAGTCAGCAGTAGGTCTTTCCCCAAACAATTTAGCCTTGGGCAAGGCTAAGGGTTTCACAGAGTAGCTAGTTTAAATAAAAACACATGGTTTTTTTTTAATCTAAAAAGATCTTGTGCCGGTCAAGATTTAAGGATATAAAATCAAGGGGAATCAAGATTTTAGTCTTTAACTTGCAGCCAAGAGTTCGGTTTATATTACTTTACTTATTTCCTATTTCATATTTTGTATTGATGTTGAATCTATAAAAACTCCCTTTTGTTTGCTTTTTATTCATTGGTTAAGGAAGAAAATTAGTTTCTAATTCCCAGTGGATTCAACCATTGTTACAACTACTAAAATATTGTCTTGTTGATTAATTAAGAATTTGTTTTTGGCAGATTTGACACCCATCAAAACCCCTAATTTATTATTTATAAGGTTTAAATTTAATTGTTTAAATTTTTTCAGGTTTATTTCTATGATGCCCCGCCCTACCTAACAATCGTTGAAAAAATATTAAATTCATGCCGCAACCATTAAATCACACATACATGACAAAATAACATTTAAATCATCCATTGAATACATTGTAATATTAATTACAAAGGCATGGGTTCTAAAATAGAGTTAGAAAAAATATAGGGTACCTAACAAGAACAAAATATAATAAATCCTAACCCAAGGTACAAATGTAAGCCTTCTACTGATCCAGTCCCCAGATCCTCTTGATATGAAAAGATGATAATATGAATTGAAAGAACAAATTTCAATGCGCTCAATAAGTATACATAATACTAATGCCCTAAGTATGCACACCCCAATAGACAATAAAACAAACATGTAAAACTGGTCTCATCATTTTAAGAAAACTATGATTTTCAAACAAGCAGATTATAACTTTTTTTTACTTTTCTTAATTTTTTCTTTTGTTTTACCACTATTTTGCAGTTAAATTTTCCTAAAGTCTTAAATTGATGGTTGATGTGTTTATGATAGTTTCTAGTTATGTCTATCAATTGTCATCCTAAACGCGATGTCACTAACATAACTAGTATCATTGTGGGATCAAGATTCCCACTACTTCATGGGCAGGAACACAGTGCTCACAAAGCAGACTGGTCAAAACAATCTTTCGCAAAGGTGACCCAATCAAAAACATGCATCTAAAAATTAAGTATGGAAACGCTTTCATCCATCCATAGGTAGGGTTCACCACTCGCTAAATTTCAGTCATACTGTTACGATGTGTTTAAAGTTTTGTTTTAATGAGCATTTGAATTTTTTTCTTGTGTTTTATATCCTCGAGTTATAAAAATAACCATCAACTAGTAGTTTGTAGGTTTGAGTTTCATGGAACCACACCAATAAATAACTACTTTGGCTAATATCCAAACACGACATGAGAGAGTTTTTTAAATTTTAGCACACAAAAATTTCATTGAGAGGAACAGCCAATACCCAGTAGAATAGCCACCAAACTTGTCTAGATATAAGGATTTCATGCAATTGGTTCATGCTGAAAACAAAAAATCGATTTGTAGATAACTTGAACACTTTTATTGCTTGCTTGAAATATCATTAACCTTTTGACGTGATGGCAAACATTTGTGATGAATGCACCTGGGTACTCAGTTGGTCACAGTTTCAAGTAGCTACTAGCATTACTCATAATTATTTTACTTGAAATGTTATTAATCTTTCAACGCGAGGGGAAACATTTGTGATGAATGCACTTGATTACTAAATGGATCACAATTTCACTTGATTAGAGGAGTAGATTATTATTTGTACTCCTTTTCTTTTTTCTTTCCTTCATATTTTTTAATCTTAGATATAAACCATAGAATTCATGACATACAAATCCAAATAAGTTGTAGTAGAGTTCTTTTTAAGCATTGATATTCACTCAAAAATAAGAGAAAATCAATTTTTAAAGGCAATCTCCAAATAAGTCATGATTAAAATATAATAAAAATAACTATTCATAATGTGAAAAGATGAAAAACAAGCTAAAATTCCCAGAGGATGGTCTTAACCAAAATTCGCTTTTTGAAATATCATAATTGGGTTGTTTTGAGAATAACTGAGATAGTTGTAAAAATGTTAGGGCTAAGAGTTGTTGAAAGTATATTTGTGGTGTGCCTTGGGAAAGGTTAAAGTGTCCATCAGCGAGTGTTATGAAAAAATTTGAATGCAACATAAGCAGTGCAGCAAAATCTCAAAGGGAAATGTAACATTCAGTATGTCCCTCCCCAACACTTAAACCACACATTATCCCCAATGTGATTGAAAGAATGAGTAATGAAATAAAAGAAAAATGAAGGGACAGATTAACTCCCCTAGTTACTTGACTTAGAGGTGGAGCGCATTGGGAAACATCATCTCATCTTGGGTCTAGGGCTGGCCTTCAAAGCTTGAGCTACTAACTTGGGTTAATTCCTTTCGCCTGACCATCTCGAGGCTCAAGGTCTCGATGTGAGTCATGCGGGCATCCATCTTCTGTAGTTGTAGCAGAATAACTTTCAAGATGAGGGATTGTTGTGTCATAGAGGCTAAATAGAATATGTGTTGGCAGTAGACAAATTAAATCCCAAATATGGCAGTGGCATAAGCCTTGGGCAAGGCTTATGTAAACATCTCAAACTGAATAAGTGGCATGATCAAGCCTTGGACAAGGCTTGTGCAAGCATCCTAGAGGATTGGCATAGGCCTTGGGCAATGCTAGAGTAGTTGGCGTAATCCTTGGGTAAGGCTTATGTGAACACTCCAAATTGAAAACCCAGTGGATCTGTTCGTGGCCTCTCTATTGGTGGGCTGTGAGTGATAAAACAATTTTCAGTCAGAGTAAAGAAGATGAATAATATAACAAAATATCACAAATAAATAAAGAATTCCGAAAATAAGCTAAAATTCAAAATAAAAACACTAATGGGTTACCTCCCATTTAACACCCTTATTTAACAGCCTAAGCTAGACATTGTTAGTTCTTCAACACTCTAATCAACCTTTCTTCTTCTAGGTAGCTTAGTTCGTTATAACTTATCACTGGAAGGGTCTCCTATCCTCCCAAGAACACATATTTCAAATGTTTAGGCGGCAGATGAGCTCTAATTTTAGTGCCTGCAAAATAGAAGGTAGAAGTTTTATATAAAAAATAGGAAGGTCAACACACTATGCATTACTCCTTTGAGGGTTAAGTGCTTCCAATTCGAACATCATATCTTGTGGGTTCTTTTCAGCAACATGATCCTCCTCTAAAATTTTTAAGCTATTCACATCAAAATCATTAGAAAGCACAATGTTTAGCTTACATCATGGCTTAAATCAAAGTTTTTTACTTAGAGAATTTACAGTATCAACACTATTTATACAAGATACATCACTATGATACTTCATATCATCATAAACATTAAATTTTACAATTTTTACATTAAATTCCATAGTAAGTGTACCATCCTGCACATCACCTTTGTCTTGGTCGTAGTAAGGAAATGTCTTCCTAACAAAATATAAGAAGGGTTACATGATTTATCATCTTCCATATCTAACACATAAAAATCAGTAGAAAAAATGAGATTATCAACTTTGACAAGCACATCCTCTAGAACTCCTTCTGGATAAACAATTGACCTATCAATTAGCTGAATTATAACACCTGTTTCTTTTAATATAACAACATTCAATTTTGATTAAATAGATAATGACATGAAATTTATTGATGCTCCTAAGTCACACATGGCTTTTTTATGCCTAAAGTGCTTATATTAGAAGAAATGACAAACATACCTTGGTCCTTACATTTGAGGGGTAGTTTCCTCTAAATTATAACTGAAGCATTTTCCTCCACACTTACTTTTGATTTACAGTTTAAAAACTTAGCACATCGACACCTGCTTAATTACATTGAGAAAAAGAATGTTTACATCGACCTTACAGAAAGTTTCTAGGATCTCCCTATCTTCTTTTTATTTCCTTAATTTTGTAAATCTTTCTGAAAATGGTAGAGGGATTATAAATGGTGCTAGTTGGTCCGAATCTGGTTTTGTTTTGTGTGTCTTGCCATCAACTACAACTTCTAGTTCTATGCTTTTCTTTAAGTCTTGCCCACTGGTTATTTGAAGGTGATTTTCTAGTAATTCTTTACTACTTCTCAATATGATAGTACTTATATTTTGTTTGGGATTAAGCTTGGGTTAAGATGATAGTTTGCCTCGAGATTGCAACTTACTCATAGATGTTGCTTGTTGGCTTACTTGAGTTTCTAGATTCTAGAAACTAGCTCTATTTTCTCGTCGGAACTACTGAGTTTCCTATTGGAATTGCTGAATGTTAGTAGCCAAAGATTTAACTATTTCCTTAAGGGACATACCTTATTTTGGATGTGTTGGTTGTTGTGGAGGTGGTCTTAGCTAGTATTATTAGAAATTTTGTTGCCTTACTCCATAGCCAAAGTTAGAATGATCCCTCCATCGCCGGTTATAAGTGTTGGGATAGGGGTCATATCTCCCTTGCGGTTGGTTGGGGAATCCTCCAATCGCATTAACTTGTTGTTGGTCATTATCTTGAAGTATAGGACACATGTTTATAGGATGTCCAGGATGCACACAAATTCCACAAACTCTAACTTGTTGTGTATTACCTACAACCATATTTCTTACCAAAGTAGTTAGTTATGAAATTTTAGATACAAGAGAAGAAACACTTACCTCATTCACCCTTCTTGGGTTATCTAATGTGTTCCCAAACTACAATGAATTAGCAGCCATTATTGCTATCAATTCTCTGGTTGTTGAGGTGTTTTATTCACTATAGTACCATCACTAGCTACATCCAACATTCTTCTCTCTGAGAGGAGTAATCCCTCATTAAAATAATGAATGAGGGACTATTCTGATATGTCTTGTTGTGCACAACTTGCGCACAACTGCTTGAGCCTTTCCCAATAATCATTGAGACTCTCTGAATCTTTTTATTTTATCTTACATATTTCCCTTCTTATTCCGACAACTCTGGAAGTAGAAAAAAATCTATTTGCAAAACTTTTTACCATATCAGTCCAAGTAGTGATTGAATCAGGAGGTAGATAAAATAATCAATCTTTAGCTACATCATCTAAGGAAAAAGAGAACACTTTTAATATTATTTGTTATTCAAAAATTCCTTGCGGCTTCATGTTTGATCACATAATATGGAATTCCTTGAGACATTTGTGTGGGTCTTCATTCTCTCTTCCTTGAAACCTGGGCAGCAAATGAATCAGCCCAGATTTTAGCTCAAATACAGCTTTCAAGGCTAGACAAGTGATGCAAAAGGGCTGCTGGTTGGTGGGCAGGGCTGCCAGCTCCCTCAAGGTGCGCTCTTTGGTCATCTGTTCAGTTTTTGCTTTGGTTTTGATGGCGGCATTGCTTTTTGTAAAAATTATATATGCTGACATGTTCTTCTCTTCAGCTAGGTCTGTTTCCTTAAGCCTTTGGCAATTTTCTCTATTTCTAAATCGTAAAGAAGTGGTTCCTCACAATCAAACTTGGTAAAAAAAAAAGAAAAAAATTAGTTACTTCGATTCATCGGCAATGGCGCAAAAATTTTGTGGGTGTTGAATCAACCAAAAATAAATTCTTATTCTAACAACAAATTAAGAATTATAGTAGTGATGAATAGAGTCGACCCCACTAGGAATTGAGAACAAATATTCTTTTATGTTCAGTGATAAAAGTAAAATGTAACATGCCAAAAACTTTCGCGCTTAATTTATAATGTGAACCCTATTTATTCAAGCCCTAAGACCAATATTTCATATTTTTATTTTCCATATTAATATCGTATTTCATATTTTTAAATTTCGTACAATATTTAATTTAATAATTCTTAAAATTAATTATTTTATTTTGTCTTATGAAAGAATTATATTTTTATCCATTTAAATAATTTTAGGAAAAACAGAGAAAAAAGTTGAAAATCTAATGAGAATGTCTACGGAAAGGTCCCATAACGCGTTATGGGACGTGCACAACCAGTGCAGCCACGCAAGGCGCGAGGCACAGTCTGCATGCACGTCTCGTAATGCGTAGACATAGCTTTGTGCGCCTTTTAAGCACGGTAGGCCTACGCGTGTGAGAGTTAGGCCTACAGTGTGCTACTAGTTGGGGTAGTGCGCACCGTCCCCTTGTGCGTCACGCTCCACTACCAGCTTAGACAGCGTGCCCGTATCGCTTGGGTAACGTGCCACCGTTGTTTGGGTGGCGTGTCTCGGATTTTCATGCCATCATCATGTCGCGACATCTGTCTGTCAGTCACATCTGTTAGTCATCACATCACACCTTTTCCATTGACTTTCTCTCTCCTCACCAGATTTTACCACTTAGTGCAAATCGAGTGGTCCTTATTTTCTATAAATAGGAACCCTCTCTTCACCATTTCCTCATTACTTCTATTTTCATTCTTCCATCCTCCAAGAGCTTTAGAGAGAAAGGGAGTGATCTAGAGAGAGAGGAAGAAGAAAAGAAGAAGAAAATGCGTAGGAAACATCGAGGTTTCGGTAAGGAATTTAGTATTTACTTTTAAACATCATAAGGAGTATTTAGTATTTCATGTGTTAATGCATGCTTTATGATCATTTATGAACTTGTTAATTTGCATGTGTAATTTAGATGAAATAAATATTGATATGTGATACCAATGACAATGGAAAATAATTAAGCATAAAATGACGTATAAATATGAGAAATTAGTAATTGGCATGTATAATTCATAAAGTGTTTCATTAGGTTTTTTATCTCTAAGGAATTTCTATTTTTCCCTCATTTGGTCTGAAAAGATGTGAGACGACCATTCCCTATGGATGACAATGTAACCTTTAACGAGAGTGGTGACGTGATATGATTATAGGAGCCACCTTTGGAAAAGTACAGCCATAGCCATAGTTAACATATAGGATCACTGTGGCTGGCACGGCCGTGATCATAGATCGTGTTATGGTTTAGCAAGCCTTAAATATGCTATTGGTTTGGTAAGTTGTAAATTGCTGTTATAAATGAAATAAACTAGTCATTCCACATGACTAGTCAGAAATTCGTATTGCCATTTGTAGATGGATTTCGGAATGAATTATTGAAGAATGACAAGAAAAATAGTGTGTATCATGATTTATTTGATTTTTTCTATTTTCAGAATGATATATTTGATTAATATGATATGATGGGTTCAATGATTTCTTTAATAAAATAAATTATTTTCATATTTTAATAAATCCTTAACATGACTCTTGATGGTAAGAAACGATGACACCTTTAATTTTCTTTAAAATCTTATGATGTTATTTAAATATTATTTTTCTTACTGAGTATATAGAACTCATCCATTTCCATGCTACCCTTCAGATGAGGAAGATAATGAAGAACATATCGCTGACCTACTCCTTAAAGTCTTTGAGGATCTTTTGAATCCATAGACTTTTGTGAGTGCATGACTTGTCCTGCACTCTGATGAGTCCTTTTATATAATGATAGAAGTGGTCATTTTTGTATTTTGATCTTTTGTAATTTATTGCCACTTCTGGCCTCAGATATATATATATATAACTGGGAACTCATATATTTTATAAGGGATTTGTAATAAATTGTTTCACTACATGTAGTTAATTATTATACACTCGTAATCTGTTTCTGTATCTGGCTCTCTTATACCTTAATTAGCATTTGGAATGTCATGGATGGTATCAGAACAGTTATGCGAAAAAATTCCTTACAACTAAGGCTATAGCTAGGAAAAACCCTTCTAAAATACTTAGGAAATATGTCATCTTTCAAAAACTAGACTGCCAACTTGTGTCTTCCTTTTCTTTTGTAGGAATGACATGAGAAAGACCTTCTGTAGAGCGTATCGAAAGACCTGAGGCCCAGGATCATCCGACTAGGACCGAGTTTGCCAAACTCTTATGAGCCATCGAGGGTCTAACTGCAGCCGTAAGATAAAACCAAGCCAACCCTTGCCAACGTCTTCTTGTCCCTGACTACCGACCAGCCGAGAGATCTATCTCCTATGATATAGCAGAATTTAGGAAACTTAACCCACCCCACTTTTAAGGAGGCCCTAACTCTTTAGTAGCTGAAGCTTGGATTCCATAAATAGAGAAACTTTTCTCTATCTTAGACCTAGTCGAGGAGAAAAAGTCTCCCTAGCAGCCTTCATGCTAACCGGTGAGCTGACATTGGTGACGACTTAAAAAGGAAGTCTTACCTACCCTATCACTTGGGAGGTTTTTATGGTTGCATTCTTAAGAACTTCTCCTAGTCTATGTCCGAGAGAAGAATGAGGAAGAATTTCATGATCTCTGCCAGGAAAACATGACAGTTGCCCAATATGGAGCCTGATTCATCTAGCTATCTAGGTTTACGCCATTATTGGTCACTCTTAAGAGTCGCAAAGATAGGAAGTTTGCAAAGGGCCTTCGTGCTGATATCTACGACTGGGTTGCAATGCCAAGATCCAGCTCGAATGCCAAGCTGCTAGAATATGCCCAGTTGGCCGAAGATCTTATCTCGGCTAGACACTAACGCATCGCTCGAGTCTGTACCCAACAACAACAACACTGACCCCCAGCAACCCAAAAGGAGATTACTTGACCCAGTAAATAGCCATCTTGATAAATGATCCTGAGTTGCCCCTCCTCTTGCTCTACCTCCACCTATTGAACAACCTGTCCGACCTTCCCAACCATGTCAGCATTTTGGTCACTTGTATGGTGATTCGCTCTGTCGACGTTTGAACAACGCCTGCCATAAGTGCAGAAGCAATCAGCACTTTATGAAAGATTGCCCCTAGTGGCTGAAGAACATGGCCAGACTAGTAGCCCAGGGTCGTATGTATCACCTTGATGAACCTGGTGCCTTCACCGCTCCTATCCTCATCCAGGGTATGCTTTCTATCAATAATATTTCTGCCAAAGCTCTGATTGATGGAGTTGTTACCCACTCTTTCATTTCCTGTTCATTTGCTTGTAAATTGGATATTAGGTCTGAACCTTTAGATGAGGTGTTAGCAGTAGAAACTCCCTCTAGGGGTTTATTAGAAGCTCATTGTGGGTATAAAAATTATAAAATAAAAGCTTTAGAAGTAGAAATATTAATAAATCTAATACTCTTAGATTTTCAAGATATGATGTTATTTTAGGAATGGATTGGTTAGAAAAATATAGGAAAATCATTAACTGTGAAAGTAACGTTGTAACCTTGCGATCACCAAAAATAAAATAAAAATCTAGTTTTGCTATTATCTAACCTCTAAATAAATAGGAATATGGATGTTGATCCTGTTGTATACATCGTTCCTACTGTTTATAATTTTTCAGATGTCTTTCTAGAAGATCTACCTGGTCTGCCTCACCCGCTAGAGATAGAGTTTTCTATTGACTTACTTCCGAGAACATAACCTATCTCAAAACCTACCTATCGCATAAGTCGTACTGAGCTCGTAGGATTGGAGAACTAGCTTTTTGAACTTTTTGGTTAAAAATTCATCCGCCCCAATCATTTCCCCTTGGGGTGCCCTGGTGTTATTCGTGAAGAAAAAAGGATGACTCCCTCAGACTATGCATAGATTACAAAGAGCTCAATCAGGTAACAGTGAAGAGTAAGTATCCTTTATCTCGTATCGATGACCTATTTAATCAGTTGCAAGGAACTATGGTCTTCTCAAAAATCGACCTCAGATTAGGATACTACCAGTTGCGAGTCAAAGAAGAAGATATTCCAAAAACTACCTTCCAATGCTGATACGGTCTATATGAGTTCAAGGTTATGCCTTTCAGACTAACTAACGCCTCTGCTACTTTCATGGATCTTATGAATAGAGTTTTTCGGTATGCACTGATCAATATGTCATCGTGTTTATTGATAACATTCTGGTATATTCTAAGAGCCCAAAAGAACATGCAATCCATTTTTCTCAAGTATTGGAGACCCTTCGTCAAAACCAGCTATATGCTAAGTTTAGCAAGTGCTCTTTTTTGGTTAAATCAAGTCTCCTTCCTTCGCCAATTAATTTCGAGCAAAGGAGTTTATGTGGATCCCTCCAAAGTTGATCAATAATTAACTAAAATCTGTGAACCAACATAGCTAAAGTACATAGTTTCCTTAGTTTAGCATGTTATTACAGGCGATTTATCGATGGATTCTCCAAGACTGTTGCTCCATCGACCCGTTTCACCAAGAAAGGTGTACCTTTTGTTTGGGACTATGAATGTTGTGAAAGTTTTGTTGAATTGAAGTAGCATCTCACCTCTGCTCTGGTGCTGATCCTCCCCAAAAATATTGGTAAATTTCATATTTATTGTGATGCATCTCACGTAAGTTTGGATTGTGTTTTGATGCAGCACTGTCTGATGGTTGTTATGGATCCAGACAATTGAAGTCCCATGAGCATAACTACTCACGATCTAGAGTTGGCGGCAATAATCTTTGCCTTGAAGATATGGTGTCATTACTTATATGGTCATATATTTAAAATCTATACTGACTACAAAAATTTGAAATATATATTTTCACAAAGGGACTAAACATGAGATAGAGACATTGAATGGACCTCTTGAAGGACTACGAGTGCAAAATCATCTACCACCCCGGTAGAAGTAATGTAGTCGCTAATGCGCTGAGCCGGAAGGAGTCCACTTTATTGGCCCAAACCATGGCCTCCCTATTCTGAAATAGAAATGGGAGCACGTAACCATAGAATTTGTCACAAGCCTGCTTAAGACCTGTTCTGGTCACAATGCCATATGGATCATTATTGACAGGTTGACCAAGACTGCTCACTTCTTACCCATCAGAACCATAGATTCCGCTAGTACGTTGATGAAATTGTTCAACTCCACAGCATCCTCTCGTCCATTGTGTTTGACCGATATCGTCAATTTACCTCTTATTTTTGGGACAGTTTTCAAGAAGTACTTGGTTCTAGATTGTACTTTAGCATTGTTTATCATCTCCAAACTAATGGTCAGTCTGAATGTACTATTCAGACGTTGGAAGACATGTTGTGCGCTTGTGTCCTCAACTTTGGTGATAACTGGTATAAGTATCTTCATCGTATGAATTTTTTTATAATAACAGTTATCATTCTAGCATCAGCATGGCTTCGTATAAAGTCATATACAGTAGGCCCTGCCGTTATCCCACTTGTTGGAACAAAGTTGGGAGTCAACATCGTTTGGGACTTGATTTCATCCAGGAGACTATCGAGAAAGTTGCTATCGTTTGAAGGAACCTACCCACTACCCAAATTCGTCAAAAAAACTACGCCGATAACCATAGAAGACCCTTGGAATTTGCAGTTGGTGATCAAATCTTCCTTAAGATCTTCCCTTATAAGGGAAAAATACAATTCGGTAAGAAGGGAAAGTTAAGCCCCTGTTATATGGGACCTTTTCAGATAGTGGAATGTGTTGGATATGCTTTGGAAGAAGCTTGTACAGTTTGGGAAGGGGTTTTGATTGATCAAAAAGAAGAATCTACTTCAACCGATATGCCCTTAGGCACGGCCATACATAACATAGAAATCACACTTAGAAAGGGTGGACAATTAACTAGAGCAGCGGGTGCTGTAGCAAAACTGATTGCAAAAGAGGGGAAATCGGCCACATTAAAATTACCTTCTGGAGAGGTCCGTTTGATATCCAAAAACTGCTCAGCAACAGTCGGACAAGTGGGGAATGTTGGGGTGAACCAGTGTCGTACTGCCTTGCTCTACCTCAAGAGTTTATGGGTCTACATAATATTTTCTATGTCTCCATACTCAAAGGTACTACCCTGACCTTTTTCACATCATTCCTCACGAAGAAATTGAGGTTCAAGCTGATATGGCATACGAAGAGCTCCCCACGAAAATCCTTGGTTGGACCAACAAGGTTTTTCACAACAAGAGGATCCCCATGGTGAACATACAGTGGCAACACCATACTTCGAAAGAGGTGACGTGGGATTTGGAGAGCGAAAGGAGAGAGAAGTTCCCAAATCTATTCATGAAAAATTTAAGGGACCAAATTTTCTAAGGTGGGAGGAATGTAACACCCCGAAAACCATTGCACTTAATTTGTAATGTAAACCCCTATTTATTCAGGCCCTAAGGCCATTTAAAACTCTTTAATATTTCATATTTTTAATTTTTTACATGAATATTGTATTTCATATTTTTAAATTTTGTACTTTATTTGATTTATAAATTATTAAAATTAATTATTTTATTTTGTTGTAGAAAAGAAGTATATTTATATCTATTCAAATAAATTTGAGGAAAGATAGAGAAAAAGGCAAAAAATCCCGCGAGAACGCCCGCGGGAAGGGTCCTTCCCGTGCGGGCTCTACAAATCGCACGCATGTTCGCACACTACAAGCTAGACCGGCTCGCAGTAAGATAGGCTAGTGTGCGCTGCCCTAGGCAGCACGTGCGGCCCCCTTGGGAGCCAGGCACTGCCTTCAGGTGATCTGCACCATCAGTTGGGCGGCATGCTGCCACTGGCTTGGACAGCGTGCTACCGTCGCTTGGGTGACATGTCGTTGCCATTTGGGTGGCGTGCCTCAAATTTTTGCACCGTCATCACGTCATGTTGTCTATTTGTCAATCATCACATCACACCTTTCCATTGACTTTCTCTCTCCTCACTCGATTTTGTCACTTGGTGCAAATCCGACGGTCCCTATTTTCTATAAATAGGGACCCTCCCTCCACCATTTTCTCATCACTTCTATTTCCATTCTTTCATCGTCCAAGAGCTTTAGAGAGAGGGAGAGGAGAAGAAAATGAAAAGGCGTATAAAATATCGAGGTTTTGGTAAGAAATTTAGTATTTACTTTTAAACATCCTAAGGAGTATTTCTAGAGTAAAATTAATAAAGTTTAAATTAGTGATTTCATGGTTGAGTCTTATGCCTAAACGAAGTAATTTCACGTGTTAATGCATACGTTATGATCATTTATGAACTTGTTAATTTGCATGTGTAATTTAGATGAAATAAATATTGATATGTGATGCAAATGACGGCGGAAAATAATTAAGCATGAAATGACGTATAGATATGAGAAATTAGTAATTGGCATGCATAATTTGTAAAGTGTTTCGTTAGGCTTTTTATCTCTGAAGAGTTTCTATTTCTCCCCCATCAGGTCTGAAAAGATGTGAAACAATCGTTCTCTGTGGATGACGGCGTACTCTCTGATGAGAGTGGTGACACGATATGATTGTAGGGGTCACCTTTGGAGAAGTACGGTCGTGGTCATAGTTAACCTGTAGGACCACTGTAGTTGGCATGACCATGATCATAGATTGTGTCATGGTATGGCAAGCCATAAATGTGCTGTAGGTTTGGCAAGCTGCAAATTTTTATTATAAATGAAATGAATTGATCATTCTACATGAGTAGTCGGGAATCTGTATTGCCCTCAGTAGATAAAAGTCGGAATGACTTCGTGAAGAATGACATGAAAAATAGTGCATATCAGGATTTGTTTGATTTTCTCTATTTTTAACATGATATATTTGATTAATATGATATGATGGATTCAATAATTTCTTTAATAAAATAAATTATATTCATAATTTAATAAAGGACCCTGACATAACTCTTGATGGTAAGTAATGTGATACCTTTAATTACCTTCAAAA
>NW_019014677.1:1629643-1650515 GCF_000150535.2 Carica papaya | reverse complement strand
TTCTATTTAAAGAGTGAGATTATGGCCAGCTAGGGGTTTTCTTCCTTGATTTCTGCTCCTTTCTATTTTTAAAAGAGTCTTTTTTAATTGGTTTCCTGTTTTTTATCCTTTATTTGTATTTTTTACATATTCTAGAAAATCTGTATCTGATCCCCTGTCTAGGGTGGAAGTTTTGCCCAAGGCTTACTTGTGCATGCTCTAATGTCAACTGCTACTTTTGGGAGTAAGCCTTGCCCAAGGCTTAGTCATGTACCTGCTGCTATCTCTATACAAAGCTAGTTCTGCTGCACTATTTTTCTGATTTTGAATCTTATCCTAGACATGCATCAAAATAAGCAAAATCACTTAAATTAAGCAATAAGTGACTCAAATATACATTAAATCTAAGTAATAAAAATGATGTTTATGCACATTATCAATGGGATCAATACGTTCCAGCACTTTGAAAGGTCCCATAAAATGAGGACTTAGTTTACTTCTCTTCCCGAACCTCATGTTTCATTTGGCCAGAAAGACCTTGAGGAAGACATGGTCATCTACTGTAAATTCTAGGTCTTTTATTTGATTATTGACATAGCTCTTTAGTTGGCTCTAAGCATTGATGGGGTTTTTGTGAGTGATGGAAATCTTATCCATGGTGTCCTAAATAAGGTCAGGCCTAGAGGGATGTTTGTTTCCAACTTCATTCCAACATGTTGGGGATCGACAAGGCTTGTCATAGAGGGCTTCATAAAGGGCCATTCTGATACTGGAATGATAATTATTGTTGTAAATAAATTTCACCAGTGGTAGATGCCTGTTCTAGCTTACACAAAAGTTCAGCATACAGGCCCTCAGTATATCTTCCAGTGTCTTAATAGTTTTTTGATACTAGCCATCAGTTTGAGGATGGTAAGTAGTGTTAAAAGAAAGACTGATACCAAGGGCTTTTTAGAAGCTTGTCCAAAATCGAGAAGTGAAATGGTGATCTCTGTTGGATACTAGAGAAACTGGGATACCATAGAGTTTGACAACCTCCAGTATATATAGCCCAACTAATTTAGTAACAGAATCAATGGTTTTTACTGTTAAGAAATGGGTGTACTTGGTCAACATGTCATCTATGACCTAAATAGCATTGTGCGCGGATCTAGTCCCCGGTAATCCCGTGATGAAATTCATGGCCACATGTTCCTATTTCTATTCTAGAATCAGAAGGCATTATAGAAGACTATTGGGTCTCTAATGTTACACTTTAACCTATTGACAAGTAAGGCACTAAGAAACGAAGTCATTAATGTCATATTTCATACCTGGCTTCCAGAAATTAAGCCTCAAATCTCGATACATCTTAGTGCTACCAAGGTAGATGGCCAACCTGAAGGCGTGAGCTTCATTTAGAATGTCTAATTTAAGTTCGAGGACATCAGGTACCCATAAACGGTCTCGAAACCTAAGAGTTTCGTCATCGAACATTCTAAAATCATATTAATCTCCCTATTCCATTTTGTCATTCAGCTTTTTGACACTAGAATCCATGGATTGAGCTTCCCTGATTCTCTTAATGAGAGTGGGTCGGACCCTAATCTGGGCAAGATAGGCACCTTGCCTCGATGATTCAATCAAAGATTTTAAATTACTTCAAGCATCTTCCACCTTGAAACCATCATTTGTGCCAACAGAGCTGAGTTCTTCCTACTAAGAGCATCGACGACAACATTACCCTTATTGGATTGGTATAAGATTTTACAATCATAATCCTTCAAAAGATCCATTTAACATCTCTATCTCATGTTAAATTCCTTATGCCTGAATAAGTACTTCAAACTTTTGTGATCGGTAAAGATTTCAAAAGTTTCACTATACAAGTAATGACATCAGATTTTTAGAGGAAAGATAATGCCTACCAACTCCAGATCATGAGCGAGATAGTTCTGTTCATGGGGTTGTAATTGCCTTGAATTGTAAGTTATCACTCTACCATGTTATGTAAGTACACATCCCAGACCAAGTCATGATGCATCATAATAAACTTGAAATCCACTGGTATTGTCGGGGATAACCAATACTAGAGCAGAAGTCAAATGGTGCTTGTGCTTAATAAAACTTTCTTCACATCTTGGGCTCCAAAGAAATTTAGTTACCTTCCTAGTGAGTTTGGTTAGTGGATTAGCAATGTTGGAGAAACCTTCAACAAATCGACGGTAGTACCTTGATAAACCCAGGAAGCTGCAAACTTAAGAAGTGTTGTTTTGTCAAATCCAATTTATTACAGCCTTAACCTTAGAGGGATCCACAGAAATACGATTACTAGAAATAACATGACCAAGGAAGGAGATGTAATCCAACTAGAAGGTAAACTTACTGAACTTGGCATATAATTTATGCTGTAAGAGGGTCTCTAGAACATGTGCTAAATGGGTAGCATGTTCCATATGGTCCTTGGAGTACACGAGTATACCATCAATAAAGATGATAACATATTGGTCTAGTACAGTCTTAAAGATTCTGTTCATAAGATTCATAAAGAAAATAGTAGAATTGGTCAGTTTGAAAGGCTTAACTCAGAATTCATAATGGCCATACCTATATATAAACTTTGTCTTAGGGATGTCTTTGGTTCTAACCCTTAACTAGTGATAACCAGACTAGATGTTAATTTTGAAAAAGACTATTGTGCCCTGAAGCTGGCCGGATAGGTCATCAATACATGCCAAGGATATTTGTTCTTTATTGTTAACTAATTTAGTTCCCTATAGTCAATGCACATCCTAAGGTCCTTCTTCTTAGCAAATAACACCAGGGTACCCCCACGGGGAACTACTGGGCCTAATTAGCTTTTTAAGTCAAAGTTTCATCAGTTGACGATTCAATTCCCCAAGTTCTGCGCGATCCATATGGTAAGGAGCCTTGAAAATCAAGAGTTTACTAGGGAGCGGGTCAATGGAGAACTCAATCCTTCGTCTGGGTGGCATACCCAGAAGTTTCTCAAGAAAATCCTTCGGATAGTCGCAGACAATCGATATCAATTATATGGCATTTTCAGAATCCATGATGTCCTATATGTAAAAAAAGAAATTAAAAAAAATGTCTATTTTTTAAAGATTTTAATAGACATGCATATGATAAATTTCAGAAAATAATTATAATTCAAAATACTTGTTTAAATTACAAAACAATGGTTTATACAATATGTTAATGAAAGACTTTTCTCTTAGGGAGGCAAAGAATCAATGTTTTATCACATTAATCTATGACAGCACGATAGGCTTCCAGCCAATCCATGCCTAATATCAAATCGAAGCCCTGAAAATCTAGAAGAATGAGGTCTACGACAAACTTTATTCTTGAGATATCTACCTTGCACAACTTGTATATGACGTGAGCTTTTTAGGTTATCGACACCAATCATCATTCATGGTACGCTTTCTATACAAGACTTCATAGCTTGTATTTTGATTGATACTGGTGTCACTCATTCTTTTGTATCATGTACCTTCTCTAGAAATTTATTCATAAATCCTGATCCCTTAGAATAAGCTTAATTGTAGAAACACACTAAGATGAAATATTCTTCCTCTAGCGATAGGTCTGGCTACGTCCTGCGGCTTCTGTGGGTAGTTCATCACGAAGTGCTGGGTGCTCCCACATTTGAACTAAGCTTTGTTCAACTCGAAACAAGGGCGATTGCTCTGGTCATTACTACACTGTCGACACACTTGGGCAGGATTAGAAGTATTACTTAGGGGCAAAGGTGGAGGCAAAAAAGCAACCTCAGTAGGGACCACCCTTAGTCGTTTATCAACACAACCCTGATCAAGCTGCTTTCTCTTTATGTGACATCCTGAACCTAATTAGTATTAAATGTAATATTTTATTTTATTCAAATTTTTAATTTGGTATTTAAAATATTTTTATGTGTAATTTAAATTATTTAACCAAAAGAGATACTAAAAAATTATAAATAAAACAAAAAAATATATAAAAGAAAAAAGACACGAGGGCAAGCCTCACGGGAAACACACATAGGTACATGCGAGTTGCATGGCTATAGCACTGCACACAGAAGAAAAATGATGCACGTCCCATCACAGACCAAAGTTAGTCCACTTATAGCCCAACCTGCCACGGTTGCCACATAGCCTGCGTGCACGCCATGATGGAATGGTCAGTTAGCCACTAGGACTGATCAATGGCCAAAGGTTATTGTATGTGATCCAATGGATTCCATGTGTTCTTCCTTGGCTAATTAAGACTTATTTCAACTTCGTCTCTTCCATTTTCTTCTTAATTCTTCTTCTTCTTCACTTGCCCAAGAGGAAAGAAAGCTTAAGAGAGCCCGAGAGCTCCAAGGTCCTCTTCCTCCTCTGCTATAGGAAGGTTTTCACCATTCTTTTTTCTTCCTCGCATGGTAAGTCCATCATCCCTTGGTCTTTCTTTCTCTATGGTACTAATGCACCTCATTTGTGAACTCTTCTCTCGTTTTTTATCACAGGAACCACTTCGTGCACTACTTGGACGATCATTACAACTGCCATCTTCCCTCAACCCATGAACTCTCCCATTTCCCTTTAGAAACTGAGAGCCAACAACATTTTTATCATAAGAAACACTTTGTGCACTACTTGGATGATCATTACAACTTCTATCTTCCCTCAACCCATGAACTCACCCATTTCTCTTTAAAAACTGAGAACCAATAATATTTTCCTTGTGCTCCTATCAATTTTTTACAATTTTAACCGTTAAAATTTCAAATGAATGCTACGCATGTTGAGTTATTTTGTGTGTGTGTGTTTAGTATTTGAGAACATGGTTCTATTGAATGTTTAAGGTTCGTTTGAAGTATTTTTTATGCTTGAATGATTATTATGACAATGCATGAAAATACAAGAAGGAAGGAAGAAAAACTAATTGGGATAGGTTTAGGGCACCAAGGTGCCAAACTGGGTCATGGTTTGCGGCTGTGCCGCGACCGTGCACAAGGGACACAGTCCCCATTAGTCATATGTGGGAGCATAGACCCTACCAAACGTGCCAGCATGCCAAGGAGGCTTGCTATGTGTGTGAGTGTGCACACGTCGCCATGTGTGCGCGTGCTCGAGGCTTGTCAGGCATGTTCGGATGTTGAGAAGCCTGTGCACATGAGGGAAATAACTAGCATGCATAGCATGTTATGCTGCACTACCTTACCGAGGCACACTATGCAAGCCCAAGCGCGTTGGCCTATCCTTCGTAAGCCCAACTGCAAGGGGGACAGCTTGCCCAAGGCACACCACTCGCACAGTATGCCGCGTTATGAAGCAGCTTGGCACGCCTGTGTGTTAGGCAAGCCGTGTGGGCTCCCTCGGCCTCCCCCATTTGGACAAAGGCCGAGAGGGTTACCACAATTAGGCCTTAGCCCAAAAGGGAAACCCGTCGACCCAACCTAGTTCAGTGGACCCCCATCGGGTACGATTCAGTGTAATGGACCCCCAACGAGAATGGTTCAGTGCAGTGGACCTCCATCAGGTCCAGTTTAGTGCAGTGGGGACACCCAACAGGTCTGGTTCAGTGAAGTGGACCCCCACTGGGTCGGGTTAAGTTCAATGGTGTAATATCCTGAGGCCCCTACACTTAAATATAGTGTTGAAATCTCCATTTGGGCCTTAAGGCCATTTATGTTTGATATTTTGCATACATTTTTATAAATGTTTGCTTTTAAAACTAACTCATGTTTTAGAGAATTTTTAAATATGTGCACGTAGTATTTTTTAGTATTTTCATCAAAGAGGGAGAGAAAAAAGTGAAAAATTAAAAAAACAGAAGGTGGGGGATAAATCTCGGGATGCGTGGAAAAACTCACACGGTTGGGAGCCTGCATGGCCACGCGCATGCTTGCGTGCATGGAGAGGTGCGTGCGCCAACACTAGCGTGCTTGTCATGTGGGCACTCCCCCATGGTGCATCTATGCCCTTCACGCCGGTAATGCATGACATCCTCTGTCGCACGAGTCCCATCATGGTAGCCCCTCTCTTGCTACCATGTGGATGGTTATGATGTGTGCCATGTGGCATGCATCTGATGGCATCCCTCCCCCTCATTTTCCACCCACTTTCGTTTTTATTTTTTCTTATATTCATTGTTAGAGAGAGAAATTGAAGTTTTATAGAGAGAAAGTGGAGTTCTAGAGAGGGAAAGTTAAGTTCTAGAAAGAAAAGCAAGGGAGAAGTTCAGTGGAGTGACCAAAGGAGTTCTAGATGCAAAGCACCCTTCCTACCCACTTTTAGGAACCCAGTTACTCACCAAGTGTCAGTAAGGGATATTGTATTTCTACTTATACCTTTAAGTGCTCTTTTTAGATAAATTAACTAAACTATGATGATGCATGATGTTGTTTGCTATCTTATTTAATTGTAAAAGCATGTGTATTATTGTATTGCATTATGTTGATTTGTTTTATATCTGTTGAATCTGGTTGTGATAGGTCTTGTGCCAAGGTAAATATGAAGAACCTATGGGTTCAGTATATGTGAATTGCAAGTTAATATGAAGTGAGAAAGGGGAAAAAATTTAAAAATCCATTAGGTTATTATCACTAGGGTTTTTGTTTCTGTTCTTGTCTCTGTTTCTGCGATTGTCTCTAAATTTGAATCTACTAGTGAACCGCTCCCTGTGAATGACGAGTGTTCCCTCTTACGATAATGGATTCATGAAATCGTAGGTAGGGACTACAATGGTGACGTACGACCGTGGTCATAAATCCCACCCTTATAATGGTTTGGCACAACAAAATGTGTTGAGGCTTGGCACACCAAAACATGCTGATATGAAATGAAATGGCGTCATTCACAATAGTATTTGGGAATCCCTTCTACTCTTAGTAGATATGTGTTAGAACAAATTCGAGTGAAGAAATGATAAAAAATGTAAACATACCACTATTTCTTACATTGTGTTTTTTAATTGAAAACATGATTATGCCTATTCTTCGTGGATTGTTTCTCTTTTTAGTAACGTTTAAAAGCTTTTCTGATTCTATCTCTTAGAATTGTTGCTCTATTTGATATGTTTAAAGGGTTTTCCTAAAAGAACAAGTGTTTTCTAAATGTTTAAATTCTATCCTTCTGCAATGGATCTTCAAGGTATGTTATTCATTGGGTAAGCATGTTCATTTAAGGCTAACAACTTTTAAAACCTTATCAGTGTAATTTTAATATTATTTTCCTTACTAAGTTTCATGGAACTCACCCTTTCCATGTTGAGACCTCCCAAATGACGATAGCAATGAGTCACACGCAGTGTTGCCCCTTAAAGTTTACTTCAATCCCTCATTGGATCCCTAGAGTATTTACAAGTGCTTATTTTGTCCACACTTTGATGAACAATATTTTTATACTTGAATAACTTTTGTGTATATATATATTTATTCAATGAACCCTTATTGTTCTCAGTTGTATAAATATTTATCTTATATTTTGGTTGTAAGGTCTGTTGTATATACTATTCTATTGCACTCGTATCTATTTCTGTTTTTAGGCACCCTTATACCTCACCAGATATATGGGATATTATAAGTGGGCCCTTAGTGGGCAGGGTCAGTTACTGAACCTCAATAGGTCTAGGTTTGTTTAATGGGCCTCGTTTGGTCCAGGTTTGGTAATTAAGTCACAATGATCTAAATGAGGTAATTTATGAAGTTGGGAAATTGATAGGTTTAAGGACCAGTTTGATGGATCCAATGGGTCAAAGTGAAATTTTGTTGAACTCTGATTGAGACTATGATTGTTAAGAACGTCAAATAAACACTGAAATCCATTTGATCGTTATCATCGAGGGGTAACTAAATATGATTGAAATTGTAAACCAATCCCTGTGAATGGTACTAGCTTTCCCTCTAATGAGAGTGGATCGCGATTAATTGTAGAGGTTAGAGTGGCAAAGTACAGATGTGGTCATAGTTTCTAACTACTTTACTGTATACTGAACTGAACTATTTCCCATTCACAGTGGTAGTTGGGGATTCCTTCTGCCCTCTAATAATATAAGTTGAAACAGCTTTACATAAATATCTGTTAAACACTAAAACTAAACCGAGAAATCTGAATTGAATTAGCCAGGATTGTTGTTATGACTCATGATAGATAAGTTTCCTTGTGTCAAATATGTTTCTCACTGTTTCATCTTGTTATGCCATGCTTACATAGTTATATCAAATATGTTTTCCACTATTTTGCCTGACTGATTATGTTTTGAGGCTAGTATTTCAAAACCAATTTAAATTAATTAAAAGCATCATGTTTTCAATAGTATTTTAAATGAAAAAAGGTATGACGAAATTTACAACACTCTTTAACAATAAGCCCCATTGATTGTAAAGGTAACAATATTTTTTTTCTAAAATAAAACAATTTTTAAAACATTGGTAGCATACTTTAAATACTATTTCCTTTACATAGTTTATAGAGCTTACCCCAATCCATTTCACCCCAGATGATGAGGAAAATGAAGAGTCGCTCCCTGAGCTGCCTTTCGTAGCTTGTTTGGATCCATTTGTAGACCAGTAGTGGTTGTCGAGTGCATATTTGAATTGTACTATGATTAACAATTATTTTGAAATGATAAAAATGGCTAGAACAACATTTATATATATTTTTATTTGCTAACTTCTTGCCTTAGATGTATTTGAACATCATGTTTTGTAAGGGATGACTTTTTCTTATACTCAATAAATCTTTTATGTACTCATATATGTTCTGCTATTCGACATCGTTACCCCACTTGATACTAGGATATTTGGTGGTATCTGAGTAAGATTCTAGGACATCCCTTACACTGAGGTCTAGGATTTAAGTTTATAAACCTAAAAATTTCTTAGAGTGATAATGTCCTTTGGACCTTAGTGATCAACAACTGTACTAAACCTTTATCTCTCTTTTGTAGGCAAATATGACTCGAGGGAGACTTTCTATAGAAAGACCTGATGCCCTAACTCAGGTAGAGTTCAATGAATTATTTCGGATAATTTAGGGTTTGACTGTTGTAATGGGCCATAACTTTGCCCATAACATTGGCCAGTCTCATCCTGTAAATGACCACCATCACAATGATTGTGTTATTTCGCATAATACCTTGAAAATTTGAAAGTTGAACCCTTCTCATTTAGATGGTAGATTGGACCCTATGATTACAGAAGCATGGATCATGCAAATAAAGAAACTTTTCTCTGTTCTTGGGCTCACTGAAGAGCATAAAGTTCCCCTTATAGCTTTTTCAGGGAGGTCGAACACTAGTGGTGTCTTAAGAAGGACACCTTGCCTACTACAACTACATGGGACTAGTTTATTGATGCCTTCCTCAAGAGCTTTTTCCAGTTTATATTTGGGAGAATAAAGAAAAAGAATTTCAAAACTTGCAATAAGGAAGCATAACTATGGGCCAATACAGAACTAAATTAATTCAATTGTCCTGGTTTGCCCCAAAGTCTATAGCCACAGAAAACAAGAAGGCCCAGAAGTTTCTTAAGGGTTTAAGGGCCGATATCTTCGATCGAGTGGCCATGATAAGGCCTAACATCTATGCAGAAGCCCTCAAGCATGCCTAGTTGGCTGAGGAACTTCTTGTCACCCAGTACCAGCACATTTATAATATCATAGCACAACACCAACAGAAGAGGAAGCTAATCGATCAAAGTCATGCCAACAAGGGACCTAGAATAGCTCCTGCCATAATTGCAGCCCCACCCCTACTTCTAGGTAATCTTTCTTAGTCGGCTCAAGCATGTCAGCACTATGGTCGAAACTATAACTTTAACAACACTTGCTACAAGTGTAGGAGTACACAATATTTTGTGAAGGACTATCCTCAAAAGCCTAGGGATGTTGCTAGACCCGTTGCCAGAGGAAAGGTCTTCCACCTCAATGAGCCTGGTGTTGTGTTGATGTTGACGATCATCTAGGTATGCTTTCTATTCATAACTCTACAGCTTGTGCTTTAATGGATACTAGTGTCACTCACTCCTTTGTGTCTTGTAAATTTGTTAGGAATTCGATAGTTGAGTTTGAACCTTTAGGACAAACCTTAGTTGTAGAGACAACGAGATTCCCACTGTCCCTGTCTACTATCCAGCGAAACCACAGCTAAGGGAACGGGCTTGGCAGAATCAGCGGGGAAAGAAGACGCTGTTGAGCTTGACTCTAGTCCGACATTGCCCTATATTAACGATCTGTTTGACCAGCAACAAGGTGCATCAGTCTTTTAAGATTTATCTTAACTTGGACTATACCAGTTGAGGGTTAGAGCCAAAGACATTCCCAAAACAGCGTTCCACTGTACGTATGGCCATTTTGAATTTAGGGTCATACCCTTTGGGTTAACCAATGCTCTTGTTATATTCATGGACCTTATGAATTAGATTTTCAAGCCTGCACTAGATCAATACCTCATTGTTTTCATCGATGACATCCTAGTGTATTTCAAGGACCATTAAGAGCATGTTGTCCACCTGACTCAAGTTCTAAGAATACTTAAAGGGCACAAGTTGTATGCCAAATTCAACAAGTGCTCCTTTTGGTTGGACCAGATCCCTTTCTTTGGTCATGTTATTTATGGTGATGATGTTTCTATGGATCCCTTGAAGGTTGAGGTAATAATTAATTGAGTCAGCCAATAAATATCACTAAAGTCCGTAACTTTTTGGGCTTGGCAGGATATTATTGTTGCTTCATTGAAGCATTTTTCTGTATTATTACTCCTTTGACCCGCCTCACCAGGAAGAATGTTATTTTCTACTAGGACCCTAGTTACAAAGAAACTTTTGTCGAATTCAACCATCAACTGACCACCATCCTGGTATTGATTTTTCTTTATAATACTGGTTGATTTTAGGTTTACTATGATGCATCTCATGTTGGTCTGATATGTGTGTTCATGCAACATGGTTGGATAGTAGCTTATGGTTCCAGACAGCTAAAATCGCATAAATGGAACTGCCTTGCTCATGACCTTGAGCTAGAAGCCATAGTCTTTGCCCTCGATATATGGCGTCACTATTTGTATGATTAAACTTTTGAGATCTACACCAATAAAAAAGTTTAAAGTACGTATTCTCTCGGAAGGAACTAAATATGAGATAGAGGTGTTGGATGGACCTCTTGACGGACTATGACTGCAAGATCCTTTACCATCCTAGTAAGAGTAATGTAGTTGCAGATGCTCTTAGTAGGAAGAACTTACCATTATTGGCCCAAGTGATGGTTTCTAAGTAGAGAATGCTCGAGACAATCCTGGGTCTCCGACTAAACCATTATGGTGAGGGCACCTATCTTGCCTAAATTCGGATCCAGCCCACTCTTATCTAGAAAATCAATAAAGCCCAATCTATGGATTCTGAGACAGTAAAGTTAAAAGATAAGTTGGAGTCAGAGGAATTGTATGACTTTTGGAAGGTCTAATGGTGCGACCCTTTGGTTTCGAAATCGATTGTGGGTGTCTGGTGACCCAAAACTCTGATTGGATGTTTTAAAGAAAGCTCATGCATCTAAGTTGGCTATTCATCCAGAAAGTACAAAAATGTATCGGGATTTGAAGCACCATTTTTGGTGGCCAGGTATGAAAAGTGATATAGTCAATTTTGTCTCCAGATGCCTCACTTGCCAAAAAGTTAAGGCAGAACATCAGAGACCCAGTGGTCTTCTAGAGTGTCTCCCAGTCCGAGAATGAAAAAGGGAGCATATGATTATGGACTTTGTCATAAGATTACCAAGGAGTAGTTCACGTTACAACGTTATTTAAGTAATTGTTGAAAGATTGACCAAATCAGCTCACTTCCTTGCAGCCAAGACTATTGATTCAGTCAGCAAGTTGGCTAAATTGTATGATGAGGAGATTGCCAAGCCCTATGACATTCCAATTTCTGTGGTGTCCGATAGGGATCCTTATTTTACCTTTTGGTTTTGGGGAAGCTTCCAAGAAGCTCTTGGCTCTAATCTTTACTTCAGCACTGCATACCATCCAAAAACTAATGGTCAGCTTGAATGAACCATTCTGACGATGAAGACATGTTATATGCTTGTGTGCTAAATTTTAGTGACAGTGGGACCAGCATCTACCCCTGACAGAATTGCTTATAATAATAGCTATCACTCCAGTATTGGTATAACTCCATATGAAGCTCTCTATGGTAGACCATACCAATCTCTTAGTTATTGGAATAAAGTTTGAAACAAACATCTCCTTGGAACAGATCTCATTTAGGAGACAATTGACCAGGTTGCCACCATCTACAAAAATATCATCACTACATAGAGTTGACAAAAGAGTTATGCTGATAATCAGAGGAAGGATTTGGAATTTGCTGTGGATGATCATGTTTTCCTCAAGGTCTTTATGTACAAAGAAAGCATGCGATATAAGAAGAGAGGAAAACTAAATCCTCATTTTATAGGACCTTTCAAGGTATTAGAGCGTATTGGCCCCGTGGCTTACCATATTGCTTTACCATCCGAATTTATGGGTCTACATGATGTCTTTCATATCTTAATGCTCAATAAGTATCACCACGATCCTTCCCACATCATTCTGCATGAACTACGTCTAGTTCGTTCAGACATGTCCTATGCGGAGTATCCTATTAAGATCCTTGATTGAGAGGAAATGGCCGTAAGGAACAAGAGAATTCCTATGGCCAATACCACTCTCCTGAAGAGGCTACTTTGGAACTTGAAGATAAAAAGTGGGATAAGCATCTTAATTCGTTTTAAATTTTCAAATTTAGAGGACTAAATTTTGTAAGGAAGAAAGGATGTGATACCTTGAACTTGATTAAAATTGAATGTCATATTTTATTTTGTTCAAATTTTTAAGTTGGCATTAAAACTATCATTATGGGTAATTTAAATTATTTAGCCAAAAGAGTATCTAAAAAAATTTTAAATAAAACAAAAAAAATATATAAAAGAGAAAAGACCCGAAGCCAAGCCTAAAGAGAAACACCCGCGGGTATGCGCATGAACACGCAAGCCCGCATGCCAGTGAGCTACGTTCCTACAACACTCTATGCAGAGGAATAGTGATGCACGTCCCATCACGGACCAAAGTTTTTCACCTGTAGCCCAACCTCCCATGGCTGCCATATGGTGTGCATACACGCCATGATGGGATGATCGGTCGGCCACACGATGGGGTGATCCAATAGATCCCATGCATTCTCCCTTAGTTATTTAAAGTCGATTTACACTCTATCTCTTCCATTTTCTTCTTAATTCTTCTTTTTCTTCACTTACTGGAAATGAGAAAGAGCTTAAAAGAGAATTTGAGAGTGAACCCGAGAGCCCTAAGGTCCTCTTCCTCCTTCGCCATGGGAAGTTTTTCACTGTGTTTTTATTCCTTCCTCTCACTGTAAGTCCTTCATCCCTCGGTCTTTCTCTCCCTACAATGCTAATGCACCTCACCTATTAACTCTTTTTCCATTTTTGATCGCAAGAACCACTTCGTGCGCTCTTGGATGATCATTACAAGTGTTGTCTTCCTTACCATATTTGCTAAGGGATTTAATAATTTCCTTGTGCTCCTATCAATTTTTTGCGATTTTAACCGTTAAAATTTCAAATGAATGCTATGCATGTTGAGGTCTTTCATGTGTGTGTGTTCGGTGTTTGAGAACTTGGTTCAATTGAATGTTTAAGGTTGGTTTTTAAAGTTTTTTTGATGTCCAAATGATTATTTCGATAATGTATGTTTAAAAATGAGAGGGAATGCATGAAAATACAAGAGGGAAGAGAGAAAAATTGATTAGGATGAGTTTAGGGCACTATGGTGCCAAATTGTGTTGTAGTGGCTATGCTGCGACCGTGTGCAGGAACACAGTCCCCGACTATTATATGCGCGCATTAGCTATGCACGGGAACACAAGCCCTGCCAGGCGCGCTAGCACGCTGAGGGGGCATGCTCCGTGTGCGAGTGTGCGCAAGTCACCATGAGTGCGCACGCACGACTTGCCCGATGTGTTTGCACACCGAGAAGCCTGCTTGCATGAGGGGAAAGGTTGGCATGTGCAGCATATTGTGCAGTGCTGCACTATCGAGCACGCGTGTGTTCTGTGGCTGCTTAGCATGCCTGCATGTTAGGCAAGTCATGTTGGTTAGGCCCTCAGCCTCTCCTATTTGGGCAAAGACCGAAAGAGTTATCCCAATTGAGCCTCGACCCAAAAAGGACACTCAACAGCCCAACCAAGGTAATTGGACCCCCACCAGGTCTAGTTTAGTGCAGTGGACCCCCATTGGGTTTAGTTCAATGCAATGGACCCCCACCAAGTTCAGTTCAGTTCATTAGGCCCTTAGGGGGTCGGGTAAGTTAGTGAACCTTAATCGGGTCTACGTTCATTTAGTGGGCTCCGTTCGAGTTCAAGTTTGGTAATTAGGTCAAGATGATATAGATGAGGGTAATTTATGAAGTTGGGAAATTGATTGGTTTAAAGACTAGTTTGATGAACCCAATGGGTTGAAGTGAAATTTTGTTCAACTCTTATTGAGACTATGATTGTTAAGAAATACAAATAAAGACTGAAATTCATTTGACCGTTATCACTGAGGGGTAACTGAATATGACTGAAATCAGCTGTTGATGAATCACTCTTTCTAATGGTACTGACTTTCCCTCTGACGAGAGTGGATCACAATTGATTGTAGTGGCCACAATGGCAAAGTACAACCGTGGTCATAGTTTCTAACTGCTTTACCGTATACTGAACTTAATTGTTTCCCATTCACAGTGGTAGTCGGGGATCCTTTCTACCCTCTACTGATATAAGTCAAATGGTTTCCCGGGAAGATTTGTAAAACATTGAAACAAAATCGAGAAATCTGAACTAGATTAACTATGACTGTTGTTGTGACCCCATGCTAGATAAGTTTCTTTGTGTTGAATATGTTTCTCACTGTTTCATCTTTTTATGTCATGTTTAGATAGTTTTATAAAATATGTTTCGCATTGTTCTGCCTGACTGCTTATGTTTTGAGGCTGGTATTTCAAAACAAATTTTAGTTAATTAAAAGCATCATGTTTTTTACAGTATTTTAAACAAAAAATGATATGACAAAATCTACAACACTCTATAATAGTAAGTCCCATTGACTGTAAAGGTAACAACATTTTATTCTAAAATAAAACAACATTGGAAACGTTGGTAGCGTAGTTTAAATATTGTTTCCCATATTGAGTTTTATGGAACTCACCCCAATCCATTTCCCCTCAGACGATGAGGAAAGTGAAGAATCACTCCCCAAACTATCATTCAAAGCTTGTTTAGATTCGTTCGTGGATCAATAGTGGCTATCGAGTTCATATTTAAATTGTAATCTGATGAACAATTATTTTGAAATGATAGAAATGGCTAGAACAAGATTTATATATATTTTTATTTGCCAACTTCTTGGACTCATGTATTTAAACATCATATTTTCTAAGGGATGACGTTTTCTTCCACTGTATAAATTTTTATGCACTCATATTGGTTATGTTATCAGACACAGTTGCCCCACCTAGTATCGAGATGTCACACTTCTACTGGTTTTGTGTCCTAACATGGTTGTTATGTCGGTATTGTGCAACAAGGAATTCCTCGGCTAGTTAAGCATTCTCCAAGGCCTCAGCATAGGTGGTAGGCTTCATCATGGCTATTCGGTCATAGATATTAGCCCTCAGGCCCTTCAGAAATTTCCTAGCCTTCTTACTCTTAGTAGCTATTGGTTTAGGGGCAAAACAAGACAGTTGAATGAACTTGGAAGCATAATGGCTCGCAGACATGCTTCCCTAAAGAAAGTTTTGAATTTCCTCCTCTTTCTTCTCATGAACATATAATAGGAAGAAAATCTTAAGGAATGCATCCAAGAATTGGTCCCAAGTAATAGGTGTAACATCCTAGATACCTGATGGGGTAAAAGGGAGCTTGATAAAAGAAACAAATACGAGTGCAAATGATAAGATATATATGTAGTGGAAATAAAATCCCTTACAACAAAAGTCAAAGGTTCATTTTACACTTGAGACCAAGAAATTGGCTACCCAAATGTGAATATAAAAATGTTATAAGAGTCACTTTAATCATTATAAAAGACTCCATTATAGTGAATGTTGCACTCATAATCATCCGAAAGATCCTAGAAGGGATCTAAACAAGCTTCAAGGGGTAACCTAGCAAACGAATCATCACTTCCATCATCTAGAGGGGATATGGATTGGGGTGAGTTTCATATAACTCAATGAGGAAAATAGTATTTAAACTACATAGCTAAGTTTTACAAAGGTGATTAACTTTAAAATAAAACGTCAAAATAAATAACTTACCTTAGAAGTTTGCCGCTGGATGAACTTATTTCAAATGTTTAGAAAGACCTTTTATGTTTTTTTAAGAAAACTATTAAATATTATTAACATACTAAACAATAAAGGCAGAGAAGAAAGATAATCAAGTCATAATCAGCTATTGAAATTGAAACTAGTTGAACAAATTAAGAACACAACAAGATAATGATAAAGTAAAAGAACCATCATACAAATCACCATAGATTATCAACAATTATCCAAGCCATGTTTATGCTTTATTTATATTTTTTACCATCCTTTGTGCGAAGCCATTCCAACATATACCTGTTAAGGGTAGAGGGGATCCCCAACTACCACTATGAATGACCAGTCAGTTTCATTTCCATATTGGGTATAATCTATGACCACATTCGTACGTTGCCACTGTAACCCTACATATTATATCTCAAATCCACTATCATCAGAGGGAACGCCAATCTTATTTACAGGAAGCGGTTCACCAACATTTTTATATATAGAGTAGATAGAGACAATCACCTCAAAGATATTATTTCCTCTTTCTTATTTTGTGTTCATTCATAACGGTCACATGTCTAGATCCTAGTGGAAATCTAGTAATATATCTGGCCCAAGGCCCACTTTACTCAGACTTGACCTTCCGGTCATCCTCTTGAGCTAAGACCCCCTAAAATGATCCTCTTCACCATTACCGAAGATAATGCAAAGAGCCAAACACAAAAGCAATTCCAATAATCATGTTTTGTATCATCATACATAACATCCCACATTTTTATATTCAAATTAAGAATATTCTGTCACAATAGAGATGCATGCATTAAAATCATTCAACAGTCCAATTTAACTTTCTAGAAAAACTCACTTAGAAATGTAAGAAAAAGTACCAAAATAATTTCTTACCATAACCGTAATTTGACTCGTCTTTTGGAAGGGGAAAGAAAGGCTTCTAATGATCCTTTTGAGAACTCCTACTCCTTTTTCTTCTTTCTAGGCTTCTCTTTCACTTTTTAAATTTATTAGAAAATGAAAAAAAGGAGAAGAAGTGAAAATGGGGGAGAAATGGGGGAAAACCTCTTTAAATAGATTTATAAGGACCTTTGGGTGTTTGCCACGTGGCAATCATCCGCAGGGCATACATCGCGAGGTTGGATGGCTGGTCCCACGTCAATTAAGCAAACAAGTCACGCGGTAGGTGGCTGATTGCGACGTGACCGGGCAGCAAGAGGGTTATCTGCACGCATGGGCATGTCTGCACGCTGTCAGTGAGTAGGACATACGCGAAAAGCGCGTAACTAGCGTTAGCATGTGGGTCAGCATGCACAGTACAAGCACAGACGCATTGACACACACAACCTGTACGACGTGACTGCGTGCACGCAAGCATACATGGGGATGTACATGCGGGACTGCCACAATGCCCTGCGGGCAGGCATGCGAGCCAGGAGCACACAAGCTTATTTCCCATGAGATTAGGGGATTTTTCACCCATTTTTTGCTTTTTGATCTTTCTTTCGATTTTCTCCATCTTTTCCTAAAAATACGTTTAATTTTTGAAATATAAATAAAATAAGGATAATTAAAAATAATAAAAATTAGTGTAAAGCAAAAATACTGATAAATCTAAATATGAACAGTAATTAAATGGCCATGAGACCGAAAATAATAGAGTTTTAACACCATGTTTTAGTGCAAAGGTTCTGGGGGTGTTATAGTAGGAATGGTTAGGGTCTCCTTTTTGAGACGCCACTAATGTTTAGCCTCTTCCGTGAAGATGAAGGCCGCTAAGGGATTTTCTGTTGTTTTATAAGTTTGAGAACGGTGAAGAGCTTCTTGATGTATATGATTTATGCCTCAACTATCATGGGGTCTGGTCCACAATCAAAAGATGGAGGTTTTACTCTCTAAAATTTAGAGATGTTGCTAGAAATAGTACGGGCATGATTTGATTGGTCCTCCACATGACAAGGATGATCGTTATTGTGAGCGCGATTGTGATCCACGACAGTAGTTAGACCTTGAATGGCCCAAAACAACTCAGTGAATTTTGCCCTGGTTGGGAGGTCATGGGCCTCGGGTCTTTCAACAGATGATCTCCCTCGAGTCATGAGCGCCTACAAAAGAGAGACAAGGATTTAGTAAAGTGTCTTTGTTTAGAATTTCTAAGTCACTATCTTTCTTAATGAAACTAATGTGATAACCATCACAAAGGACATTCCAATAAAAGAGGAAGACATGTAGGACACTGAAGCCCATGATGAACTAGAACCAATAGGGAGACACGCCCAGTTACCCGTGGGCCCAATCACCTAAAATCGGGCCTGCAAACTTAAAAAAAATTTTAACCTGATAATACAGGACTGGGTAAGTAACACGGTCACCAATAAAGCACAAAGAAAGGTCCAAAGTCCAATGCAAAAATGGAAAACATGTACAACACGCATAAACTACCTTTGGCACGAAAGTAATGAACATAGGAGCCACCCGCACATGCGCGAGCCTCACACACGTGAAATAGCACTTAAGCGTGCAGCAAGTGCAACCCACCTTTTGATTTCCCATGTTTTTTTTAAATTTATTCCCATATGTTTTAATTAATTTTTCTAGGTGTTTTACATAAAAATCACATGAGATAAAGTCTACTCTATTTTTAATTATTATTTTAATATAAATTATATCTCTAAGATTATTTAATTAATTATCTTGTAATTAGATGTGATAGAATAAATATCTTATTATGCGATTATCACAGAGTTAGATATAATTTAATCTAAGATATTATTTTATTAATTTCTTTAAGTGATTGTGATCATTTAGAATTATCCCAAAAAAGCCTATAAAAATACCTTTGCTCATAGGTTGTAAACACATCAATTACAATCAATTTGAAAGAAGTTCTTAAAAGCTTAGGCTTTTCTTCAACTAGCATTTTTGCGAATTTTTAGCTTCTTCAAGTTCTTCAAGAAGCAAGAGTTTTAAGAAGTCTTGTTGAGCCAAGGAGCGAGGATCAACTTATCGGTAAGTCTGTGGCATTTTTTTTTTCTTATTTATATTTTTTAGTCTTTGTTTTTTGAATTTCTTTTACGATTGTAGATTCAATTAGAGAGATGAATTTTCTAGGCAGTTAAGTTTTGGTATTGCATACATTGAGTGGGTTATAGGAGTTGATTTGATCCTCCCCATACCCCCTCCCCCCCGATGTCAGAAACCCTTCCGAACTAGCTAACCCTAAATCCTAATCCTTAGTGTAAGGGATGTCTTAGGAATCTTGCTCTGATTCCAACTGTAACACCCCAAAACATACATGCTTAATTTGTAATGTGAACCCCTATTTATTTAGGTCCTAAGGCCGTTTAAACTCCTTAATATTTCGTAGTTTAATTTTTTGGATGAATATCGTATTTCGTATTTTATTTAATTTAATAATTATTAAATTTATCTATTTATACATCTCATAGGCAAATTATATCTTAGAAATAAAATAAAAAGATTTCGGGAAAAAAATCAGAGGAAAAAAAGCAAAACTCCCGCAAGAATGCTTGCGGGAAGAACTTCACCCGCGTGAGCTTCACGCGCCGCACACGTGTGCATGCATGCGACTAGTACTAGACTTGTGCACTCTGCGCATGTCCAGTCCTCGCGGGGCACGAGGCGTGGTTTGCGCGCACTATTGATCGTGTACCCTGTACGCGCACCGTCTGCATAGTAGGCTTACACACAGTAGGCCTGTGCACGCAGCAGGCTAGCCCTGTGGTGTGCAATAGGCTTGCATGCGTGACAAGCTAGCCCTGTGGCACACAGCAAGATGGGGCAGCGGGTGCTACCTTGGGCGATGCACACCACCCCCTTGGGTGTCATGCGCCATCAGTTGGACAGCGTGCCACTATCGTTTGGGCAACGTGTCGTCGTTGTTTGGCTGACAGGCCTCTGATTTTTGTGCTGTCATCACGTCACAACGTCCAACTGTTAATGACATCCATCGATCATTATATCTCATCTTTCTTATTGAATTTCTCTCTCTTCATAAGATTTTGCCACTTGGTGCAAATCTAACGATCCCCATTTTCTATAAATAGAGACTCTCACTTCACTATTTCCTCATCACTTCCATCTCATTCTTCTATTTACAAAAGAGCTTTAGAGAGAAAGGGACTGATCTAAAGAGCAAAGGAGAGGAGGAAAAGAAACAAATGGCATAGGAAACACCAAGGTTTCGGTAAAGAATTTAGTAATCACTTTTAGACATCATAAAGAACATTTCTAAAGTAAAGTTAACAAAGTTTAAATTGATGTTTGCATGATTAAATTTTATGCTTAAATATAGTAATTTTACGTGTTAATGCATGTTTTATGAATGTATATGAACTTGTTATTTTCATGTGTAATTTAAATAATTTAATACTTGCGATGAATATTGATATGTGATGCAATTGACAATGGGAAAAATGATGAAATATGACATGATATATAGACACGAGAAATATGTATTAGTATTGGCACATATAATTCATCAAGTGTTTCATTAGACTTTTTATCTCTAAAGGGTTTCTATTTTCCCCCCCATCTAATCTGAAAA
>NW_019014677.1:1567385-1596735 GCF_000150535.2 Carica papaya | reverse complement strand
TTTTACTATCTATCTCGATTCCTTTTGCACTCATGATATATCCTATGAAAATGATGCGATCAATGCAAAATGTACATTTATTCAGGTTAGCATAGAATTGAAATTTGCGCAATGTATCAAACACTTGTCTCAAATGCATGACATGCTCATCAATAGATTTGCTATACACAAGAATGTCATCCAAATAGACGACCACAAACTTTCCAATAAATTCATGTAAAACATAGTTCATTAAACGCATGAAAGTATTTGGCACATAAGTTAAGCCAAATGGCATAACCAACCACTCATATAACCCTTGTTTTATTTTAAAAGCAGTTTTCCATTCATCTTCTGGTTTCATTTTTATTTGGTGATAACCACTTTTATTAGCAATTTTAGAAAATACACAAGCACCATGCAACTCATCTAACATATCAAGTCGAGTTATTAAGTGTCGATATTTTACCGTTATTTTGTTGACAGCTCTACAATCAACACACATACGCCAACTACCATCTTTTTTGGGTACTAATAAGACGAGCACTGCGTATGGGTTTAAACTTTTTCGAATGTATCCCTTTTGTAAGAGCTCCTCCACTTGCCTTTGAAGCTCTTTGGTTTTCTTGGGATTGTTCCTATAGGCTGGTCTATTTGGTATAGCAGCCCCGGGAATGAAGTCAATTTAATGTTCAATTGCTCTCAAAGATAGTAAATCTTAAGGTAGATCATCGGGAAAGACATCGTTAAATTCCTGCAAAACTTCAACCACAACACTTAACAAAAAAGGGTCAAGTTCGCTAGTTGAGAAATAAGCTTCCTTGTACATGAGTACAATCATTGGCTTGTTAGAAAATAAAATTTTTCTCACATATCTTATTTTAGCATAAAAGCTCATTTTCTTTCCTTCATTCTTTTCTATGGTCGAATGCACCTCTTTTTTTTTTTCCTTTTGATCTTTATTTTTCTACTCTAATTTTCTCTTACTCTTTTTTCTTTTCTCTTTTTCTTTGTCTTTTCTTTTTCTCTCAGCCTTTTTTTGTGCGAATTCATCATGGGACTTTTCAAGTTGCATTTGGTCTTCAAAAACTTGTTGAGGGGTTAAAGGAAGAAGAGTATACTTTTTACCCACTTTTTCTACCATGTACCTATTGAGATAACCATCATGCATCACTCTCCTATCCCATTGCCATGGTCTATCCAACAAAATATGACTAGCTTGCATAGGAACTACATCACATGTCACCTCTTCACTATACTTCCCAATAATAAAAGGCACCCTTACTTGCTTATTAACTCTAACCTACACACTATCGTTAAGCCATTGCAGTTTATAAGGTTTAGGATGTTTTGTAGTTTCCAAACCCAATTTATCAACAAATAAGGTACTAGCCACATTTACACAACTACCCCCATCAATAATCATGCTCCATAATTTTCCATTCACTAGATATTTAGAATGAAAAATATGCTCTCTTTGCAACTTAACCCCCTCATCATCTTTCCTTGCTTGCGTATTCAAAGCACGCCTAGAAATCAACAATCTACCTTCCATAGGCATTTCTCCATCACTACAATCCTCCAAATGAGGCATTTCATCCTCCACATCACTCTCATCATCCGTTTCAACACCATCACCACGCATCACCATTACTCTTTTATTCAGGCATTGAGATACAATATGACCAAAACCTAAGCATCTAAAACACTTGGTATCTTTATTCCTAGGAGTTTAAGAGTTAGAAATACCTTTGTTTTTATTAACATCTTTTGGTTTGGTTTTGTCATCTCTTTTGAATTGGACAGCCTTGTTATCTCCCCTCCAATTCGGCTTCCAATTAGAATTTTAGGCCGAATAAGTGTTGGCTTGCCTTGTGTTCCCCTTTCGCTTTAATTATCTTTCAATCTTTATAGGCATGTGCACCATATCATCAATCTCCACATAATATTGAAGCTCTACAATGTTGGCTATGTCTTTGTTAAAGCCATTTAAGAACCTTTTCATAGTAGCTTCCCTATCCTCTTCAATATTAGCCCCTTATCATGGCTATTTCCATCTCTTTGTAGTAGTCTTCTACACTCTTGTTCCTTTATATAATGCCTTGCAATTTTTGATGTAAGTCCCTATAGCAGTGAATAGGAACAAAGCTCCTTCTCATAATAGTCTTCATTTCGTCCCAAGTGGAAATAGGTCTCTCTCCATTTCTCCTTTTACTTGTGATGAGTTGATCCCACCAAACAATGGCATACTCTCCAACTCCACAGCCGCAAACTTTATCTTTTTCTTCTCCGAATAATTGTGGCACTCAAAAATAAGCTCCACCTTGCGCTCCCATTCAAGAGAAGCATTCGGATCATTCTTACCTAGAAACGATGGGATTTTCATTTTGATGCTCCCAATATTTTTATCAGGATCATTTCGACCCCTACCATAATTTCGACCTTGATTGACCAAAGTAGCTTGGTCATCAAATTCTTCATCTACTTCCTCATCAAAAGGTAGTGTTGGAAGTCTTCTTGCCCTTGGATTGGTTTGGGAAGCTTTCCCTCTCATAGAATTTAACTCACGTTGTTGTTTCTCTAGTTTCTCAATCATGTTGCTAATAGCTAGTTGAATCCTCTCAAATTGTTGTTGCATTGCTTTAAGGATGGATTCTTGATCTTTTGATGTTCTTTCACTCCCTTGTGGCTCCATTTTCAAATCTGAAATTTTAATGATAAACAAAATAGATTGCAATCTCACAAATCACTCCCTCACGTGTTTACTCTCGTAGTATGGGCATTCGTGTTTCACTCAATTTTGTCTTTTACCCTCTTTTGAGCTCAAACTCTCTTGCTTTTTACCACTCAAACAATCTTTTATAACTTTATACAAAAGGACCAATTCAAATAGCAATTAATTATCACTATGTACTCAATTTTAATTAGAGATAATAAAGAATTTCTAAAGAAACAAGATACACGAATTCAACTCTAGAAGCAAACTAAAACAATTTAAACAATAAAGAGCACACACTTGATATAAAAATAAGTGTATGATAATTCTTTTGTTAATTAGGCAACAATAAATCAATATTATTATCTCAAGATGTAATAAGAAGCAAATTGGCAGAAATATTAAATGAAAACTAAAGATGCAAGAAAAAAAAATGGTGAATCTGAAATTTAATGCACGAAACTTGTAATTTTCTAATAGAACCATAAATTATTACCCAAAATACTCAAATTAAGTGAAACAAACAGTTTTGGATGAAAACAAACTCAATGAGGTGAGTTGTTTCCAAAGAGCCCCAAAAATTACACAAATAATCTCAACCAAATAAATAGCCTTGAAACGAGTTTCTCTTTTAAATTTTAAATTTATTTAAATGTTATATGAGATAAATAAAAGGGAAATAATAGCAGGTGTTTCAATTACACAAGGTAGAATTAGTTGTGTATTTTGCACAATTAAGCAAATTAGGCTAACGAGTTTTCTTTTTAAATTTTAAATGTATTTGAATGTTATATGAGATAAATAAAAGGGAAATAACAGCAAGTATTTCAATTACACAAAGTAGAATTAGTTGAAGTGTGTTTTGCACAATTAAGTAAATTAGGCTAATCTGATTTTTTTTTTTTTGCTGAATGCAAATTTGTCTCCTTTTTTTTTGCAAGAAATAATGAAAATAAAGACAATACAATAAGGATAGACTAATTTACTTGGTGAATCAATGCTCTGATACCAAATGATACAGAAGTACAAGACCCTTGCTTGAATCTTAGAACTCTTCAATCAGTTTAGAACAGAATTTAGATCACAAGTAAAAATGAATTTAAATTTGTTCAATCACCCCAAAATAGTAGAAGTTAAATAGAACCCAAAAAAGATAATGATATCTCTTGAACCCAATCCAAACCAAGCATTAAGAACAATTGAAATAGAAAATCAAAATTGAAATACAAGTGATAACAATTGTATTACAAATCAACACCTTGTGCATAAAGTGAAAAAAAAAGTTAAAACGCTCTCAACTCAAATTCTGAAATATTTGATTACAACTCTTGATGTCCACAAAGAAGAGTTCATTTGATATTTATAGCCAAAAAAATCAATGATAAGTTACAATACAATAATTACAATTGTAACTCCCACAATAATTAGGTTAATTATGTGATAATTACAATTAAAATCCAACAATAACTAGGCTAATTATAGGCATGTAATGGTTATGTAACTTCTTGTAACTCCAATTTTCTTAACCAATACCACTAATTGTTTGTGGCATCATATAGTTATGGGCTCATTTTTGTAATAACACTGAGATAAGACTTAAACCCAAAATGAGTTACACTTGACTATATGGGTTTAATTAACTCAAGATAAAATAAAACAACGCAAAATACTTAGAATAACTCAACTAATTCAGCTCATACACAGAGCTTATTTACCCATTACCAATAAGTCTCAAACAAGCCCAAATTATCCAAAATTATTTAAATCCAATTAAAATTACGAATTTGAGCTATTCAAAAAGCTCATATTTGAACTTTCCACAATTGACCAGCTTATCATCCACATGTTTTTGAGTGAAAACTTGGAGTAACTCTTTAAACTTATTTTCCTTTAATCTTGTTACTAGTCTGCTAAAATTTTTTAGGTTTGGAACTTTATTTGTGTTTACATCATTTGAAATTTACTCCAAGTCACCTTTTGATGTTCTTTGAGTATTATGAATGTTTTTTAGCCTTGTTTGCTTCATTAATAGTCTTTCAAAGAAATTTAATTATTGTGTAGAGCGGGAGCACCTCTAACATGATTCACCCTCGAATCTTCATTGGATGACCTTAACTACTTCAATACCACACAATAATATCCCATCCAGAGAATTAGAAGAGAATAACTTCATAGAAGTAGCCCACAACCCCAATCAAGCCCTCAAATCTTCAATTTCTTTTATGTAAACATAAGTTAAACAAGCTTCTTTTTCCCAATACATAATTTAAATGTGGTGTGGGTATATGTGCAGTTTTAAGCTTCTATACTTGATAGATGGGGATTGGTGAATGTGTCATAATTTACCTGATTCCTAGGGGTACTGACTATGGAATCTTTTATCTATGCCGATGTATACCATAGAGGTTTGAAGTAAAATATTGTTGTTTCCAAAAATGAATATCTTCCAGTATATACGCGAATTAACTATCCTTTCCAGATTCCACAGATAAATGTGTAAGAGGTCTCACGGTGGTAAAGTAGGCTGGCGAAGCAGTGCAGTAATGTTTGTGATTATGGTCGGAGAGTAGGTGGAACTGGTGCAGAAAGGGTATGGAAAATGGATTCAGTGCTAAGCATATTTGGTTAATCATGTAGAAGTTAGAGAACAGACCATATTTGGGTGGTGCAATGTCTGGCATAGTAGCAGAATCAGAAATGTTTTGATAAGGAAACGTCAACACTTGAGTTGGTAGAATACTTGCAAGGAATTGAACTTAAGCAACACCTTGATTGAGGTAACATACAATAAGTATGGCATCACAAATGAGTTTCTATCAATTTATGTTTGATTTAAATTGCAATGGATGCATGGTGGTAAAAACATTAATGGTTTGAGAAGGAGAGGGGTTAGCACTTGACCTGATAACATACTTTTTAGGGATTAGATTTAAGCAAAATCTGGAGTGAGGTAACATAATTGAACTTGTTGTATGTGACATAATAAATGAGCTTGTATTTTTTGACTCCTATTGCTATTAGTGATGCAGTACTAGGAGCAGATATGGGTTGGCAAGGAGAGTAGTCAAGACTTGAGCTGGATTATTTTAAGGAATCAAATTTAAACATAGCTTGATTAAGTAACATAGAAAAGCTTTTGTTAAGCGTGGCATAAGAACTGAGGTTCAATTAATTTTTGAAGATTATGTTTGACTCCTATCATGACTATTTTCTCAATAGGATAGCTTACTTCAGACAGTTCCTTTCACTTAATGATTACATGTATACAAGTTCTTTGTTCTCTAAATCAAAGGGGCATGACAATTAGCAAGTAATAATTTTGAACGTATCAAAGTTGGAAAGTGGATTTCTTTTCATTAGATTGAACAGGAACATCAGCCTTCTAACTACTGAGACATACACCTTGTTGAGAAACTGAAGAATAAGTCAACTACAATCTTCCAACTGTAACCAAAGCTTGATTAAAGTCTATATTGTTGCGCATATTGTTGTCAAACCATTATTGTGTACACAAAATAATTACGAGAGATACATCAAGACCACATGGGAAAGGTTTACGGAAGAAAATTGGCATGGGTCCAGCTAAATTCCAAGCATGCATTAAGTGGAATGTCAACAAAGGTGACAGTGTCAGGTTTTGGTCGAATCAGTGGTTGGGTCATGGATTATTCCGAGATCAATATCCTCAGATTTTGTCATTGCTCAACATCAGGATATTCTGATTTGCAATTCCTTCAGGAAGGTGCAGGTGGGTAAAATGTTTGGTAGGTTATTGTGAAGAGAAACCTCAATGAATGGGAGATTCTGGAATGTGAAAATCTTCTGTGCAATTTGTTTCTTGTGACCACAGATGGTAGCAATGATAAGCCGGTCGCATCTCAATTCTAGCAGTTCTTTCTCTGTTAAACCTTACTACAAACATCTGTCCAATATCGAAGATATAGAAACCAGATTCCCTTATATTTGGAAGGTCAAAGTCCTGCCTCGGGTAGCTCTTTTTGCTTGGGACGTCGGTAGAAAGTGTATTTTGACTATTAATAAACTAATGAGATGGGACAATATTATGATGAGTACTTGTTATCTGTGTAAAAGAGCTACCAAGACTTGCAATCATGTGCTTCTTTGGTGCCCGGTGGTGTATAAGTTGTGGGCTATGGTGTATGGGCTTTTAGGTAATAGGGTTATGGTGGGCTCGGTTAGAGATGGGCTGTCGGCTTGGAGGAATGAGAGGAACAAAAGAGCATTTGACGGCTTACATCATGCTAACGATTTTGAGTCAATAAAAAGTAGATGGTTTCAAACCTTTACTTTTGATGTTTTGGTAGTTACATAAATATGATGTGTATGGGTTGGTACCCCTTTGATGCCGATTATTAATATAATTTTTTCTCTTTTTCTTGAAAAAAAACTTGGACATGCTATTTACAGGCAGAAAACTCTGGGCAACCGTACTCACTGCAGTAAATGCAACATGGTGCAAGGACAGTTCTGTGGAGATTGTTTATACATGAGGTATAATTTTTTCGCAACATTCTTAACTTGCTTGCCATCTATCCTCCTTTTGATGAAGCATTTTTCACTAGCATATAAATGATTTAGTAGTCAATAAGCCAGTTACCACAATAACCATGAACTCTTAAAATCCCGTGAAAATTGAAGATATGTTGTTTTTCTTTTGCCTAAAAATATGCAGCTTATTAAGTAATGTTTCTTGAGGATTCTATATTAAACATAGCTAAAAGCCAATCCAGTTGCCATAATAGGTGTGTATGTAAGCTGTTTAAATGTCTGTTTACTTTCCAATGTTTCCCAAACATGGGCAAACCATGCTATCAAGTTTTGTTTCTTGAAAAATCTAATTTGAAAACTATTGAAGAATGACTAGACAAATATCTTAATGAAAATTCTGGTTATTTTCCCCCTCTTAACTCCTCAGATCTTTACCTTTTGGAGGCTTGTTTTCTTAACCCCTGATTCTTGTATAGGTAGTTATCCGAGACATTTAATCTAATTCTTTAAAGATATAAGCCAGCTGATCAGTAGATATCAGTCTTTAAACTGTGAATCAATTCTTTCCAAGTATTTTCTTCACTTTTGAATGGCCAGGTATGGGGAGCATGTACTTGAAGCCATGGAAAATCCAAATTGGGTTTGCCCTGTTTGTCGTGGGATCTGCAACTGCAGTTTATGTCGGACAGCAAAGGGATGGCTTCCCACTGGCCAAATTTACAGGAAGGTAAAATATTTTAGACAATATTTTGCCTCACTTATTAAAAAAAAAAAAAAAAATTGTCTCACAGGTCTATTTAAAACATCAGGGCTGAGCTTTATTGTCTCCATCCTAGGTGTCAAGTCTTGGTTTCAGATCTGTTGCACATTATCTCATTCAAACCGGACGCTTGCAAACAAATTTAGAAAAAAATCAAGATACTACAAATCAAGTAAAGAGGTCACTGTCCTTTTCAGCTATAGAGGGACCTCTTGATGTAAATGATAATCCCCATAAAACATCAGGTCCTCAGGCTGAGGATGTCCAAGATAATGACTGGAAGGATGAGAAAGAGATTGAAGCTGTAAGCAACATACCTACCAACAACGAGAATTCTTTTAGGAGATCATTGTCCTTCTCTTTTACTGAATCACAGGCTGAAAACAAGGAAGCTACTGACGTTGTTACTGAGGTCCATGATGACCACCTCAAGCTGTCAGACTCTCAAGTTGAAGATAAGAGCAACGATGCAATGAAAAATGAAAAAGATAAGGAATTGACAATGACAGATAAAGAGCAGTCTAGCAACAGCATAGCAATGGAAAGTAGCTCAAAATCTATGAGGAAGAGGCAAAGGCTCATTACTGAGCCAAATCCAGATACTATAGCTGGAAGGCTGCGACTTAGAAAAGTTAGTGCTAATAGTGATGAGAAGGTGGGAGAGGTGAATAAGAATGTCTTGGATGTTAGGCAGGCTATAAAGAACATTCACTCAGACGAGGAATCAGAGAAAGAGAAGAATGTGCATTTTACAGATGACTGAGGTGAGGATGGAAAATCTACTTTTGCTGCTGACTCGGGCCCAGACATTAGTTGTAGAAGGTTAAGTCATAAAGACGATAATAATGAAATGGCTGCAAAAAAAAAAAAAGATATCACATTTATCACAGGATATCTCATTGGGAAAGAATAACACTGTTCAATAAGCATGGGCATCGAGAGCATTGCCGCTCTAGATCGGGATGCGTGGAACTGTCATATCTTTTTGGTAATTTGGTAGAAGATCATCTTGCGAACCTTGCTAGTGCTATTTGCAACAGTCAACTTTCTGATACAGGTACATTTTGGATTTTCGAAATTTATTTATAGTGTGAGCAATGCTGGTTTGCTACTGTAAACTTTCTCATCAGGCTCTTGTTAAGATCTAAAAGCTGGCATTCAGGGAATTATTTGTATAGTTTTGCTTACAAAGAGGAAGGAAGAAGCTTAAGTTTGGGTTGATATGAGAAAATGCAGTGGTGAACGGTGTAATCAAATACCCATGAAGAAACCAAGCCAGTGTAGTTAAAGCTTATTCTTGCATTTTCTTCAAACCTTAGTGTGGCATCAATTCTTTAAGGATCGTGTTGCATTTTAGAACTACTACGGACCTGTTTGGCGCATCTACATTGCTTCAATCCCTTCCCCTGCTAATTTTTGCTGTTTAGATTGGTGTTTTTTCTTTTAACCAATTAATTTCGAGAGAAAAATAAATCATGTGAACTTGAAATAACTTATTGTGGCATATTACTGTTTTGTTTTAAGCCGAAACTAAATAAGCTTTTACAGTTGCTTTTGGCTTAGAGGTGAATGTATCTAGTACTGTACTAAAAGGCCACTCAGTTTTATGTAATGAACTGACCATGAGGAAAGAAATGGAATATAAGGGTTTTAAATCAATAAAAAAAAAAAAAAAAAGAGGGAGTTTTCAGTGTGTACATCTTGATTTAATTATATTAAGTAATCATGCAACAGCATATAATAAAATTTAGAATAGATTAACCTTATATATATATATATATATATATATATATTGCCTCTATCGTAAATCTTTCTATTCATTCTCAGAGCCCCTATCCATAGTCCAACGCCATGAGAGCTTCTTTGTCTTTGAATTGGAATAGTTTCCAGCAAATATACTCTTTAAGTAGTCGAAGTTTCTCTATTTTTATTTGGAGATTTAGCTACCCTTGCATACTACTGGTGTATGGATCTTTAATCTAATTGATGGTGTTAATAGCTTTCATTATTTCCAAAGTAATAGTTTATTATTAAAATTAAGATTCTCAAGGATTAGACGTTCCAATCCATTAAAAATTTTTACTACTATTTTAAGTATGCTCCACTAAGTTCAATACCAATTTACTGTAGGTTTGAAATACGTAATATATTTTTATATAGATATTATTTTGTACTATATTATGATTAGTATTTATATATGATTTATTAGTCGTCGTATAAAATTTTTACTTAAAAATATCTGTTAATTTTAATGTTTTCATAACCCCTTGTTAAATTAGAGTTGAAATTTCAAGGATACGAGAGAACCTAATTAACTGATGTTGCAAAGAAGATAACATTTAGCAATGTAAATCAGTTAAAAACCAAATTAAAAGATTAAGATTGAGGTAGGTAGGAATTCGGAATTGAAATCCATATTAATTCCATCGATTAAAAATATAACTTCACAAAAAAATAATGAAATTTCAAAATCTTTTTTCAAATAAAGCTTGTTTGAAAAGGATACAAGATAAATATGTCAACCTACTATTTACTAAATTAGTAAATTTAATCAACATAGAACTTATACAACACAAAATCTTACTAATACAAAATCCTAATAGTCACAACATCATAATCCAACCCAAATAGTATACAACTAACTTATCCAAAATTTGATATTAAACATCATATTTTAATTTTTTTTTTCTAAATTATAACCCAAATTATATATTGTTGTTTCCAATCAATGCAACCCAAGAGGAGGGATGAATTGTGTTTTTTATATTTTTGTTAATTTCAAATGTTAACCCCAATTATCTTAAAACTTTAAGTTTCTAAGTTAATTTCCGATTAGCCTCGATAATAAAGTGTGGATTTTATCAAATTTTGTTTTCAACTTTGATTATGCAATCTAAGAATAATCAGTACAACTCAAGAACAATCAATGCAAATAATTATAGTAAAAGAAATAGAAAGAATATATATGTATAATTTATAGTGATTCAATTTAATAGGTACTTAAGTTCTCTTCTCAAGTCACTACTTAAGAATTTCATTAATTATAAACACATTTTTTTTCCGACAATTGACAAGTTATACCTCTCATAATGCTTATTTTTTTCGAAGTTGACAAACTACATCTCTTACAATACTTGTTTTATTCAAGGTCGACAAACTACACTCTCTTTAAGTGTTTCTCTTAAAATATTTTTGTTAAAAGATTTTTCACTACTTTCTTATAATATCCAAGTATGATTAGAAGAATAAAACTTGATACTTTCTCTCCCCCAAGGATAGATCTACAAATTTAAATTTTAGATTTTAAATATAGGTTCAAAAAAAGTAGAAGATGGAGCCTTTATATTTTTAAATTTTAAATTTTAAAGAAATTTTATTAAATGAAGTGGAGAATGATAGTAAAAAGTATTTATATAAAATTACCTATTAGAAATATGCCTTGGTAGGTCAAAGTACTTATAACTTAATATGTTCAATTTTTTTATCTTTTTAAATTTTTCTAGTCTCATATGTGTTCAGACATTATTGACATATTATGTTGCACCTGTATGTTCACATTTACAGTAGTTAAAACTTTTAAGATTTAATTTACGAATTCTTTTAAAATATATTTGATGATTTTCTCTTAAAAACGCTTTTTAAAGATCATTTTAAAGATTTTTAAAAAGTATTTGGATTTTTTAAAAATCATATATTTGAATTTCTTTCTACAAGATCTAAAAGTGAAGTTGTTACCAACTTGTGATTCATCTCTTGTTCCTCTTTATTCTTTCCTCTTCTTAAAGTTCTTCAATCTAAGTTTCCTTTATCAATATTGTACATTTAATTTTGTAATAACTCATAAAGTATTAATTTACACAAAATAAGTATTTAATATTATTAAAATTAATATAAATATTTTAACACATACTTTATAACTTTCATACATATACTCCAAATACTTTAAACATTTCACTTTTGCCCTTACTCAATTTTTATTTGGATTAAATGCTTTTTTTGAAAACTAAAATCAAAACTATAAGAATTAAAAATACTAAAATAAAACATTTCAACTGAAATAAAAAACCAAATCAACCAAAAAGGACCTAAGAATAAGCCTCAACTCCATTATATTTTAACTAATCAATTAGAAAAACTAAAAATTGTGTGGGTGGTTGATGAGCCTAAACTAGAGGTAGTAAATGAATCCATGACCAAGATATTCAAATTGTTTTACCTACACCAAAAAGCTTTTCTTCATAAAAGTTAAACTTGTGTTAGATTTGATTTTAACGAATTATATCACTGGTTTAGTAGAAAACAAAAAGTTCACAAACCTTTAACCAATATCTACCTTATATTAAACTAAACTAGAAGCCAATTATTCTTACTCTTAATTTTTTATTTGAGTCTCACATTACAAAGAGAAATTACCTTGTTGACTCCTATAGTGTTGCCTTGCTCATCTCTATTAGTTATTGTCTTGTTGTACTTATTTTTACATTTGTTTCGTTTTACTTTCTATTATGCATTATCTTTGTATTTGTTTTCGTTGTGCATCTACATCTACTTCAATTGTGTTTGCTTTAGTTTCACCAATAAATTATCTAGTAGGTATTGGTAATCTATTTTCGATAATTGTGTTTGAAGTAATTTTTAAAATAATGTGCGAATCTTATTCAGATTTCTCGTAATTGTTAAAATGTGATTGAAATTAACCAATTTGTAAAGAGCCATATGACACTTGGTTTAAGGTTCTACATACATTTTATGCATATTTTTTTTGTTTCTACATTGAATCATAGGAGAAAACTGATCCATGTTACACAAGTGTTATATATGGAACTTAATAATGCATGCACTACTTAAAAATAAACTTAATATAGTCTTTAAATATTATTAGATATTGTTATTAATAAATAAAACATGAAGTTCTAGTTTTGTTCTTATATTATTTGCGATAATAATTATTTATGTTTGTTGGTTTGTTTGTTTATTTTTTTTCCTAGAGTATCTCCTTCGTGAAATATATCTTTCAACATTGTATTTCGCATGAATTATTTGTCTTTAACATTCTTTGCTGCCCCATTATAAATGCTCTATTCATATTTTTGTTTAATCATTTGGTTTTGATGTTGTAATTTCTTTCTATAAAAAGTAATTAGTTGAGTTGATTTAAGTATTTAAATATATATCAAGTTCCAACTTAATGTCAACATTAGTAATATATAATAAGTAAGCCCATTAACCTGGCCTATCTATTGTCGTTCGTATCCTAAACTCAAATAAAATCCTAATTAGGGGTATATGACATATATATTTAAAGGACTTACTTTCTAGTTTACATAAATTTAGATCCATATATGTGGTTCCTTTAGTCAAACCCAACTGATTTATGAGGTAAAAAAATAAGTTCTTCCATCTAATTGTTCTTCTTTTACCTATAAAGAAGTAGAAGCCAGAATATCTGTAGATAATTGAACCTTCTTTAGATTTCTCGACAAGTCATTTTATGACGTCTATTAAACAAAGATTGGGTGTTAGATATATATACATAACTTTAAATCTGTTATATACTCCTTTATGAAATGGATTGTGTGATCCTAAAAACCTTAAAGAAATATAGATACTAAGATAAAAAAGATAACATAAGTCTTTTTAGGCTGTATTATTATATTTTTCTTTCAAGAGCTTGATATTTATTCTCTTAGCGATAGCACTAGAGGTCAAGTTGGGTAATCTATACCTAAAGTTAGTTCGTGATAAAAGAAAATGAGTTGGCAATTCTTTCTGCTCTAATAAAAAATGACTAAACAACTCATGTTTTTTGTAATAAGAGAAAACACTAAAGGTTCCAAGATTCGAGGTTGTGACTTGGAGGTTTCAGGATTAAGAGGTTTGACAATCTAAATTTTATTAATCATTTATTATATTTTGTTAGAAAAACTTGTACTATCTAATATTAGAGGAACAATTCACAAATAAGGAAATTAAAGGACAAAAATGCAAAAAAAATTATAATACGTGAATAATCTATTTAAGCTACCTTCATAACTCATCATGATAACAAATTACAATGAATCTCTTTGACATAATCTATAGAATCTAACTGAATGCATCTCATATTCCCAAACATATAAAGAGTTCATAGTTTCTAACTGCACCGACTTTTAATTATTATTCTCTCTATATGTAAAACATAAGTTTTACTTTATCTATTCTTGCTTCTTATGTGTCCAAAATTTGCCTCTTTTTATTGGGCATATATATCTCATGACTCGTTTCCTTTCCGTCACTCCTCTCCTAGCTCAGCACACATTCTCTTTCTCTCATCATCTCCAATTACATAAGAAGTAAAGAAGATTCATGACAACAAGTAAATTAAATTTAATACTGAAAAACTTGAAGCCATAAGGTGACAAAACCTAAATAAATATTTCCTTTGACTTAAAACTTTTAGTCAATTGAGCTGTCCTAGAAAACCTATTTTTCTTTACGGGGGTTTGTGCGGTGGTCGGGTCTCCATGAGAGGAATCCAAAGGCTGTTTGTTATCTATGTGTTTGCAACTTTTCTGCTTTGGCTCTTTTCCAATAGCTTTTAGGAGCAACGAAGATGTCAAGTTGGTCTCTTAGGTAGTATACGTACATGTGTGTCTGCGTATATAGATATAGACAAACACTGGAATTGAGGATTTAAACTCAAATTTTATCTTATATCTTTACTTAAAAAATATATGCATTATAGATATAATTAGAGAAGCCTCCTAGTAATTTTATATATATATATATATATATATATATTTCAATTAAAGACCTGAAATTGTATTTTAGTTTATTAGATATTATATTTTTATGTGGTGAATGAAAGATTATTCTCGTCGGCGGATGTGACGGCAAAACCCTCACAGCACCTAAACCTCTTTAAAATGGGAAATGCAATGACTCTTCCTTTTCATAAATAACTGTGTGTGTCTCTCTAGGAAAAAACAAAAGGACAGTTGTATTAATCAAATTTGTATTCTCATTTATTTAATTAACTCAATTCTTACCAAGTCAATTAAAAATAAATAAATAAATAAATAAAAACTGATTCTATACAAATCAATGTTTTCATTTCTAAAATTCACCACACCCTATTTGGCTTATCCTTAATAATAATCATTAATAGAGGTTTTAAAATTCTTTTAAAGCATTCGCGCATTTGACAAATTCTACCACCTTTTAAACTCCAACAACTCAGTATCTTTTTTGTAAAATTATGTTTTTGTATAACTTTTTTTTTTTCTTTAAAAAATTATCTACAAGCCACTTTGTTGAACAAATTAGAATATAAATATCTCTTAACAATTTTTAAAATTCTAATCTTGATACCTTATGTGTACATATAGCAATTTTATTATTATTATTATTTTTTTAAGCGTGATCTTGTTCTCTCTTTGTGTTTTTCTAATTTTAAATCAATTTAAGCAATTTACTTATACATACTATAATTTTAATTGTTTAAAGTAATTTTATCATGTCCAAAGATGTAGATTGCTTAAATTATTATGAAGCCAACTTACAATCAAATATGAGAATAAAATATATAGTATAAAATATAAATAAGAATTTGAATAAATTAGTAACACTATTTTAGATTTACTTTACAAGAGATAAACTATATATTATATGTTTGTACCAATGAAATATTTTAACATCCATCTAAAGTAAAAAAAAAAAAAAAAGAGAAGAAATGTAAATAAAAAATAAAATTGGAGTTAGGATGTAAATGAAAGGATCTTTCAAATTTAGGGAGCTTTTAATTAATTTCAATGACCTAAATGACAGTAGGTAAGAAAAAAAGGGGGTAAAAACATAAATACAAAGAAGTGGGAGGGGGCAAAGGAAATCAAGAGAATGGACGGCCCAGATCGAACCGCTTGAGGTTATTGGATTGATGAAATTTAAAAGAGAATTGACGACCCAGATTGAATCAGGAAGATCAGACGGTTGGGAAAATGGGTATAAAAAAGAAGAGATTAGGGTCTTCTCTTCATTTTGAAGAGTAGTCGAAAAAGAGAGAGGGAAAAGAAAGAGGAGCGATCGGGAAGGGAAGGAATAAGAGAAGGTCGTGCGGGGAAGCTGAGAGGAAGAAAGAAAGAGAGGGAAAGAAGAGGGAAGCTGGAAAGAGGAAGGGAAATGAGAGAAAAATGAGGAAGGGGATGAAAAGAGAGAAGGGGTCGAGCGGGAAAGAGAAGGGGACCTAAAGAGCGGCCACCGCGAGGGAGGAAGGGAAGAAGAGAGAAGCGGAGGTGGGAGAACGGTGTAAATCGAGCCGAAAGAAAGAAGGAGGAAGAGGAAACAGCCCGAGACACTGTGTGACGGTGGAGACCGAGGCTGTTCGGGTTTTCGAGCACCACACTCAAGCTTGGTGCGTTCTTTTTCTTCTTTCGATTTGTGTTTTAACCAAACGGGGTGTTCATGTGTGTGTGTGTGTGCAGATTTGGGAGCTAGGGAGCCACGGGATGACCGAGAAGAGGCGACCAGGGGCCAAGCCGAGGTCGAATCGCCCCACGCCAGAAAGGTAAAGCTTTTTTGTGTTTTTTTTTGTGGTTGTTGAGCAGCGGTGGAGTGGGGACGATGTCGGGCTAGCCACGCGGACTCAGCCAGGCCACCCACCTGCACGGGAACTAAGGAGGCTTCCTCAGAAATGGGAAAAGTTGACCCATTCGGGAAGCTGAAGGGTCTTCCCCGAGTGTGGGAACCCAATCTACCATTTTGAGTTCTGATTCATTGTTCGCGAAGCTGAAAAGTCTTACTTAGGGAACGAGAATTTGGTTTATCATTTGGGAAGTTGAAAAGTTTTCTTTTGGAAATGGGAATCCGATTTACCGACTGGAAAGTTGAAAAGTCTTTTCTGAAAAACGTGAATTCGATTCACCAAATGGGAAGCCGAAAGGTTTTTCAGGTACGAATCCCGATAGATCGAGTATTCCGTTGGGTGGTCGTTGCAACTCGTAAATTAATTAAATTAATTTTTAATATTTCGAAGTATTTTAATTAATTATATCGTGTGTACAGGAAAATTTGGACATTTAGGCGTATCGAGGAAGACGTGTAGGAGAGTAAGTATTTTTAAATCTCAACCGGGTTCGAATTTTAAAGAGTGCATTCATTTCATTAAATTATAAATTTTGAAATTTGAATTGACATTGACCCAATTTCAATGGAAAAACAAAATCCAAATTATGATCAGTAAACCAAAGTAATTTGAATCCTACGAGGAGATGAAACCAAAAAACAGACCTAATGGACTGAGAATTATTTGGACCAATGAAATCTGAAATTGAAAAGGAAAATTTCCATTTAAGAAAAATTGAAAAAGAAAAAGAAATAAAATAAAAATGTATAAATAGAAAGAAAAAAAATAATTGAGGTTGAGAAATGATCATTTAAACAAATTAAGAATTTTAGAATGAGAGGGTAGAAGTGAATAGGGTAGGGACCCTAAATACCTTCTCGTTTAGTCTGAATCGAGGAGAGGAATGTGTGTGTGTGGCTGAAGTTCAGCGGACATGATGAACCTGTATATGGATAGAGTCTAAAATCTAATTCAGACATGGATAGACATTCGTGTGAGTGTCGACCAGCTAGCAAATGTACCTGCTGTGGCCATTGTGTAATTTGTGTGTGTGACATCCATGTGATGGAGAGATCCATTTTGCATTTCCTCGATGATGATATAAACGACATCGCGCGATGAAACTATAAAAATGACCATTTGAGTGTATCTATGATCTTTTGTGTGTGTGTGATTATGTTTCGAGATTATGAACAAGATTCGAGTGTATTTGTGATCTTTTGTCTATGTGATTATGTTTCAAAATGACGATTGATATTCGAGTGCATTTATGACTTTCGAGAATATGAGAATATATATTTGATATTTGTATATGATATTTGAGAGAATTCATCTAATTGATCAGGAACATGTGAAATAGTAAAAACAAGAATATGAATTTGTACTGAAATATTTTTATTACTTTTGTTTCTTACTGTATATTTTGTAAGAAATTTTATTTGGGTTAAGAGAACGGGAATACTTATTGAGTTGGTAAAACTCATTAAATTTCACCATGATATTTTTCCAAGGAGAATGAAGAGGTAGCACCACTGCCAGATAAGTAGAACTTGTAAAAGGGTTCTTGTTTTTATATATTTTGTGTATATTCGAAAAATTTTATTTTGTTCTGTTAGACTCTAAATTCTGATATCATGTTTTGTATATATAGTTACTGTATATATTACATGGGATGGTAGGTTGTATTATATTTTTTATCCACGCATGTATATATTTTATGGGCCCACTGCATGAAATGGTTTGAGCAAGAATTGCGTCCCATATCGAGTATCAGGGCGTGACAAATATTTCTACAACTTATTTATTAAAAGATTTGTATCAACTTATATTATATTGTTGACCTTCTAAGTTATATCTTATAAACTCCTATTAGCAACTAAATCAAAATTGACATTTATTTGTTGTTCTAGTCAAGTTAAAGGCTAGCTAAATATCTAAATGCATACTTTTTATAATCTAATTATTCAGAATATCAATTAATATTGTTTAGTTCTTATTTATGTAGCTAAAATTTTTCAACTAATTAGAGAAAACTTAATAACTAAGTTAACAAGTAGGAACCACATATTGTTTGGCCACCTAGATAGTACCTCTAGGCTTCCTTATGTAATACATAATACTAGTTATCTACTAGGCAATAGTTATTGTTAATAGGCTACATAGGATTGAAACCTTACTTGAGATAACATTTCAAAATCATATTTTGACTAAAACAAAGGATAATGCTAATGATGGTAACATTTCAAAATTATGTGTTGACTACAATAAATGATAATCTCAATTATGTAAATAAAGCATGTATTCCTATACTAAGAAAATATCCTTGTTCTCTTACCTAAATGTCATAATTAACATGGGATAACTGTTAGTTTCCATGTCTTACTCATTGATATCATCCTAACTAGGCTAAAAACACACTCTAAAGTCCAAGCAGAATCCCGAGAAGTAATGCCCACATGGGGGAAGAAGAAAGCCTGCAAATTAGAAGAATCCTGCAAAGTCTCAAGAAGTCGCGAGTACATGGCAACACGTGGGATTGTTGCCCAGATGCAACTAGGACACCACACGCACGCAGACCACCACGTAAGCTTTCACGCACACTATAGCCCCACGGAGAAGAGTTCTCACACTCATGCCTATGGGATGAAAGATTCCCATCATCCCCTCAAGGACTCCGCGAGCTTATGTGGAAAAACCAAAAAAGGCAACCAAATTCACAATTCAAGAATCAAGAATCAAGATTCAATATTTAAGAATCAAGATTCAAGATTTAATAATGATATGCGGCCAACAGAAAGAGGGGACAAATTTATGAGGAAACTGAATTCCTTATCCAAATGGCATTCAGATTACGACATGAAGAGAAAGAAGCCTCAGAGGAAGAGTGGGAGTTTTAAACGGATTCCTCTTTAGATTTTATGGCACAAGAATTAAAGAAGAAAAAGGAAACATCAAGGGAAAAGAATTTATTCTCCTATCCAAAAGTCCTAATTGGAATTCTACTTAAAGGAGTTTGATTTCTACTAAAGAATAAATTTGACTTCTAATTGAAGAACTTTGATTTCTACTTAAGGAATGAAGGATTCTTTGAACATCTTCAACACCGACTCTTACAACAAATTAATTAAATATTTAAAAGCCTATTTGACTACAACAAATAGAGAAAATTCGACCACAACGCTACTTATTCTTCAAGAAAAAAAAAGTTTATGTTTTAATTAAATTTTTATCTTTTAATTAATATTTTAATGCTTTCCTAAATAAGGTAAAATTAAGAATTTGATTAGGATTTTCAATTTTGTTTTCTCATAGAATAAACATGGTGGATGCCTATATAAAGAGACCACTCCTTCAACTGCATTCAAAATAATTCATGTAATCAATAATATTCAAGTTTATTACTTTTTAGCTCATTGTTAATTTTGAGTGCTCTTTAAGAGGGTGTCTTCAACTTTTTTTTGAGTGAAGGATTGATTCCACTTATCAAAGTATTCTTTGTGACATTTTTTTAATCTATCTTGAATTGATTTTTACTTATCAACAAACAATTCTTGCGGCGTTTGGTCAATTCACTCTTTATCTTAATTATCTTGGTTGACATTCACAAGTTGAATATAGGTCAAGTAGGAAGAGTTTGTTGAGAGTTGTTACGATTATGAGTACTAGAGCATATGTGAAGTTTTTTTTATCACATTGTTGGTCCTGGATTCCACATCATTCATGTCCTATTATAGTAAAAGTTCCTAATTCTCTTAATTGTTTATTATCTAAAACTCACTGTAATTTTCTTATTTTTCTATTGATAATCTAAGTGTCAACTTAAGTATTAAAGTCTCTCTTTTAGAATAATTTTTTTGAGGCAAGCTCTACTCATGATTTTAAATATATCTTGAATGTTTGGTCAACTTCCTACTATCAAGTTATTAATAGTAAGTTATCTGCATAACTTATTTGTTATCCACAGGAATGAAAAGTTTATTAGTTGATTATAGTTACATAAAGAAAGACTACCAAAAATGAAGAAGTAGAAAACAAAACTACATTAGTTTCACTAGTGAGGCCAATCTCTTGAGCTGGAGGAAGATTAAATGATTTTCGAGGAGGATTACGAGATACTTGCTAGGGATGTGCATGAAAGGACCTTAACTGTGGAGTCATCACCAAGATTAATTGGAGGAAATGAATAGATATGTGAAGCTCTTAGCCTAGCAACAATTGTTAAATCTAAATGAGATCATGGAAAACTTCAACATTTAAGAGGAAGATAGGGATGAAAATGTATGAATACCTAATACCTACATCAAAAGGCAAAATAATCTCTAGAAAGGTCCAAGGGAATAAACCTTTTAGGTATAATATAAAAATAACAAAAGGAGCAATATATATCATTAGCTTGAGGATGTAAAAAAAAATTCCAATTAGAGGAGTTTCAAAATCATAAAAAATTTACCTATGAGAAAAAAGAAAAAAAAAACCAAGTGATTAAGAACACTTATGTGAACATGATCTTTTCAATTGTTATTGATCATTTTAATAATATACAGAGGCCTTCACTATTTTTATCAATCATTTTAATCATGAAAAATGTGAAAAGACTTTAGAAGGTTTTCAAAATTATGAAAGGGTGAAAGTGTTTATAAATGAAAGTAAAGAAAAGAATGATTTTTTGGTTTACATGTAGATTTGGAAAGTTGCACCATTAAACATGTTGATAGTTAGCCTTATAGAGGTGTTAGGATATTGGTTAAACATGAAGATGATCCAAAGGGGTCTTATATAAGATTTCTTAATAATCTTCAAAACAAAATGCTTTTATTCTCTTACTTTATATTTTGTACCACTATAAGAGACCTTTTAGCCCCGGTAATCAACAACCCATGAGATTTTATGATATCCTATAAGAACTTAAGTTAGTGTCATAATTCTAAAATAATGAAACATAATCTTAATAATCAAATGGTAAAGACACATGGTGACTATTAACTTCTATTATAGTAGGGTAACAAGAATTATCTAAGCGCTTGAAATTTTACATATTACCATGTCTTTTGATATCAAATGAACGAATATCTTTTTATTAAATATGAGATCTTTTATGATTTAGTTTTATGATGCTACTATTTTATGTGTTACCCATATATGGTGTATCTTTATATACACTCATAAGAGGGATGAATGTAACTTTACTTGTGAATTAGTAACTTTTATGTCCTACTAACATGTCTTTGGAACCGAAAGGAAAACTTAAATAAAGGATGCATAAAATGTAACTCGTAATTGTTACCTACTTATGAAACACCTAGTTAGTTTAACGTTCTAGAATCTTGATCACACTAAGTGCATCAATATTTATCTATATAATTAAGGATTTATCAACCTAAACCAAATAGTTAAAACAACATGATTAATCAAAGACATATAGTAGTATGTGTTAAATTCATAATGAAATGTTTGCTTGCATGTTATATAACAAAAATTATTGAAACAAAGTGTATTTAAGCTTATTTAAAAAAATTATGGTGCTTAGTATGTTCTTTAAAGGATTAAATGGACGCTTTTGAGGTATGTTTTCTCACCAAGTTTGCTTAAATTAGTTCAAACGAATAATACAAAAAAAGCATGTTATTGATTTGGTTAAACTAGTAAGTGCATAGGGCATGTGTTACATTAATTCGGATACAAATATAATTTTTTAGGTGTTATTTCTTTAGACATAGTTTAATCTTAGTATAGTTTGTCTGAATTAATGTTTTTGATAGATGAGATTGCTTCTCCAATTAATGTTGTTGTGTTATGAATGTTTTTAGCATAAAGCATATTTTGTCTATGACTTAGAAACATGAAGATATTGTTTGCTCTAATAAAACATAGATTATTTTGTTGTAGTATATGTTGGACTTTTTTATTTTGCTCTATACTTTAATTAATCTATCTACATGAATGATTTCTGGTAGTTAGAAAATTTTTAGGCCATATTTTTAAATGGAATTTGTAATTTATGTTGGACCAAAACTTTGTTAATTATATGCTTTATTCAAAGTCAATTAAGTAAAAATAAATAAATGAATAGGATAAATAATAATAATAATAATAAAATAATAATAACAATAATAATTAAAGAAAGAGATATCATGGACAACAAAAGAGACTTTTGTACGCTTTGATGCAATTACCACATTGAGGTTTTAGAGTGATGGAGATTTTTGAAGGGGATGAGCATTTGAAGACATCAACCTATTAGATTGCATTTGTTTCTTTCTTCCCCTTTAGGTTTTAGTTTACTTTGATTTCGGTGTATTTTAAATCCTCAGTTCTTTTGTTAACTTTGAAATATAAAATAAATTGAGGATGAATAAATGCATCACATCATATACATCAGTATGAGAATGTTAATGAATATGATGATAATAAAATAAACAAAAAATTAATTAATTAATTAAAATGCTATAAAAAATTATGCATGTTAATGATAATTAATTAAATTATATCTCGAGTTAATGTGTCTTACACCTTATTATCAATGAATTTTTAGTAATTGAGCATGCTTCTAATAGGATCAGTCAAGACTCCAAAAAATTTAATTTCATTATTTTTATGAAATTTTACTTTATGTCACCAACATAATAATATTAAAACATTCATAAAAGATAAGACTTAACTTTTTTTTAGATTTACTTACACCTTTGATTTGAAATTTTTTTAATAAATTCATTTAGGTCTAAACTTGTTAGAAAGTAATATTTCTATTTTAAATTTTATGACTTTTATTAAAGAAGTTCAGACTATTTAAAAGTTATTACAGATTCAGTGTAAATAATAATATTAAGACATTTATAAAATATAAATAATAAAATCTACATTAAAGAGATAACTAATGCCTACTTTTTTGAAAAAAAAAACAAAAATCAAGAAGTCATAAAATCTAAAATAGAATTAATGCATTCTATAAGTCTATATCTAAGTAAACCCAATTGAAAATATTCAATCCAAAGGTGCAAGTGGCAAAAAAAAAAAAAAAGAAGTTGAGGCACAAAATGGAAGCATTGAAGCCTACAAGAAAATGTTAGTTACCAAAAGTTTACAACTTAGAAAACTTATTCAAATTTTACTTGCAAGTTTGGCCTACTACGAGTAGAAAGTTTTGGAGATGAATGTGAAAACAATCTTCCTTAATAAAAGAATTGAAAGTTCCTCAACGAAAGAGCATAAAGAAGAGGTTCTTTAATAGAAGTATTGGGGAAGAGTTGGAATCAAGAAGAGATTCCATGATCAGGTCAGATCCCTAAGAGAGTTCAGTAATTTGTCTGAAGCTAAGAATCAAGTAAACAACCAAACCCAATGAGAGAAAATCATAGAAACAGTGGAAGGATGCTTTTACCACTTGGGTCGAATTGATTGAAATGAAATGAGATGGAATTGGATATAGTCTGTTGTGGGCACAACCTGAAATCAGAACTGTGTGTTCGATGGAGGAAAGAGAGATGAAAGACAAAGCCTCTGAGTTCCTTAAGTGATTATGGTGAAGATTAAGAGTAGAGAAGGAAAAGGGGAAGAAGGGAGATTCTATGGACAAAAACAGAGATAGAAGAGAGAGAAGCAGACCGGGGTAGCGAGATTTTAGTTATAATCTAAGAATTAAATTAAAACATGTTGTTAATTAAGATATTAGTGTTAATCTAAGAATTAAACTTGTTAGTGGGGGAAAGCTAAGTTTTTTTACCCAGGTGGACAGAAATCAGCTTTTACAAATCAGCTGATTGTTTGACTTTTAGCTAAAACCGCAGGGAGGAAAAAGGATTTAAGTGGGACCCACACTCAGCCAATCTGGAAAATTATTATAATAGTAAATTAATAATTAATTAAATTAGAAAGAAAAGAAGTTAATTAATTGAAAAGAAAACAGCAGCACCACTTACGTTTGTGAAAGTCAATGTCCTTTCTCGCTGTTTTTGTTAGGGGAGGTTATTGCGGAAGATTTTAGAGAGAGAGCGAGAGAGAGAGAGAGAGAGAGTCAATATGAGAGAGAAGGAGCGGGTTATCGGCATTGCTTTGTTCTACGATTACTTTCAACTCAAGGAGATGAGCATTCGATGTGAAAGTTTCCACCTTTGCTTTTTCAGTTTCTGTTTCAGTCTCAGATATGATTCACTTCTTGATTCTTGATTCTCTTTAATTTCTCTTCTGCATTTTGTTTTGTTTTTCTTTGGAAGGATCAGTGGGTCTCGTGTAAATCTTTTGGATCTTGGTTTTGAGCTGATCTTAGGGTTTCATTCTCTCTTTTCTTGGCTTCCTTCAATTTGTTTAAGCTCTCGTACTTTCTCTTGAAGTGGAGTTTTGACTTTCTCCAACTTTATCTTTGTTTTGGCTTCTTTATTTCCATTTTTTTAAGTCTTAATCCCCTTGGTCTCGCATGTAATCAGATTGGAGCCACATATTTGCTGATAGCTTTCATATTCTCTTATGATTGCATTTTTGTCTCTGGGTAAAAAAGAGAAGTTTCTAAATTAGGGTTTTCTTGATCTGACTCAAGGCCTTCGCTTTGGGGTTTTAGAACTGTACCTACTTTGGGGATAGGTCGTTTCTTTTTCTGGGTGTGGTGCGTTTCTTCTTTCGGGGCTCGTTGTCTCGAGTAGGGTCACGCTTTCATGCATCTGTCACTGTGGAAACCCATATCTCATTGTGCTGCTCTGATCTTGGATAAGAAGAGCAGGAAGAGAGATGGGTCGGATTCGACAATCGAAGTCAAGAACCCATCAATTCTCCGCAAACTGCAGGAGAATAAACTGAGGGAAGCTCTTGAAGAAGCATCAGAAGATGGGTCTCTTTCCAAGTCCCAGGACATGGAATCCGAGCCGCTTGGCAACCAAGATGAGAGCCTGGGGAGGTCAAGATCGCTCGCCAGGCTCCATGCCCAGAAGGAATTCCTGCGTGCCACTGCTTTAGCTGCAGAGCGCACATTCGAGACAGAAGATTCCATACCTGATCTCCGCGATGCCTTCAACAAGTTCATCACTATGTATCCCAAATATCAGTCTTCTGAGAAGATTGATCAGTTGAGGTCTGATGAGTATGCTCATTTGTCGCCAAAGGTATGCCTTGATTACTGTGGATTTGGGCTATTTTCTTATGTCCAAACACTGCATTATTGGGAGTCCTCCACATTTAGCCTGTCTGAGATAACTGCTAATCTGAGTAATCATGCCCTTTATGGTGGTGCTGAGAAAGGCACTGTGGAACATGATATAAAGGCCAGGATAATGGATTATCTGAACATACCTGAGAATGAATATGGCCTTGTGTTTACTGTGAGTAGAGGGTCTGCCTTCAAATTGCTGGCCGAATCTTATCCTTTCCACACCAATAAGAAATTGTTGACGATGTTTGATCACGAGAGTCAGTCTGTGAATTGGATGGCTCAGAGTGCTAAAGAGAAGGGTGCAAAAGTTTATAGTGCTTGGTTTAAGTGGCCTACCCTTAAACTTTGCTCTACAGATCTGAGAAAGCAAATTTCAAACAAGAAGAGGCGGAAGAAGGATTCTGCTACTGGGTTATTTGTGTTCCCTGTGCAATCTAGAGTGACTGGGGCTAAGTATTCATATCAATGGATGGCCCTTGCACAGCAGAATAATTGGCATGTCCTGCTTGATGCCGGATCATTGGGTCCCAAAGATATGGATTCACTTGGGTTGTCCTTATTCCGGCCAGATTTCATTATAACTTCATTTTATAGAGTATTTGGCTATGACCCAACTGGCTTTGGCTGCCTCCTTATCAAGAAATCAGTCATGGGAAGCCTTCAGAATCAGAACGGGAAAACAGGTACTGGAATGGTGAAGATTACCCCAGAATATCCTATGTATCTCAGTGATTCTGTAGATGGTCTGGACAGATTGGCTGGTATTGAAGATGACAACGATGCTGTAAATGGTGATAAAGCCTCTGAAATTCGCCCAGGGTCGCAATTGCCTGCTTTCTCTGGTGCTTTCACATCTGCTCAGGTGAGGGATGTATTTGAGACAGAAATGGATCAAGAAAATTGCTATGACAGAGATGGAACAAGCACCATTTTTGAAGAAACTGAGAGTATTTCAGTTGGGGAAGTGATGAAAAGCCCAGTCTTTAGTGAAGATGAATCGTCAGATAACTCATTCGGGATTGATATGGGTCAGAGTCCGCTGGGATCTGATAGTGTGAACCAATTAAACAAACAAAGAACTGCCTCTCCACTTCCACCCTTCTGGTTTAGCAGCCAGAAGAACCATAAACGAGTCTCACCAAAACCAACAGCAAAGATATATGGCAGTCCATTATATGATGACAAAGAGGTAAACCTAGGGCCAAACGATGACCATCATGTTTTATCGTTTGATGCTGCTGTTCTATCGGTATCCCAAGAATTGGACCGTGTCAAGGAGGTTACAGGAGAAGAAAAATTGGTGGGAACAAACGGAGATGTACGAAACAAGGATGCAGATTATTCACATATTCCGGAGATTGAGGAAGAACCTGGGACTAGCAAACCACCTCCTGGTAGGTCTCTGACAAACTCTGCCATAAATGGATCTTTTCCTAACAATTTAAATTCTGACTCTCAGCATCATAACCTTGCAGATGGTTCAACCTCTGAAATTTTCCCAGAAGTTAAAGAGAGTGCTATAAGAAGAGAAACGGAAGGTGAGTTTAGGCTGTTGGGAAGAAGGGAAGGAAACAGGTATGCCGGTGGTAGATTTTTCGGATTGGAAGATGAACATCCCAGCAGGGGAAGAAGGGTGTCCTTTAGCATGGAAGAGAGCCGCAAGGAACGCGTGAGCCATACCATAGAAGCTGGAGAAATATCAGCAACCAGCCTTGATGATGAAGAGTACAGCAGCGATGGAGAGTATGTTGATGGACAAGATTGGGACAGGAGAGAACCTGAGATTATCTGTCGGCATCTTGATCATGTGAATATGTTGGGTCTCAATAAAACTACCATCAGACTCCGGTTTTTAATTAATTGGCTTGTGACCTCATTGCTGCAACTTAGAATACCTGGTTCAAACGTAGATAGCAAGGTGCATCTTGTTCAGATCTATGGTCCAAAGATAAAATATGAAAGAGGGGCAGCCATAGCATTCAATGTGAGAGACAGAAACAGGGTTCTGATCAATCCCGAAGTGGTCCAAAAGCTGGCTGAAAGAGAAGGTATATCTCTTGGCATTGGTTTTCTCAGTCACATACGGATTTTGGACAGCCCAAGACTTCAGCATGGTGCTCTGAGCCCCGAGGATGCTACACTGTGCAGACCAATGGAAAATGGGCGACATAATGGGAAAAGTGTATTTGTTCGAATGGAGGTTGTCACAGCTTCACTTGGCTTCCTCACTAATTTTGAGGATGTTTATAAGTTGTGGGCATTCATCGCAAAGTTCCTTAACCCATCTTTCATAAAGGAGGGTGCACTTCCAACTGTTGAGGAAGAAGAGTCAGAGACATAGTTTTCAAAAATAAAAAAGTGTATTCAATATTTTGTTCCAGTTTGACAAGGGTTGGGTTACATTTTGCTTGGTGGTAGATCATTGAGGGTAGAATCCGGGAGTCCGAGTGGAAGATAGGAGACTCCAGCAGGACTAAGAGATAGATCCTAATGACTATGTGGTACGAGTCTCTAGCTCTTCTTCTTCCAGACTCTTGGATGCAAACAGGTCAATTTGTTTATCATGTTTGCTGCTTGATTTTTTTCCCCTCCTTCCTTTTCTCCCCCATATTTGCATCTTGTAGAGTTGGCTTTAGAAGTATGTATCATCTTGAGAAAATCTGGTGTCCACCAAGCAGGATTTCATAGGCAAAATTTCTCCACTTGACACCAGATTTCTTTGTTCAATCCAATATTGAATATGGTGATTCTGTAAAAAGAGAAAAGATCAACTTTCAATGTCAAGTTTTCAAAATTGAAGGGTAGCATGTCCAGCTATGGATTTTGCTGGTGTCTTCTATGTATTAGGAATTTTTTTCACCCCCTTTTACCTTACTCTGGCTTGCAAATGAACAGGGGAGAGAGCTTTGTGGATTTCTCTTGTATTTGGTTCAAGATTCTCTCCCTAGAGAGCTTCTTACGTATTAAAAATTGTTTTATTTTTCTCTGAAGACGTAATATATATCCTACATGTATATAATTGGTTTCTCCAGACATGTACTAATTGAATATAGGGAAACATTTAATTAAGCAAACCCATTTAAAAATTCCATTACCAGACTAGCTAGTGGCTAATCTTTCATATGATGGAAATGTAGTCAATGCAGAAGAAGCGTACAAGAGTTGCTTTTCCTTCATTTGTTCTTATCCTTTTTCCTTGAATTCAGTTTTTATTAAACATATTTTATTTGGTCATTTTCTAGCACGTTCATTACCAAGCGGAAAACACAAAATTCTATTCTACTTTGTCTGGTTATGCTAATTATGTTAGGCAAAAGCATCACATCAACTACTCATTCCAGTTTGAATTTTAATTTTAACCAGTCAATTCTATAGATGCCCGGTAAAAATTTTGGTTTACTTCGTTTTTGCTCATTTATTTATTTGTTGGAACACAAAGAGTAAAACAAAAAAAAAAAAAAAAAAAACAATTTAATATGGTTCAACAAATATGCTTATGTTACTCACGGGTAAGACTGAGAGTTTAGAGTGCATCATATAAGTTTTTGTATGAAAAAATTACCAGTGTTTTTGTTCAAAATATCCAGAAAAAGATACATAAAATATTTCTTAAAAATTAGACAAAATATCCCTAGAATTCACCACATACAA
>NW_019014677.1:1538962-1563372 GCF_000150535.2 Carica papaya | reverse complement strand
GGTGGTTCAGGATGAGCATATGAAGGAGGTAATTCACTTAATTTTGCTGATAACACTTTAGTGTTTTGCAAACTGGATGAAAGGATAATGCTTAACCTGATATACATTTTACTGAGTTTCTAAGCAGTCCCTAGTCTCAATATCAACTTAGCTAAGTCTAAGTTGGTAGGTGATGGGAGGGATGCTCCAAGGTTGGCAAGAGTCATGGGGTGTAAAAATATGGAGTTGTTGATTAAGTACTTGTGCTCCCCTTTAGGGGCCAAATTAAAGATGTAAGGATGTGGGATCCTGTAGTGGCAAGGTTTCAGAGGACATTGGCGGATGGAAGAGAAACTTTTCATTCAAACGGGGAATACTACCTCTTACTAAAAGTACGCTGGTCAACCTACCCATTCATTACATGTCCCTTTTGACAATCCTGATGAGTGTTGTCAAAAGATTAGAATCAATTCAGTGTAAATTCGTTTCGGGTGACTCCTAGGATAGGAAAAGATATCACCTGATGGAGTAGGATAAAATCTAAAAGCCAATATCCAAGAGAGATTTGGGATTGAGATCTTTAGTGGAGATGAATCTACCTTTAGAGGGTAAGTAACTACAAAGATTCATGAAAAACGATGGTACCCTATGGTGGAGGGCGATAATGGTGAAGTTCGGTACTGTGGATAGATGGTGGTACCTTCAAGTGTTAACTAAACCACATGGGATGGGGCACGAGTATGATTAAATTTCAGAATTATATCAAGTGGAGAGTTGGCAATGGAGACAAGATCAACTTTTAGCAAAACGTTAGGTTTGGAGAGGAATCACTGAGAAATCAGTTTCCTCATAGCTATGCTATTGCACGACATAAGAAAATTGTTTTTTGAGTCATTCAGAGATAATGGAGGCGAAAGTGAATGACATGTGGAAATTATGAGAAACGTCAATAATTGAGAAATTAATGATTGTGAGACTCTCCTTAGTACACTCTCCTCCACATCAATTAATGAGAGTAATGACCAACCAGATGCTCCACAGAGTTGCTTTCTTTGTGGGATAAGTAGATGTCGACATATCCTTACTATTGATAAGTGGATTATAAGGGAAAAGATTTTGATTAACTGTTATTTTCTATGCAAGAGAGAGGCGAAATCTTATAGTCTTAACCTTCTTTAATGCCTACTCGCGTATAAGTTATGGAACATGACTTACAGGTTACTGAGGATCAGTTAGGCGATGGTTGGGTCAGTAAGGGAAGAGACTTGGGCTAGGAGGGTATTAGTGGAGGAAAAAAGTTAATCACATTTCTCTTGCTACCTTTTGGATGGCGCGGAAAGAGAAGAACAGGAGCGCTTTTGAATGGATGGAAGATGAATTTGATGGAGTTAAAGATAGATGGTTCTAAACTCTAGATTTTTTTTTTACAGGTCATCCTCTTTATACAATGGAGGAGTTTGAGGATCTCATTGATATTCTGATTGACATGTGCATACTTTTTTTTACATGAGTTGGCACCTTAGTGCTTGTGAAATACTGTGTCATCCTATTTTTTTTTTTTTTTAAAAAATTAATTTCTAGAGAGAAAATAAAGTAGGGAACTGGAAAGCAAGTGAAACAGTATCAATTTAATGGTCCTTCCATAAAAGGAAATGGGAATCATCACCAACTCTCAAATGAAGTGAAGGTAAGAAAAATTCAGTTTTAGAAGAAACCTCCATAATCATTTAGTCAAAAAATACTTTTTTTAAAAAATTTCCCAATGCCAAGACCACCTATAGAAGCTAAACCAGACGGGGGAATTCTCTGTCAAATCATTTTATAAGCACATTGTGAGGGAGGATCCTGCTATTACACGTAAGTTCCCATTTATCCAGATCTGGAAATTGAAGGTGCCACCAAGAATTGCTTTTTTCGCGTGGGAGGCCAATAGAGAAAGCATTTTCACTATTGACAAACTGATGGCTACAGGCCATATCTTGGTTAATAGGTATTATTTGTGAAAGAAAGTGGCGGACTCATGCAATCATATTTCTCCTTTGGTGCTCTGCTGTCTTTGACTTGTAGTGTATGATTTATGGTTTAATTGGAGTCAATTAGGTGATGGTCTGAACTGTAAAAGATGAGATTTGGGCTTGGGGAGGACTAGGTACAGAGAGAGAACTTGTAAAATTAATACCATTGACCATTTTATGGGTCATATGCAAAGAAAACAATTTAAGAGCTTTTGAGGATAAAGAGGTTGAGGCCTATATATTGAGAGATAGATGGTAGAATTATTTTGGATCTTTTGTATTGCGCATAACATTATTAGGGATGAGAATTTTAGAAATGTCATTGACATCCTAATACACTTGTAAATTTTTTGTATATGGTTAGTACCCCTTGACACCTTGTTAATACATACTTCACACTACTTAATTTAAAAAAAAATATATATATTCCCAATGCCAAGACCACCTCCTCTTTACTTGGACTTTTTGCACCTTAGTAAGTGATCTCTCTTAGGCGCACCTAAATCTGACAAGACGAATGCTTTCATCACCCAGCCACACCCCTAGGGATCATAAAGACAGATAAATAATAAAAGGGAATAGTTGACAGGAAATATTGAATAAGAGTGAACCTCCACCCAAGGGAAAATAGGGCAACCTTCCACGTCTCCAAGAGCTCAGAAAGCTTGCAATACTACGGGGTCTTAGAAGGAGGCAACCTTAAGGGTCCCAAAAAGAAAAGGAATATGAAGATAAATAAAAGATCACTCCAAAACTTCACATCCCACAGAATTGGCTTGGCCTGTCGCCTTTTGGTTTCGATATTGATACCCTTAACCATAGACCAAACTTAGCAAGCTGATTCTGACGTGAAATAATATTTGATATGTTCCAAAGTATATTGAGTTTCCAGTTATGGAATCAACTTCTAAGGATTTTGAATCAAAAGATGAGATAAAGAATGGATCAGCCTTAATTTTTTTTTGAAATAATGGATCAGCATTAATTTTAAAACTCTTTCAAACATAGAAATTGTTTGTTTAGGTGTTGGCAGAGTGGACATAGGGGTTACCAATTGCTCAAAGAAGATCAGCTAGCATGTCTGAATGAAACAAAAGGAGATGCAAAGAGACTATCCTTATGTCCTATGAGGATGATTATTTAGCCATTGGTGAATAAGTAAATACCTCTCCTTCGTCTGTATCAAGATGAAAATTAACAAACCTTGAAGTGGAGAAGTAAAAAGAACCAGCATGTTTTTTTATTGCTCAAGATCTTTACCCAAAAGACAACAAATGGAAGTTTAGTGCAAGGAGAAACTTGCACACAAATTTGCCAATGGTTCATTTCATCCTCCCACCAAAATTTTACTCTACTAACGAACTTGTTTTTCTATATTTTTGCCATTGAATAAATTGAGTGAAGAGTTCGCTAAATTTTCATTAGGAAGCTGAAGATCAAGATTTTATGTTAGTCATCATTCTAGATGAGTTTTCTCCAATCCAAAGAAGAATGACGCATAATGGATTTGGTTTAGATAGCCTAAAAATTGATTAAAACTATAATTCTTTCCAATATAAAGCTATTGTACTATTTATGATCTATTATCATAATTTTAGTGAGTTTAAGGTCCTATTCTTTTTAAGTACCTAATTTTCCTATTCTTACTAGAATAATGATTTTGAGCTTAATCCTATTTGGAAAAAGTTACTTAAAATTATAATAAATACTGATACATACCCACTTTTCAAGACAGTTCAGTTACTAAATAAAATACTTTTGAGACTTTTCTTAATTTTCTAGTTGTGTGATACAATTAAATTTTTAAGCATGATGCTCAAGAATTTTTAAACATAATACCTAATAAATTTGGTTTAATTTCTAGATTTTTATCTCTGAATCTCTAAGCAGGCAAATTAGCCATAATTTGTACTACATCACTAACTAAATAGGACATTGGGTATAATAAAACAGATACAGCAGATGAACTATACAGGAAAAGATTATGTAGAAAAACCTTAGTATCTTCTAATAAGTTATATAGAAAACATGCTTATTCTTTAACAGTGATAACAATTAGAAAAGTGTTCCCTAATGCTAAAAGTATTCCAACTTATTTTGTTTTTCACATCATTTCCCATGGGCCCAAAAATATCCACACAGCTTTATATCAATCCTAAAAATTAGGAAACTTCCATGCAAAAACTTAAATGCATTGACCTTTGCACATCCCCTTTTTTTTCTGGTGGCGCACTTTTCTTAACGTACAGGCATTTTGAACTTAAAGATCATGCCCAACCATACAATGGCTAAGAATCAATAAAAAAGAAAGAAAAGAACACAGGAACATACCTTGTGTTGAATGATGAGGTAACAAGCACAGCAGGGTAATGGACATCTGTCGGGATATTGTGATAGGGAGAATATTTCTGTATAGCATGAAAATTGTCTATATACCCTGGGTACCCAAACTCTTCATAGTCAATGGCTGTAAGTGGTAAAACAGGATAGAGAAGAGTGCTTGTTGGATCAAGAAATGGAACCTGAACATGAAAAAGATAAAATTATTTACAATGTAAAAGCACTGACATGCAATTGAAAGCAGACAGATATAACCATAGAAGGGGACTATGAAAAACCTCATAATTCCTAGCAGACATCTATACATACCTTCAAAACTGCGGCGCGAAATAAATTGGGGCAACAGTTGATAGCTGAAGCAACAAGAAGTCCACCAGCACTGTATCCCCAACTAGCAAGCTTGTTTTCTTGTACAATCTCTTTCTCAATAAGAAATTTGGCACAGGAGATATAATCTTCAATGGATTTGTGCTTCCTTATACCTCTGCCATCATGATGCCACTTCCTGCCCCCACCACCTCCACCCCTGGAAACAAAACACTTAAACACTTATAGTTAAGTTGTGGGCAGTCAAAACTCTAACCAAGAATTTGGTATTCATTTAAGACACAACAAATTGAACCATTTCACAGGGACAATGTATAAAAATGGCAACTGGGAGGAATGAATTCACACAGTAGCCAAGAATCATTCTGAAACAGACCTAACATCAGCATATGCAACAACCCAACCACGGTCAAGGAGGCTTTTCAGTTCACTGCGCCACCGCTTATCAAGGATTTCACCATAAGCTCCATGACCATGAAGCAGTCCAGGTTTTTGGTTCTCTTCTGCGGTTTTTCGTGAATATACGATAGTTAAAGGAACCATGGCTCCATCATGAGAACAGACGTCATGATTTTCACAGGCATAAAATTCAGAGAGATCATTCCACAAGTTATCATCTTCAGATTTGACATCGTTAACAAAACTGTAACTTTTGGTATTTGAGGCCTTTTCAGCTATGCTGGCAAAAGAGATTGTTCCATACAAAACTCGTGTTCTTTCATGGAGCATGTTTTGCTGTTGAATTATACTCCACTTGTTATTTGCTAAGTCATAATCAATAACAGCATCAGGCATCTGCAAGAAAAAATTAAGTCACTTGATGCTTTTCCTCAGAAAAAAGGATTGAGGAGCAATGGACAAAGTTCATAAAGAATTTAATGGAGGAAATAATGTTTCTGCTTATCATTTCCATTCACCAAAGGTGTGTATATATACAACCTAAATTCTAACAAACTCCTAACAGAATTATGGGGAGGAGGAAATAACAAAATTGGTTATTCTCCACCAACTTTGTGACTACCTCCGTTTACAGCAGGAAACAGAAAATGTATAACTAATATACTTATTTTAAACAAAATGAAAATACCTGAAAAAATAAACCTAACTAATTTGGAATTTATTCCCTTATTTTCTACTCTCCCCTTCAATCTAGTTTATATATATGTTTAGTAAACCTAGATTGAATATTATGTCATCAAAATTTCTTTAGGTAGAGCTTTTGTTAGAATATCTGTAATCTGTTGATTCGTTGGAATGTGCATCAGACTAATAGTTCCATCTTCTAATTTTTCTTTGATAAAATGGCGGTCGATCTCCACATATTTAGTTCTGTCATAGTGTACTGAGTTTTTGGCCATACTGATAGTTGATTGGTTGTCGCACCATACTTTTAAAAGTATATTGTTAAATGCTTTTAATTCTTCAATTATCCTTTTCAACCATACACCTTCACAAATACCATGAGCAAGCGCCCTAAATTCAGATTCTGCATTGCTGGGAGACACAACCGACTGTTTCTTGCTTTTTCACGTAACCAGGTTACCCCAAACAGAGGTGCAATATCCTGATGTAGATCTTCTGTTATTTGTAGAACCTGTCCAATCTATATCAGTGTAAATTTCAACACCTCTTTTTTTTGTCTTCCGAAAGAACAATCTTTATCTTGGAGTCATCTTGAAATACCTTAGAATTCAATACACAGCTCTCATGTGATGTTCAGTTGGCTGATTCATGAACCGACTTACTGTACGCACTGCAAAACTGATGTTTGGTCTTGTATGTGCTAAGTAGATAAGTTTCCCAACAAGTCTCTGGTATCTTCCTTTGTCAACCATTTTATCACTGACTCTGGATCCAAGTTTGATAACTGAATCCATCGGGGTGTCAGTGGGCTTACTTTCTAGCATCCCAGTCTCCTTCAGGAGATCCAGAACGTACTTTCGTTGAGATACTGAAATCTCCTTTTTGGATCTAGCCACTTCCACACCTAGGAAGTATTTCAGTACCCCAAGATCTTTTATTTCAAATTCTATGACCAGGAATTCTTTAAATTTCTAAATCTCCTCAAGGTGATCTCCTGTAAGAATGATATCATCAACGTATACAATCAAAATAGTTTTCTTACCTGAGATGCAGTGTTTGACAAACAGTATATGATCGGATTGACATTATTCATATCCTTCATGCTTTACGGCTGTTGTGAATTTATCAAACCTTGCCCTTAGAGATTGTTTACATATACACTTCTTCTTCTAAATCGCCATTAAGGAATGCATTCTTTACATCTAGTTGATAAAGTGGCCAGTTAATATTAGATGCAAGTGAGAGAAGTACCTGAATAGTATTGTACTTGGCAATCGGTGCAAATGTCTCCAGATAGTCTGCACAATATGATTGAGTATAGCCTTTGGCTACCAGGTGGGCCTTAAACCGATTCACACTCCCATCTGGGTTATATTTGGTTGTAAAGACCCATTTGCACCCCATTTGACGCTTTCCTAAAAATAGATCAGTTAGCTCCCATATCTCATTCTTTTCAAGTGCCTTGATCTCATCTAGGACAACTATCTTTTATTCTGGAATTTCCAAAGCCTCATGTATTGTTTTGGGCTCTGGTGAGCTGCTGTCTATCCTGCGCACAAAAGCATGATGTTCCGAGAACAATTTGTCTAATGAAACATAATCCTGTATAGGATGTTTGGTGCATGTCTGAATACCCTTCCTCAAAGCAATAAAAATATCAGAATCAAGAGTTGGTACAGAGATTACATTACCTGGATCAAGAGTGGATTCGTGGCAGTGCTTGGATGATTCAGGTGTTTTTCCTTTATTTTTTCTTGTATAGACACGTAACTCACTCGTTGCAGTTAATGTGTTTTCTGTAACTGATTTTGGTTCAGGTTTCTTTTGTGAGGTTTCGAGTTCAGGTTTCAAGGAAGATTTGTTTGGTGGTGGATTTTGCAGATACAGAGGAGGTACACTCACATCCTACAACTAATATTCCTGAGTGAATGTCTCCCCCTAAATATCAGTAGTGGGATAAAATGGTTGGTTCTCAAAAAATGTAACGTCCATTGTATTATAAAAACGGCGAGATTCTGGAACTAGACATTTGTATCTTTTTTTATTAGCAGAGTACCCAACAAAAATACACTTTATTACTCTTGGGTCTAATTTTCCACAAAGATGTTTATGAACATGAACATATGCTAAACAATCAAAGACTTTAAATGGCGTGTTTAAGATGTGTGAATCGAGAAAGACATTTGAGAGGATAGTGTAGGGTGATTGAAACTGTAAAATACGAGAGAGCATCCAATTAATCAAATAGATAACTGAAAGAACATCCTCTCCCCAAAGAAATTTTGGAACATGGGTGGTGAACATGAGTGATCTGGCAACCTCAAGGATATGTCTATTTTTCCTTTCGGTTATGCCATTTTACTGTAAAGTATGGACACAGGAGTTTTGATGAATAATGTCATGTTCAATAAAGTATTTTTCAAAGGTAGTTTCCAAATATTCACAAGTATTGTCGGATTTCAACACTTGGATGGTAGCATGAAATTAGCTTCGAATCATTGTATAAAATTTTTTAAACAGAGATCCCACTTCAGATTTTTTTTTTCATAAGAAATACTCAGGTGATTCTTGTATGGTCATCAATAAAAGATACAAACCACCTAATTACGGAAATATTAGAAACCCTAGAAGGGCCCCATACATCATTGTGAATTAATGCAAATGGTTTTAAAGGTTTGTATGGCAAGGTAGGAAATGAACTTCGAGTATGTTTAGAAAATTGGCATACTTCACACTGTAATGAAACTAGATCTTTTTCTTTAAATAATAATGGAAACATTTTTTTCAAGTACATGAAATTTAAATGTCTTAATCTATAGTAGCACAACATAATATCATGGTCATTATTTGCGGAAATAAAAACAGAGTTTTCACATACTGCATTGTGAGCTTATCTTTTAGAAGCATTGACCTGAAGCAAATATAATCCTGAACTCATCCTAGCACTGTCAATCGTTCTCCTCGAGTCCAAGTCCTGAAAATTACACATATTAAAAACAAATTTTGCAGCACATTTCAAATCTTCGCATAGCTTGCTGACTGATAATAAATTACAGTCTAAATTTGGAACATGGAGAACTGAATAGAGTCAAATTTTGAGACAAATTTACGGAACCTATTCTAGCCACTTTTGAGAGAGAACCATTTGCAATTCTGATTGAAAAATCTTCTTTACATCTTCTGTAATTTTGAAACATTGAGGCATCTCTACTCATATGGTCAGATGCTCCAGAATCTACCACCCACACCTGCCATTTTTCTGAAAAAACAGACAAGCCAAGAATATTACCTTTGTGTTCCACTGAGGCATTGACCGGGTACGATTTCTTGGACAGAATATATTGGAGGGCTTCCAACTGCTCAGGGGTAAATGGGTCTTTTTCCACTGCATTAGGGGGCATTTCCTCAACAACAACGTGATTCCCTTGATGCTTGCTAGAGCTCTCTGCCTTCGACGTCTTCCAATCACCCGAAGATGGTTTCCAGTTGCTTGGTTTGCCGTGAAGTTTCCAGCAACGATCCAGAATGTGCCCTAGCTTCCGACAGTGATCGCACCAGGGATTAGTCTTCTTCGTTCGACTATCAACAGCTCGGATCATGAGTGCTGAAACATTTTCAGTTAAGTGAGCTTGGTCAATCTCTCCTATCATGACCAACCAACGGCTCTTCTCGCGTCGAACCTCAGAAAAAACTTCCCGAAGGCTTGGTAATGGCTTGGTGCTCAGTACGCGTCCCCGAATCTCATCGAGATTCTTGTTCAGCCCGAGCAAAAATTTGAAGACTCGTTTCTCTTCAACGAAAGCTTTGAAGTTTTTCGCATACTCGGGACAGCTCCAACGACGCTCCTCAAAGGCATCCATCTGCTGCTAATTACGGGTTAGGAGATTGTAATACTGAGTGACGCTTAACTCACGTTGCCGAAGGTCATGGAGTGTCGATTCGATTTCGAAAATAGCCAAGGTGTTCTCCTTGCTAGAGTAGAATCCCTGAGCTGCCTTTCAGATTTCGTGGGTAGTTTCGTGGAGAAGGAAATTCTCTCCGATTTCAGGAGTCATTGAGGTGATAAGCCAAGACATAACCATGCTGTCTTCAATCTCCCAGACTTGCGCATTTAAGTCGGACGCTAGAGGAGGCATGAGCTCGCCAGTGAGGTGCCCATAATGCCCTTTTCTGCAGATGAATAAGCGAACAGACGACGAACATTGAAAGTAGTTGCTGCTGTCGAGTTTGTGTCCTGTGATACAGGACGATGACATCTCACTCACAGCTCTGGTGGTTGCTGTGTGGTGATAGGAACCAGAAGAAACCTCTGGTGGAGAAGACGAAAGCTTACCTGTGGCCATTGGAGACGTTGGCTCTGCAGGGATCTCTTTTCTTTTAGATCAGGTAAGCTTTGATACCATTAAAAATTTAATGGAGGAAATAATGCTTCTGCTTATCATTTCCATTCACCAAAGGTGTGTATATATACAGTCTAAATTCTAACAAACTCCTAACAGAATTATGGGGAGGAGGAAATAATAAAATTAGTTATTCTCCACCAACTTTGTAACTATTTCCGTTTACAGCAGAAAATAGAAAATATATAGCTAATGTACTTATTTTAAACAAAATGAAAATAGCTGCAAAAATAAACCTAACTAATTTGGAATTTATTCCCTTATTTTCTACAATTCAAGCAAATTTGAACAACCATAACAATTTCAATTCATTAATGTCCTTATGATAATATAAATTTTAATGCCCCCATTTGAGCGACTAAAGTAGACCAAATTTTGTTGTTACAGAGCAGAAGCATTCAGGTGATTCTTACTGAATCTAATTTCAAAAATCAATCATTAGTAAGTTGCAAATTCAATCAACAGGATGAAACACACAAAAGGATCACAACCTCTGCTCAGTCATTTAAGAATTAGATTGCCAAATTAAGATTTTGGTGGAAAAGTCATTACTTCCAAAATATAACCTGAATTGTTTCTTGTGCATATACTCCAAATCAAGTTAGTGATAATGACGAACAAACATACCACAGGAGACAATATTGTAAATCGCATGGTTGATGAGTAGAAGTCATAATTTGGACCAGGTGCAATTTGAGAAACATAATTTGGAAGAGGAAGAAAACAAGGCTGCAGCTCTTTCAGGTCAATTGGTCCCTACCACAACAAAAGGGCAAAAAGATGAGAATAAGCTAAGTCAAATGTATTAGATGATTTTCATTGCAGTGTAACTGTTGAGGACAACCTATCGTATACAGAAAGACAACCAATCTTCATCTGCTTACCACTCCAGTGGACAACGGTAGAGCAACTGAACAAATTCTATATTTCCGACCTTCTCTCAAAACCATTACCAAGTGTGTATTACAGAAATCAACGTCCTCTATAATCAGCTCTTGATCATCAAAGAAAACACTCTGCGGTGAACAAGAGTCAAGACAATGGATTATCTACAGCTTATATTCTGAAGGTACTAAAAACAGAGCAAGAAACTGGAGCTGGAATGAGGAATTTATCAACCAAATGGTTACCAAAAATAGCTAAAAGCAGATTATAAGCTTACAAGGATAAACATACATCTAAAAACCACAAAGAGAGAGGAAAACTATAGAACATAAAGACAATAGTCAAAAACACTTGAGTACAGATCATATTTGATGTGCAACAAAAAGAAGTGATTTTGTAAAGACAAAGAAATTATCAACCACCAACCTCCCAGGTATGGGGACCAAAAGAAGTGCCAACAGGACTTCGAAGAAGATAATGATAGTCAGCCATTTGGCCGTCCTTGGCAGCATCAGTAAATGCATAGAGGTACCCTTGATGGTGCTCGAGGATGCAGTGTGCTTGACCTTCACATTCCCAAACTAATGTCAAGCCAGATAATGGGTCAGCTGCATTTATCAGAAAGACCTAAGAAATGGTCAAGAATATCACTCTAACTGCAGTTAACTAAACTTAAATCAACTGTAAATGGCTTTGTTTCTTCACAATACCTTTGAAGATGTAGGAGAAAATGTATTTACAGTGACAAAATGGAAATCCTTTGTGTGTCTTATGCTAACATGAATATTGTCATCTAATTCTCCCAGAAGTAAAGCATCCTCATCCGTGGATCCAATCATGCTACAGTATATCCTAATACCAAAGAGAAAAAAGTTTCCAAACCAATTTTATCATATATAATCGGCAACTGAAAATTAAAAAGCACACGGAAGTTTAGTGAATACCACATAAATACCCACCTACACGGCCTCTTATTTTGATCAGTTACAACATAAAGCAGTGCCTGCCCGTCCTTGGCCCAAGCTATGTTCGAAACACGATCTGCTTGAGGCTTACTACATAATGCACCCGAATTCAAATTTCTGACAGACAACTTAAAGTAATCATTGTCTTTATCATACATAGTGTAAGCAAGAAACTTATGATCTGGTGATATCTCTGAGAATTCTTCACATGCATAACCTACAATAAGTCAAAACTAACCATAATCAACCATTCTTTAACATCTCTTGAGCTTACTAAACTAAAATTTTCTCTTGTACGTAATTTTCATTTGTCTAATAATCAAACAGAAGAAAAAGAGAAAGAAGCTCAATCCTTTATAACCAAACAAAAGAATTACCACCAAATCTTTCAGCTTCTTGATTGTAATCAAGCAGCTTTTGCTCAATTTTCTTCCCAGAGGTGAAATCAAATCCAGCACCAGGAGATTTATGTGAAACGAACTCCTCATTCAAACTGGCTAATCTTCTGCACAGAACGGAGTACTGCTTCCCCTCCTCTACCCTCCTATAATACAACCTGCAACCAGCACCTTCAACAATTTAAGGAGAAAAAAAAAAGAAGAGAAAAAAGAAAAGGTAACAATAATGTTCAGGTGGATAGAAAGGAACCGACCAAGGGCCCCAACGGAGGGGAGGAGTAGAAAGGTCGAAGGAAAGACGGCAAGCCATCTCCGATTGAAGCTTGCTCTGGAGGCGAACGGTATCAGAGAAAACAGCCTCAGTGTACTTCTCCTCTTGCTCCATATAGATATCCATGTGTCGCATGGCCACCTTATCATTGAGGCTTGACATCCAACTGTAGGGATCTTCCCATGTCGTATCGTGGACTGAGAAGGTCTGTGGCTTCTTTGGGGGCTTTGGCGGCGTGGGTGGGACCGATGATGTTGGGGTTCTAGGCGGCTTGTACTGGCGATTTTGAAAGAAGCGGCGGATGAGCGTGGCATGTGGGCTATGGCGGAAGAACCTCAAGGAGTTCGCGAGCAGCATTTTAGACGTACCTCTTTAACTGAGGGAGTACTTTTAAGTGGAGGCTTGCCTAAGATGTTTGGTTATAAAATACTACTAACTAGTTAATCACGTTTCCCGGAATTCAAATAACTACCGTACTATGACTATAGTACCTTTTACATTTTATATTAGGTTGGATAAACATAAAATTGAAACTAGAAATCATGCAAATAATATAAAGCATATATATTAGCAAACAAGTCATATCATACATAAAACAATGTTATGGTGAAATGAATCCAATGGAAAAAGTTGGATTCAATTTATTAATTTCTCTAACTAAAATAGAATTAACTATTGAATTCGAGACATAGTACATGGTTTCATAAAACTGTGTGATTTTTTTTATCTAAATCAAGTCGAGTTTATATAAATAAAATTTAGTTCAACATTATCTATTTGATACGAGTAAGGAAAGTCGTATTCTTTTAAAAAAAAATTAAAAAATAATAATCAAGTCAAGATTGTATGGATCAACTCCTTCTTGTGCAAAAAAAAAATCTTCTCATTTTCGAAGGAAATGAAGTTACATATATTTTTCATCTCCATTCAACAATTTTTATATGTTCCACACCTTTTTAAGACCTATAAAAAATTATATTCACACAATAAACAATATTATTTTTCTTAATTTTCTCATGTATTTAATTATATCATTCATACTCAATGATCTAAACCTAAAATTGAGTATCTTTTTATGTCAAATTTGTAGAAAAATTTCACAAATGTGCAAAACCTAAAATAAATCTCAAATCAAGCTAAAAATATACCTCAAGTGTAATTAATAATTCCTCTAAATAATAATTATATATTAAATAATTATACTCTTAGGCATAATTTTCTCATAATTTTTATTAAGGTTATTTTAATGTTTTAGTTACTTGGGTTTTATTATTTTTTTATCTTTTTAATTTAAATATTTTAATTTATTTTATTAAAATTCAATCTTTTATTTATATTATAATTTCTTTTATAATTCTTACTTAATTTTTCCTTCAATTCCAACTTAATTATTTTACATTTGCATATTTCTATTTCAAATTAAACATTGGTGAGTGTCAAATCTACTAAAAATAAATTACTATTTGACCAATAAAACAAAATTATAGTAGTGGTAAGTAAGGTCGAATCCACAGGGAATTAGAAACTAATTTTTTTCCTTACCTGATGAATGAAAAGTAAAAAAAAAAAAGGAGTTTTGTAGAACTCAATACACAAAATATAAAATAAACAAATAGTAGAAAAATTTTAAACAAACTCTTGGCTACAAATTAAAATCTAAAGCAATTATAAAAAAGTTTTCTAGTTGATGAAATAACAAACTCTAGTAACATAATTGATTATAGATGCAAAGATTTATTTTATTTAAATTATATTAAAGTAGTTGTAGTTGTCAGAAACATTCCGACAACCAATTTTTTCCTATTTTTAAACCATCTAAGAAACGTTTATTAGTTGGTTCTTTGCTGCCCAACAATCCTGAGAACGTCCACATGATTTTAATTGCCAAGGCCCTTAGAAACAAGAAGAACCTGATTCAAGTTATCGAATTCATCAGCGTGAACCAGTTAACCAGATTACTTACCCCCTAAATGCGACACTGATCGCTGCTAGGTGCTAGAATTGCTCAAATAATTACGGATTTGAGAGGTTCGAATAGCTGCTTGTAGCTTCTACACGTGTTCAACGGGCCCTATTCAAACGGATTTAAAACAACAAATATATATACGTATATGAAGTAAATAAATACTAAAGTTTAAATAAAACATGAATTAAATCAATTCGATCTCACTAATACATCACTAGAGTTTACCAAATCTCAACTAGAAAAAGAAAATAAATCAACCACTCATGGTGGACTTTTTAACATAAATGAGTTCTTGGAGAGTAAAGAGAAGAAAAAATATGAAGAAGAAAAAATTACAGAAACAACAGAAGCTACTGTGTGCGGCATCGGGAAGAAGAGAGATATCAACCTGCTTGGTAGCCACCCTCTTTATAGAAAAAGGGTTAAAGTTTTTTTCTTTTGTTGATTAAGATCCTTTTCCTTGATTTTTTTTTGTTTATTCCAAGCTTTCCAAAATATTTTCTTCTTGATTTTCAGTCTCAGATCTTGGCTGAAATGATATCATTTTTCATATTTGAAAAATGCATATTTCAAATTAAATATGTTGCTGTGCGCGACTCTTAGCCTCACTCAAGTCTAAGTTGTTTGTCTGCTGGACCCAAGCTTGCCCAAGGCTTGTTTTTTGGTTGATGACTCTTTTCATGAACTTTTCCTCTTTTCATGTTATTTTTTTTTATTTCGTCTTTATATCATGTCCTATAATAAAACATATAAAATAGCTCGTATTAGATAACATACCATCAAGTTTAACAACCCAAGGTGGGTAATAATGATGTCGTTTTAAGGCATTATCAAACTCTCTCACACTTATCTTGTGCTTGCCTCAAGCACCACACAATACACACCACCAATTCTCATCTCCTTACCTCTAATCAATCCCAATCATTTTGCCACAACTTGTATGTTATATCTCAACCTTCAAATTGCAAAAATAACCATCACTAGTAATTTATAGGTTTGAGCTTCACGGACCCACACCAATGAACAGTTAATTTGACTAATACCCAACCACAACTTGAGAGAGTTTTGTAATTTTTTATTATAAAAATAAGTCAAAAAGAATAACCAATACATAGTAGAACAACTATCAAACATGTCTAAATATAGAGGTTTCATAGAATTAGTTCATGTGGAAAATATAAAGCCTATTTGTAACTAACTTGAGTACTTATTGCTTACTTGAAATATCACCAACCTTTGACACGAGTACAAATATTTGTGATGAATGGCCATGGTTACTCAGTTGGTCACAATTTCAAGTGACTACTAACGCTACTCATAGTACTTTGAGATGTCACTAACCTTTTGATGTGAGTACAAATATTTGTGATGAATGACCCCGGTTACTCAGTTAGTGTCCATTTCAAGTGACTAGAGGAGTAAATTATTATGCATGTTTTTTTTTCTTTTATTTTTCTCTTCCTTTTTTTTTTCAAGTACTAGGCATGAACCATAGAATTCTAAACATGCAAATCTAGATAAGTTACAATATAGTTCTTTTATAGACATTGGTATTTACTCAAAGATAAGAACAATTCAATTTTGAATAAGCAATCCTCAAACATGTCATGCTTAAAATACATAACCAAAGATAACTAATATAGGTGTAAAAAAAATAAAAAATAAATTACAGTTCCTCGACAATGGTTATAAGTACAAATTGATTTTTGAAATGCCCCATTTGAGTGGTTTAAAAATAATAGGGAGAGTTATGAAACTTGGAGTCAAAAACTATTTGGAAGTGCAAGTGTGGTGTGGTAAAAATTACAAGGATGAAATGCTAAAAAGAAAAACTAGCAACCTAAAATGCAGAATGCCTCTCCCCCACACTTAAACTAGACATTGTCCTCAATGTGATGCAAGATAAATAATATGTAGTCTATAAAAAAAAAAAAACAACAATAAAAAAAAGGAAAATAAAAGTAAAAAGAGAAGGGAAAGAAGACTCTTTTGGTGGTCATTGGTTGTGTGGGCGTGCTTATGTGCACCCGATTTGGGTGAGCAGCTACGTCAAGGAAAGAAGGGTGGCGCCGCTAAAAGTGATGAGTGGGGGTGTTAAGGTTTTGGGTTTTGGATTTTGGTTTTAGAAGGTTAAAATGGGCGCTATGTCATATAAGCCTTGGGCAAGGCTTATGTGGAGAATGACACACGACCATGCCTCCCATGCACATGACTGTGCTTCCCTTGCAAAAACATTATAATGATACTGCATAACAGTGCCTTATTGGTAAGGTATGTGTATTGGCATCACGCGACCGTGTCGGGAGAGCACACGACCTTATCTCCTGCACAGAAGCGGTCGATTGATAGCACACGGTTATGCTTTATGAGCTTAACACTAGCCTTGGGCAAGGCTTATTTGGCCATTTCAGAGTTGCCTTCTTTTTAGGTTCCATCACCTGAATTCCCTGTTCCTGTATTCTAATCACACAGAACTCATGTTAACTCATAGAAAAATGTTGTAAATAAATTGAAATCACTAATGCTAATAAATTCAAAAGAAAAGAAGAAAAGAGAAAAATAAATGGGTTGCCTCCCATTGAGCGCCCTTATTTAGCGTCATAGGCTAGACATTGTTAATTCTTAAGCACTCTAATCAATTTGTTTTCTTCTAGTCTACTTAGTTCATTAGAACTTATCATCGGAAGGGTTTCCGATCCTTATAAAAACACATATTCCAAATGTTCAGGCGACAGGTTAGACTCTAGTTTTGGTGCATGCAAAATAAAAGGTAGAAGTTTTGTGTCAGAAATATGAAGGTCAACACATGATGCGTTGCTCCTTTGAGGTTTAAGTTCCTCAAATTTGAACACCATATCTTATGGATTCTCTTCAACAACATGATCCTCTTTTGAAATTTTTAAGTTGTCCACACCAAAATCATCAGAGAGCACAATGTTCAGCTTATCATCATGGCTTGAATCAGAATAATTTGACTTAGATTTCTACAATATCAACACCATACACACAAGACACATCACTAGGATACTTCATGTCATCATAAATATGAAATTTTACAATTTATCCATCAAATTCCGTAGTGAGTGTACCATCCTGTACATCTATCTTCGTTTTGATCGTACTACGGAAAGGTCTTCCTAGCAAAATATCAAAAGTATTAAATAATTTATTATCTTCCATACCCAACACATAAAAATCAGTAGAAAAAAATGAGATTATCAGCTTTGACAAGCACATCCTCTAGACCTCCTTTAGGATAAACAATTGATCTATCGGCTAACTGAATTATAACACTCATTTCTTTTAGTGGACCAGCATTCAATTTTGAGTAGATAGACAGTGGCATAACGTTCATTGATGCTCTTAAATCACACATGTTCTTTTATGCCTAAAGTGACTATTTTATAAGAAATAACAAACATACCTTAATCCCTGTATTTGGGGGTAGTTTGTAATACCCTACCCATCGCTGTGCTTAATTAATTTGAAAAACACAATTTATCGAACCTTTAGGCTGCATTGAACTCATTTAATTTACTTTGCAAATTATTATCATAATTCGTGAATTTTGCTGATTTTAATTTGATTTTATTTAATTTGATTTTAGTTAATTCTATTTTAATTTAATTGAATTTATTTTATTTTAATTCCGTACAAAAAAAATGAAATTTCATAAAAATAGTGAAATGGAAAAGATCTCGTGGAAAAATCCCCTGGGGAAAGTAGCTGCCCTCGTGGGCGCCTGTGCCCTATGCATGCGCACACGCGTACAACAAGCACAAGACGTGTGCATAGCGCACATACGTGCACAGCAGGCGCAGGACATGCACACAGCAGGTGCAGGACATGCACACAGCAGGTGCAGGACTGCGCACAACGTGCATGCGTCCTGTCGCGCGTAGGTGGCTGTTCGCGCTTCACCTCATGCACGGACAGGAATCACACACTGTGCGCATGTTGTCCGCACAACAGGCCTGCATGGATAGGCCCCTATGTGTTTGGGGCCTGTGCGCAGTATGTCTGTGCATGCGACAAAAGGATCGTACACCTGCAGGCTAGCCTGCAACGTGCCAGGTGAGCCAGTGTTGCCTCGGGTAGTGCTTGTCGACACCTTAGACGACACGCCGCTGCCACCAACAGAGGAGACTCTCCTCCCTCGTTTTTCATGCTGAATATCTTTTTTTTCTCTCTCTTCACCATATTTTACCACTTGGTACAAATCTTACAGTTCATAATTTCTATAAATAGGGCCTTCCCTTCCCATTCTTCCATACACTTTCGTTCTTCCATTTCTTAAGAATTAGATAGAAGAGTGATCTAGAGAGAGAAGGAGAGAAAGAAAAAAAGAATGGTGTAGAAGAAATTATCAAGGTTTAAGTAAGGAATTTAATATTTCTTTAAACGTCTTAAGGGGTATTTTGAGCTAAAAAAAATTATTAAATACGATAATTGTGATTTCGCCTATTTTGCATGCTTTTAGTGTTTGTAAATCTAATAAGTTGAACTGTTCTTAATTTCAAGCATGCTATGCGATTTATAAACACTTGATGATTTGCATACAATAAAAATAGTATGAAGTCAGTGTTGTTACCTGAAAAATAAAAGAAACAAAAAAAAAAAATAGAAATGTGGAATGAAGCATGAATGGTATGAAGTATGTATCTGCATTGATATACATAATGCGCCAAGTATCTCGTTAGACTTTTTATCTATGAGGAGTATATTTTTTCCTAACCCCATCCGGGGTATCTTTTCTTCTAACCCCATCTAGGGTATCTTTTCTTCTAATCCCATCTGGTCTTGAAAGACGTAAAAGAACTGCTCCTTGTGGATGATGGCGTACTCTTTGACAAGAGTAGTGATACAAATATCTATTAGGGGTCACCTCTGGCTAAGTACTATTGTAACTATAAAATATCTGATAGGACCACTATGGTCAGTACGACGGTGGTCATAGATCGTACCATGGTTTACAAGCAAAAAATGTATCTGAGCAAATTACTGTTATCTGTATCTGATATGGTCATTCTACATGGGTAGTTAAAAATCTGTAACTACCTTTAGAGATGGAAGTTGTAACGACTTCGCGAAACATGATAAGAAAATATGAGCATTTCATGATTTATTTAATTTTCTCTATTATTTGGTATGATGTGTATTTGTTTTGCTTCTATTAACGTGATCCTTTATCTAATAAATATATTATTTTCATAATATAAGATAAGTCAACAAAGTAGCCAAATGGTAAGCATTTATGTTAGAATAATTCACTTTTAATACCTTGCGATGTTATTTAAATACTATTTTTCTTACTGAGTATATGGAACTCACTCTTTCCATGCTCCCTCTAAATGAGGAAGAAAATGAGGAATCGCAAGCTGACCTACCTATTGAGGTTTATGGGGATCCATGGATCCACAAAACTTAAGTGCATGATCGTTACTGCACTCTGATGAGTCTAATAACATAGTGAAAAAAGTGGTCATCTTTTGTAGTTTGACTTTGTATTTTGTAATCACTTCTGGCCTCAGTTATTTATATGTAATTAGAACTCATATACATTTGTAAGGGATTTGTATTAATTTGTTCCGCTGCATAAAATTTTATCATGCACTTATAATCCTGTATTTGTATCGGACACTCATTTGCATTAATTAACATTTGGGATGTCACATAGTTTCATCTAAATTATAGCTGAAACATTTTATTCCACACTTACCCTTTAATTGCATCTCAACTTTTTTTGTTGGTGCACAGCTCCTTTAAAAACTTGACATATCGAGGTACTGCTTAATTACATTGAGTGAAAGAATGTGACGTGGGAGGGTATGAAGAGGATCGAATCAACTCTTATAGCTTACTCAACGTTATGTAATACTGAAACTTAACCGCTTAGAAAACTCCTCCCTATAATTGAACCTACAATCTTAAAAGAAATGCAAAAATAAAGATTAAAAAAAATAAAATAAGAAAAGAAAAAACGTCAAGGACTTACCAATAAGTTAATCCCCCACTCCTTGGCTTAATAAGATTTCTGAAGATTCCTACTTCTTGAAGAACTTGAAAAAACTAAAAATTAGCAAAAATATTAATAGAAGAAAATCTTAACCTTTCAAGAATTGAAAAGCCTAACCTTTCAACAATTTCTCTCAAATATTTGTAATTAGTGTGCCTACAACCTCTAGGCAAAAATCTATTTATATCCTTCCCTGGGGTACTTCTAGATGATTACAATCTATTGAAGAAATAAATAAAAAAATGTCCTTAATAAAATTCTATCTAAATCTAGAATAATTATATAATAAAATATTTATTCGATCCCATCTAAATACAAAATAATTAATTGAATAATCCTAGGGATATAATTTACAATAAAATAATGATAAGATAAAGTGTTGGAATTAAATTTATATAATAAAATAATAGCCTAGGATATCCCTAAGATTAAAATATTATATAATTTAATCATTGGATATACTTGAAATATAAATATATTAATAATAATAATTAAATAATAAAGGATAATTACCATGTGAATTTGCTGAATTTGGGATTAAAGGTCACATGTAGAATGTGTTGAAAAGAAGTCCAAAAAGCTTTCCACCTCTTCCCTTTCCCACACACATCACACACTCCACCCATTCGGGCTAGGGAAGCCCGCACGCATGTGTGCAGTTTGGGTTGGGCCCAAAGCACGCGGCCTCTAGGCCTTATGGCTCTGCGGTCTGCCTGACTTTCTCCTCGACTGGGCCCGTGGCAGCTGCTAGGCTAGTTGTCACAGTCGGCTTGTTGGGTTGTGTGATTGACCCGAAGTCTTCTTTTTCTTTAGGTGCGGACCCGCTGGGTTAGGTCTTAGGATGAGGGTCGTCCCTCGGGTCTTTTCGATGTGCCCTTGTTGGCCTACCTGCAGGGATGTGCGTCGTGGGTCACTCGTTCTTCTTGGGCGCGCAGCCTGCTAGTCCACAGGTTGTGCCTAGCGGGTTATGGGAAGGGTTGGGTGACTTGGGTTGCCCACCCGTGGGTGCTTCCCCTCCATGCGCGACTCGATTTCCTCTTCTTTCTGGATCAATCCGAAAGCCCATAACTCATTGTCTTTGATGCTTCCTTGGGCCAGTTGTCTTGACAGCCCATAAGATTTTCCAGTCTTGATAGCATCGATGATCCACCTTACCTAATTTAAGCTTACACAAACTAGATTCTTAGGCTTTATGGGATTCGGCCTTATCATCGAATCTTGAGTTCATTTCCTTGACACAGGCTTCTTTCGGGTTTTATCTCTGGGTTGGCGTGAATTCTAATTGTTGCTTACTGGGTAATCGGAATGCCTCCCTACGGTCATGTCATCCTCACTTCTTCAAAAAAGTTCATCCTCAAATCCATCTCATTGTTATATAGCGATCCTAAATACAAGAAAAAAGGTAAAAAGTAATAGAATGTGTTAGGATGGTATCGAGGTTATGTGGAATTCATGTGTGTGTGAAATTGTGCTAAAGTCTCGGTGCCAAAATTCATGTTGTCCTAGTACACTTGTGTCTACTACCACACTCACTTTCTTGATTAAGTTGAACATCGGAGTTGGGATCCCCTTAGTCGAGTCCCTGCAAGTTAAAAAATGTTACAAGGAAAAGTTCCTAACAGACTCTAGATTCCCACATTGTGCAAGCACAAGTGGATTGTGCAAACACAAGTGGATTGTGCAATGTAATATGAATGATGCAAACAGAATGAAAACAATATTTTTCACTCGCACCTAGTAGATGACTTACTATTCCTCATGGTTTTTTGATAATCTAATAGGGGTTACTCTACTTTTGTAATGCAAGAAGCAAACAACATGCCAATTGCCTTAATCTTTTCCCCTATCCCCATCCAGGGTATCTATTTCCCCCTCTCCCATCTAGTCTAGAAAAATATAAGAGGACCGCTCCTTGTGGATGACGGTGTACCCTCTGATAAGAGTGGTGACATGAATATCTGTTAGGGGTCACATTTAACTAAATACTTTCATGACTATAGAATATCTAATAGGACCACTATGGTTGGTATGATCGTGATCATAGATCGTACCGTAGTTTGACAAGCCTGAAATGTGCCTGAGCAAATTGTCGTTATCTGTATCTGATCTGGTCATTCCACATGGGTGGTCGAAAATCTGTATCTACATTTCGAGATAGAAGTTGTAACGACTTTGTGAAGCATGACATGAAAATCTAAGCATTTTATGATTTATTTGATTTTTTCTATTATCTAGTATACTGTGTGTTTGTCTTGATTATATTAACGTGATGTTTTCTCTAATAAATAAATTATTTTTATAAGGTAAGATAGGTTTACGAAGTAACCAAATGGTAAGTGTTTATATTAAAATAATTCACCTTCAAAACCTTATGATGTTGTTTAAATATTATTTTCTTTACTGAGCATATGAAACTCACTCTTTCCATGACGCCCCCCCATATGAGGAAAAGAATGAGGAACCGCCAGCTAACCTACCCATTGAAGTTTCTAAGGATCCCATGGATCCGTAAAACTTGAGTGCATGATCATTCTCGCACTCTGATGAGTCCAATAATATAGTAAAAGAAGTTTTCCTTTTTTGTATTTTGACATTATATTTTGTAGCAACATATGGCCTCAGTTATATACATATATATATAATTTGAACTCATATATTTGTAAGAGATTTGTATTAATTTGCTTCCTTGCATATAATTTTATCATGCACTTGTAATTTTGTTTCTGTATCTGACACCCACATGCCTTAATTAGCATTTGAGATGTCACAGATGGTATCAAAGCAGATTACGTGGATCAAATCTCTTACAACTGAAGCCTTAGGTAGAAAGACCCTTAGAGTACTTAAGAATAAGTCATCTTTTCCAAATTAGACCTCCAACTTATGTCCTCTTTTTTTTTTGTAGGAATGACGCAAGGAAGACCATCTATAGAACGTACCTAACAATCCAAAGCCTCGGATCATCCAATAAAGGCTAAATTTGCCAAACTCTTCTGAGCCATCTAATGATTGACTGCCGTCGTAGGACAAAATTAAGCTAACTCTTATCCACTTCCTGCCCCAGAATACCGAACAGTTGAGAGGTCCATTTCTCATAACATAGTAGAGTTTAGGAAGCTTCACCTACCACATTTTGAAGGTGGCCCTGATCCCTTAGGAGTCGAAGCTTGGATCGTACAGATAGAGAGGCTTTTCGTTGTCCTAGACCTAATTGAGGAACAGAAGGTTCTCCTAGTAGCCTTTATGCTGAACGGTGAAGCAGAACACTGGTGGCGACTTAAGAAGGAAGTCTTAGCTACCCCACCACCTTAGAAGTATTCATGGATGCATTCTTTGAAAACTTTTTCTTTGGCTATGTTCGAGAAAAGAAGGAGGAGAAATTCAGGATCTCTGCCAAGGTAATCTGATAGTTGCCCACTATGCAGCTCGTTTTGTCCAACTGTTTAGGTTCACCCCTGAAAGTCGTAAAGGTAGGAACTTTCTAAAAGGCTTCGTGTCGACATCTATGATCAGGTTATAATATTGAGACCTAGCTCATATGCAGAGGTGCTAAAACTTGCCAGTTGGCTGAAGACTTCATCTCGGCCAGACACTAATGCATTGTCCAAGTCCGTGCCCAATAACAATAACCCCAATAGTTTAAAAAGAGATTGCCTGACCCAGTAAGTAGCCACCTCGATAAATGAATGAGAGTTGCCCTTCCCCCTGCCTTGCCTCCACTTACGGGTCAGCCTGCGTAACCTACCCAACCCTGTCAGCATTGTG
>NW_019014677.1:1516751-1526877 GCF_000150535.2 Carica papaya | reverse complement strand
CACCAAGTGGCAAAATCCGGTGAAGAAAAGAGAGGAAAAAGATACTCAACACGAAAAATGAGGGAGGAAAGTCTCCTCCACCAGTAACGGCAGTGCACTGCCTGAGGTGGTGGTGGCACACTGCCGGAGGCGGCAGTGGCCCACTCGGCGCACTGTAGGCCTCCTGCTGCTTGCATAGGGGCTAGCCTATGTGTAAGCCCTAGGCGCACAAGGGCCTATCCGCACAGGCCTGTTGCACAGATGGCGCGTGCACAATGTACGGGGCCTGTCCACGCACGAGGTGACGCACAGACGACCCGCTTGCGCCGATAGGACGTGCACAGAGTCTGACCCCTTGCAGCGCGTACGAATGGGATGTACACGCTATGAGCATGTCCCGCACCTACTGTGCGCGCGCACAGTGTGCAGGCATCCCACACGGGTAGCTCCCCTTCCCTACAGGATATTTTCGCGGGATTTTTTCCGTTTCGCCCTTTTTTAAAATTTCATTTTCTTTTTGTGTACAAAAATAAAATAAATAAAATAAATATAATTAAACTAAAATTAAATAGAAATAATTAAAATTAAATAAAATAAAATTAAAATAATTAAAAATAAGCAAAATTCACGAATTACGATAAATAATATGTGGAGTAAATTAAATGAGTTTAATGTGGCCTAAAGGCCCCAATAAATAGGATTTTCTAAATTAATTAAGCACAGCGAGGGGCGGGGTGTTACATTTACTAAGCTGGTGAAGCTCATTAAATTTCACCACAATATTTTACTGATCAGGTGAATCCGAAGCAAGTACCAGACGATTGAGGGCACGTGAAGGTTCCCTAATCGATTGTATATTTTGTTTTTGATGATATTGTTGTTTTGTTAAACTCTATATTTGAACCTCATGCTTTCTATATATAAATGTTTGTATATATTACAAGGGATGATTATTTTTATTTTAATTTTAGACCGGTGGATATTATTATTTTGTGAGTCCCACTAGTTGGGAATAGCATGAGTAAGTTCGTGCCTAGTTATTAGGGTTAGGTGCATTATATATAGCATTAGAGCTCATGTTCCTAGGACCATCCCTTGGGCATAAGGTTTTAGAGTTAAACATAGACATTTATGATTTAAAAAAAATCAAGTAATTTTAAGAACTAACTCAAAATATTCTTTTCATTCATTTTCTTGATATAAGTCAATAAAATGAGATATGGGAGACCTCCACTAGGGTGACCTCCTATTGATGGGCCTATATGGGAAAAGTTTGACCATCTATATCGCATGGTTAGATGATAGCCACTATCAATAAACCTAGAGAAAATCGAGGAGATTTACATGATCCTCCCTGAGTATCACCCTAGCATGATCTATAACCACCAGTTACGGATCCATGTTACATTTAGAGGTTCAAGAGACTTAATCATCTAGCTTTCGCTGGTGCAATAAATTTTCTTGAGGCGGAGGGTTGTTGAAAGCAACAGAGAAGGCCTTCAGAGTTTTGGGTGTGACTTCATAACAAAATATGGTCCTTGCCACTTACATGCTCGAGGGTGAAGTAGAGTACTGATGGGAGCTCAAATTGACTACCTTACATATCCCTATTACTTAGGAGTGGTTTTTGGAGGCATTCAATGCAGAATATTTTCCTGAGCATATCGCTCGTCATAAAGAGATGAAGTTTATGCAACTTAGTCAGGAAAACCTATCAATGGACGAGTATGCTAAGATATTTATTAAGCTGAGTTGTTATATTCAAAGATCATGATTGATGATGGTAAACAGGGAAAGAAGTTTTAATAGGGACTTTGCCCATAAATCCATAATCAGATTATAGTCCTTGAGCTCTGTACATATCATAAAGTCCTAACCAAGGCGCATATAATAAAGGGTGTGATCAAAGGTGCCTCATTAGCAACAAGTAGTTCCAATACCTATATACCACTAAAGAGGCCAACCCCAATTTATGAACCACATGATAAGAGGCCTAAGATGGTAGCATCAACACCTCTCCATAAACAAAGAATTTATTCTTAAGAAGATACTAGTAGTGTAAGAATTCCTGAATATATTTCATGAGGAGTTTTTAAGGTTACTAGATCGCAAGATTGAGTTCTCTATTGACCTGTAGCTAGGCACTCTACCGATCACTATCACTCTGTGTAAAGTGGGAAGGGCTGAGAGGGAAGAGTTAAAGAAACAATTGCAAGAACTTTTGGATATAGGAATTCATCCACCCCACTATCTCTCATTGGGAGCTCCTATGCTATTTTTAAAGAAGAATGATGGGTCTTAGCGGCTGTGCATTAAATATAGAGAACTCAACCAAGTCACCATTAAGAACAAGTATCCTCTGCCAATAATTGATAATCTTTTAAATCAACTGCAGGGTACTTGAGTCTTCTCTAAGATAGATTTACAGGTTGGTTATCATTAAGTAAAGATTAATGTAGAAGATATTCCAAAGACTGGTTTCAAAACGAAGGATGACCATTATGAGTTTCGAGTCCTATCTTTTAGGCTAATCAATGCACCATCGATATTCATGAATATGATGAATCGAGTATTCAAATCCTGTCTTGACTAGTTCATCATTGTATTTATTGACGAGATCCTCACATACTATAAGAGTTGAGAAGAGTATGCAGAGCACTTGAGCTATGTTATAAAAATATTTAAAAGAGAGAAGCTATATGCAAAGCTAGATAAATGTGCATTTTGATTCAAACAGATCTCCTTTTTATGACATGTGGTCTCAAAAGGACGGGGTATTTTGTGGATCTATCGAAGATTAAAGCCATAATGGGATAGAAGCACTCAACCACTATCATCGAGGTCTGAAGCTTTCTAGGTATGGCAAGATATTTTTACCGATTCGTAGAAGATTTTTACAAGATTGCAACACTCTTACCCAGCTCACTAAGAAGGACATTAAGTTTAAATGGAATGCAGATTATGAGCACAGTTTTAAAGAACTTAAAAATCGGCTTGTGACTGCTCCATTGTTGACCATACCTAGTGGATCAGGAGGTTATATAGTGTACAATAATGTATTAACTCAGGTTTTAGGATGTGTCTTGATGCATAATGCCAGACTCATCGCTTATGGCTTGATATAATTGAAAAGGCATAAGCGGAATTACCCGACCCATGATTTAGAATTGACTACTATTATATGCACTTTTTAGACTTGACACCATTATCTATATAGAGAGATATTTGATATTTATGCAGATCATAAGAATCTTTAAGTATCTTTTCACGTAGAAGGAACTCAATATGCACTAGCATAGATAGATGGATCTTTTAAAAAACTATGATCACAAGATATCCTACCATCCAGGAAAAGAGAACGTGGTTATTGATGCTTTAAATTGCAAGAACTCCTGTATGATGGAAAGATTGATGGTCACCAAGTGGAAAAATTTAAAAGCATTCCAAGAACTACAGTTAAATACTTAGAGATATGGGACGTATGTGACTAGCTTGAGAATCCAACCTGTACTAATTTAGAAAATCAGAGATGACTCTACTATAGGGACTCTGAAGAAACAATCAGAATATGGCCTAAAACCCAACTTCAGAGTTTATGATGATCAGTTACTCAAATGTAGATGAAGGCCATGCATATTTAATGATCAAAACTTAAAAATGTTCATGCTAGAAGAGGCACACAGTTTTAAACTCACTATGCATCCGAGTAGCACCAAGATGTACTAGAACTTGTGACCCCAGTATTGGTGGAACAGAATAAAGAAAGACATCTCCATAGTTTTTTACTAAGTGCCTCACTTGTCAGCATATCAAGGTTGAGCACCCGAATCCAGGTGGATTGCTCTGATCTTTACTAATTCAAAAGTGGAAATAGAAGCACATCAATATGGATTTTATGATCAGACTGCCCAAGACTATATTGAGCCATGATACTATTTGGGTCATAGTAGACATATTGATGAAGTCAGCACACTTTCTAGCAATGAAAGCTACTGATCCTTTGGACGAGGTTGCCAGATTGTATATTAAGAAAGTGATTAGACTCCATGACATTCCAATGTAAATTATTTTAGATAGAGATTCTCATTTCACTTCAAGATTCTAGATGAGTCTTTAGTAAGCTCCAAACACTATATTGTCATTTAATTTGCTTATCCACGATAGGCAATCAAAGATAACCATCCAGACTTTGGAAGACATACCTTATGTATTAGAGATGGGAATAAATTGGAATGACCACCTACCACTAATAGAATTTTCCTACAAAAATAGCTTCAATTTTGTATTGGTATGACTCCATATGATGTACTTTGTGGTAGACCTTGTAGACCTCTAATATGTTGGGATGAGAATTACTTAGACTAGAACTAGTGGAAGAGATTACCTCAAAGATTTCCCTGATAAAGAAAAATCACTAGACAGCTCAAAATAGACAGAAGAATTATGTTGAAAACCATAGAAGAGATCTAGAGTTTGATATTGGTAACCATGTGTTCATGAAAATATCACCCATCAAGGGCATTATGAGAATCAGGAAGTAAGGGAAATTGAGTACTCGTTTCATTGGACTTTTTGAGATATTAGCTAAAGTTGGACCATTGCTTACAAGTTAATATTGCCACTGGAACTAGCTAACATCCATGAGATTTTCCATGTATCAATACTCTTCCTATTGAGAAAGACCTGTCTTACGACGAAGTAACAATTTATATATTGGACAGATAAGAACAAGTACTGAGAAACAAGATTACTCTAATGGTTAAGGTACTCTAACAACATCATTTGAAGAGGAGGACACTTGGGAATCTGAAGAATCGACGTGGGCCAAGTACCCTCAATTGTTTTAAATTTTGTTATCAATTTAGGGGACCAACGTTTTTAAAAGGGAGAGAATTGTAACATTGCGACCGTAATTAAGTGTTTAAATGAATATTATAACTATTTAAAAATTTTGTAATTAATTAATTAATTAATTTTATAATGTGAAAATAAAAATTAAAACAAAATAATTATAAATTAAGGTATTAGAGACTTGAATGAAGAGAATATTTAAATTTGCATGATATTTTATCAACAAAAAGGACTTAAATGAGAAAAACATCCAAAAATGGGGCCAAAATATAATTCTGAAAGTGTCAGACACCTTAGCAGGTGAGGTGTCAAAGGAGACCAGACCATTCGACCATGTATGCATACAGGTGACAAGATATAAGGATGAACGCCTATGATTGCACTGCATAAATGTCGATCCAATGACCCTCAAACGGGGACTAGATTATACGAGCAGGGTTTTGTAACACCCCACTCGCCACCTCGCTAAATTGTAATTAGAAAACTCCTATTTATTCAGGTCTTAAGGCCACCTGAACTCATTTAAATTTATTTCACAACCTTATATCATAATTCATAATTTTAATTTTATGCCAATTTTGTTATTTTTATTTTGATTTTATTTAATTTTAATTTTTATTTGTTATTATTTTTATTTAATTTATTATTATTTTTATTTAATTTATTATTATTTTTATTTAATTTATTATTATTATTACTATTATTTTTAAAATAATTAATTTTTAGGAGAAAATGGAGAAAGGGGGGAAAATCCCATGGGAAAACACTCGCAGGAGAGGGTTGCCTGCACGCGACCAGGTATACGACGTGACGTCCCATCCGTGTAAGGCGCAACGCTAGTCCTGCACGTACGCATGCTAGCTCCTGCATGCGGCAGGGTAGCTCAGCGCATGCGGGCTAGGCCTGCAGTGCCCACTGGTCGGGTGAGGCACACTGCTGCCTCAAGCAGTGTGCCACCACTCTCCTTGGGCGGTGTGCCACCGCTCGGGGTGTGTCGCCACCGATGGAGGAAATTTCTCCTCCATTTTTGGTGCCGCGTTAAATCAAGCATTTTTTCATTTCAACACTTTCTCTTTTCACCGAATTTTGCCACTTAGTGCAAATCCGACAGCCCCCATTTTCTATAAATAGGGGGCCCTTCCTCCCATTTTCTTATTACTTCCATTCTTTTACCTTCTAAGAGTTTAGAGAAAGAGAGAGAAAGTGATCTAGAGAGAGAAGGATAGTAGGATAAGAAGAATGGTGTAGGAAAAACTTCGAGGTTTTGGTAATTTCTTCAAACGTCTTAAGGAGTATTTCTAGAAAAATTAAAATAATGAATATGTGATTTTGTGTGATTTACATGTTCTATATTTAGTAGTTTTAATAAAGTGAATTGTTCTTGATTTCAGGCATGCTATGTGATTTATATGCACTTGATGATTTGCATGTAAATAAAATAATATAAAAATCGATAAGGTTATTTGAAAAATAAAAAAAAAGAAAAAGAAAGTAGAATGAAGCCTAAATGGTTAAAAGTATGTATGTATTTGTATTGACATGCATATTTCATTAAGTTTCTCGTTAAGTTTTTTATCTAAGGGATATCTGTTTTCTCCTCCTCCATCTAGTTTGGAAAGAACCCTCTGATGAGAGGAGTGATGTGAATCTGTTAGGGATCACCTTTGGCTAAGTACTGTCGTGGTTATACAATATCTGATAGGACCACTATGGTCGGTACGATCGTGGTCATAGTCGTACTATGGTTTGGCCAGCCGAAAATGTGCTTGAGCAAATTGCCGTTATCTGTATCTGATCTGGTCATTCCAGATGGGCCGTCAGAAATCCGTATCTACCCTCAAAGATGGAAGTCGGAACAACTTCACAAAATATGACATAAAAATATAAACATTTCATTATTTATTTTATTTTCTCTATTGTGAAGTGTGATGTTTGATTTTGATTGTGGTGACTATGACATGATGTTTTTTTAGTAAATAAATTATTTTCGTAAGGTAGGATATGACATGATGATTTAATGGTAAGTGTTTATGGCATAATTATTTACCTTTTAAATCTTATTATGTTATTTAAATACTATTTTCCTTACTAAGCATATGAAACTCACTATTTTCATACCCCCCCAGATGAGGAAGAAAGTGAGGAATCGTCCGCAGACTTATCCCTTGAAGTCTATAAGGATCCTGTGGATCTGTAAACCTTGAGTGCATGATTGTTCCCATACTCTGATGAGTCCAATAACATAATGATAGAAATTACTCTTTTTGTACTTTATAATTTTGTATCTTATTGCCACTTTTGGTCTCAATTATAGATGTGTAATTCGAACTCATATGTTTTATAAGGGATTTGCATTCATTTACTCCACTATATATAATTTCTATCATACACTCATAATATGTTTCTGTATCTGACACCCTCATACCTTAATTAGCACTTGAGATATCACATATGGTATCAGAGCAGTTACGCGGATCAAATCTTTAAAACTGAGGCCGTAGGTAGAAAGACCTTAAGGATATCTAGAAAATAAGTCATCCTTTCTAAATTAGACCACCAACTCGTGTCTTCCTTTCTTTTAGAGGAATGACATAAGGGAGACCTTCTGTAGAACATACCGAAATACCTGAAGCCCACGATCATCCAAGCAGGGGCCGAGTTTACCATACTCTTCCGAGCTATCCAAGGATTGACCGCAGCCATAGACAAAACTAAGCCAACCCTTGTTAACACTCTACCCTAGAGTACCGAATAGCTGAGACATCTATCTCTCACAACATAACAGAGTTTAGGAAACTTAACCCGCCATACTTTGAAGGTGGCCTTGACCCCTTAGTAGCCGAAGTCTGGATCTTGCAGATAGAGAAGCTTTTCTCTGTGTTAGACTTAACTGAAGAATAAAAAGTACCCCTAACAACCTTTATACTGACTCGTGAAGCAGAACATTGTTGACGGCTTAAGAAGGAAGTCTTGCCTACTCAAAAAGTTTTCATGGATGTGTTATTTGATAACTTTTTTTCAACCTATGTCCGAGAGAAGAAGGAGGAGGAATTTCGGGACCTCTATCAAGAAATCTGACGTTGATCAATATGTAGCCTGATTTGTCCAACTGTCTAGGTTTGCTCCTCTTATGGTCACCTTTGAAATTCGTAAAGGTAGAAAGTTTCTGAAAGGCCTTCGTGTCGATATTTATGATCGGGTTGCGATGCTGAGACCTAACTTGTGTGCAGAGGTGCTAGAACATGCTTAATTAGTCGAAGACCTCATCTCGGTCAGGTAACAACACATTGTCTGAGTCCGTACGTAACAACAACAATTCCAACAACCCAGAAGAAGATTTCCCGACCTAGTAAGTAGCCACCCCGATAAACGAACCCAAGTTGCCCTTCCCTCTGTCCTACCTCCATTTACTAGACAGCCTTCCCGACCTTCCCAACCATGTCAACATTGTGGTCACTCGCATGGTGATCTACCCTGTCGGCGTACCAATCATGTCTGCTATAAGTGTGGAAGCATCCAACATCTTATAAAGGACTGCCCTCAGTGGCCGAAGGATGTGGCCAGACCTGTAGCCAGGGTCGTGTGTACCACCTAGATAAACCCAATGCCCTCTCTACTCCTGTCATTATCTAAGGTATGCTTTCTATTCATAATACTTCTGCCAAAGTTTTAATCGATACAAGTGCTACTCACTCTTTTATCTCCTGTGCATTTGCTTGTAAATTTGATATTAGACCTGAACCTTTAAGATAACTATTACCTATAGAGACTCCTTTTAGGGGATTACTAGAAGCTTATTATGTATATAAACATTATAAGATAAAAGCTTCAGAAATAGAGGTATTTGTAGACTTAATACTCTTAGACTTTTTAGGGTTTGACGTTATTCTAGAAATTGATTAGTTAGAAAAATATATAGTAATTATTGATTATGAAAGTAAAGCTATCAAATTGCGATCTCCGAAAAAGAAATAAAAATCTATTTTCTATTATTTTCTTCGTAACAATTGAATAAAGTCGAATATGGATGTTGATCTTGCTATGTATTCCATTCTTATTACTTGTAATTTTCTAGCATTATTTCCCATTGAACTACCTAGTCTACCTCCCCCATGAGAGGTAGATTTTTCTATCAAACTGCTACTTGGAACCCAACCAATTTCGAAACTTACCTATCGCATGAGTCGTGCTCAGCTCATAGAACTGAAAAACCAGCTTTCTGAGCTACTTGGCCAGAAATTTATTCACCCAAGTCTCTCCCCTTGGGGCGCTCTAGTATTATTTATGAAAAAGAAGGATGGCTCCCTCAGACTATGCACGAACTACTAAAAAATAAATCGAGTAACAGTAAAGAGTAAATATCCCCTAACTCGAATCGATGATCTTTTTAACTAATTGTAAAGAATTACAGTCTTCTCTAAGATCGACCTCAAATCGAGATACTACCAGTTAAGAGTCAAGGAAGAAGATATTTCGAAGATTGTCTTTTGGTGTAGATACAATTTGTACGAGTTTCGGGTGACGTCATTCGGGTTAACTAGTGCCCATACTGCCTTCATGGACCTCACGAATAGAGTTTTTTGGCATGCACTACATTAGTACGTTATCGTGTTCATTGAAAAATCCTTGTGTACTCCAAGAGCCCAGAAGAACATACAGTCCACCTATCTGAAGTGCTTGGGATACTTCGTCGGAACTAGCTGTTTGCTAAACTTAACAAATACTTCTTCTAGTTGGATCAAGTTTCCTTTCTCAGCCATGTGATTTTGAGTGAAGGAGTCTCCATAAATCCGGCCAAGGTTGAAACAGTGATCAACTAGAATTTGCCCACTAATTAGGCTGAGGTACGTAATTTTCTTGGCTTGACAGGTTACCATCAGCGATTCATTGACAGATTTTTTAAGATTGCTGCTCTGTTGACTTGACTCACTTGAAAAGGCACTGTTTGTCTGGAATTACGAATGTGGTGAAAGTTTTATGGAATTAAAGCATCTTCTTACCTCTGGTCTGGTGTTGAACCTCTTGGATAGCACTAGAAGATTTTAGGTCTACTGCAATGCATCTCATATTGACTTGGGATGCATTTTGATGCAATATGGTAGAGTGGTCGCTTATGGGTCTCGATAGTTGAAACTCTATGAGCGAAACTACCTTACTCACGACCTAGAGTTGACGGTCATTATATTTGCCTTGAAGATATGACGTTATTACTTGTTTAGTTAGACCTTTGAGATTTACACTAACAACAAAAGTTTAAAACACATTTTCTCACACAGGCAGTTGAACATGAGACAGA
>NW_019014677.1:1501583-1515235 GCF_000150535.2 Carica papaya | reverse complement strand
CTACGCATAATAGAGCGCAGTGCGCTGTAGGCCATGCGCGCACGTAGACTAGCTCCTGCGCGTGCCAGGATAGCCTGGCACCAGCATACTAGACCTGTAGCGTGCACCAATCAATGGAGGAAATTTCTCTTTCATTTTTTGTGATGCGTTAAATCGAGAATTTTTTCATTTCAACACTATCTCTCTTCACCGAATTTCGCCACTTTGCGTAAATCCAACGGCTCCCATTTCCTATAAATAGCGGACCTTCCTCTCATTTTCTCATTACTTCCATTCTTATACCTTCCAAGAGTTTAGAGAGAGACAGAATGATCTATAGAGAGAATGAGAGGAGGAGAGGAAGAATGGTGTTGGAAAAATTTCGAGGTTTCGATAAGGAATTTAGTATTTTTTTAAACATTTTAAGGAGTATTTCTAGAAAAATTAAAATAATGAATATGTGATTTTCTGTGATTTGCATGTTCTATGTTTAGTAGTTCTAATAAAGTGAATTGTTCTTGATTTTAAGCATGTTGTGTGATTTATAGGCACTTGATGATTTGCATATAAATAAAATAATACGAAACGGGTACGGTTATCTGGAAAATTAAAAAAAAAGTAGAATGAAGCCTGGATGGTCCGAAGTATGTATGTATCTGTATTGACATGTATAATGTATCAAGTGTCTCGTTAGACTTTTTATCTCTAAGGGGTATCTGTTTTTTCCTCCCCCATTTGGTTAAGAAAGACGTGAGAGGACCGCTTCCTGTAGATGACGACGTACTCTTTTACTAGAGCGGTGACACGAATATCTGTTAGTGATCACCTTTGGCTAAGTACTGTCGTGGCTATATAATATATGATAGGACTACTATGGTCGGTACGGTCGTTGTCATAGTTGTACCATGGTTTGGCCAGTTAGAAATGTGCCTGAGCAAATTACTGTTATATGTATTTGATCTGATCATTTCACGTGGGTAGTCAAAAATCTGTATCTACTCTTATAGATGGAAGTCAGAATGACTTAGCGAACATGACATGAAAATCTGAGCATTTCATAATTTATTTGGTTTTCTCTATTGTCAAGTGTGATGTTTGATTTTGATTGTGGTGACTATGACATTATGTTTTCTTAATAAATAAATTATTTTCATAAAGTAGCCAGGACTCTGACATGACCTAATGGTAGGTGTTTGTGTAACACCCCATCCATCACTTTGCTAAAATAATTTGAAAACTCTATTTATTCGGGCCTTTGACTGCTTTAAACTTAATTAATTTATGTTGTTTAACATTTCTTGTGATTCGTGATTTTAATTTATTTTTTATTTTTTTAATTTTTATTTAAATTTTATTCTATTATTTTATCTATTTTAAATTATTTTATTTTATTTTAAATTGAAAGAAAAATTTAGAAAAAAATTGAAAAACGACGAAATGGAAAAAAATTGCCCCCGAGAAAAATCTCCCGAGAGGGCAGTTTGCCCGCGCGGGTGCTGGGCACTGTGCACACACGTATGCGCACACAGTGGCCACGGGGCGCGCACATAACGCGCACGACCTGTCCGCATGCCAGCGCTCATGGTGCGGGGTCAGGACTTGCGCGCACGTCTTATTGCGCACAGACGGGTTGTCCGCGCAGTAGGCCTACAAAGATAGGCCCTATGCGCCTGCAGGCTAGCCTGCAGCCCGTCGACCGGGCACTACCACCTCGAGCAGTGCACTGCCGCCGCTGTCGGTGGAAGAGGTCCTCTCTCGTTTTTCGTACCGAGCATCTTTTTCTCCTATCTCTTCACTTGATTTTGCCACTTGTCGCGAGTCCAACAGTTTTGAAATTTTATAAATTGTCATCACCTTTCCCTTCCTCTCTACACTTCAATTTTTTCCATTTTTCAAAGGTTTAGAAAGAGAGAGAAAGAGAGATAGTAGATTAGTGAAAGAAGAAGAGAAAGAAAGGAAAACAGTGAAGAAGAAATTATCGAAGTTTTGGTAAGAAATCTAGTATTACTTTTGAAGTCTTGATGAGTATTTTTATATAAAAAAATTTAATATGATTGTTATTTTGTCTGTTTTATATGCTTTTGTGTTCAAATGAGTCGAATTATTCTGATTTTCAAGCATGGTATGTGAATTGCAGACACTTGATGAATTTACATATAATAAATGTAATATGTAATCGGTAACAGTAAAAGAAAAAAAAAATAGAAAAGTGGAATGAAGCTTGTATGGTTCGAAGTGTATCTATATTGACGTGCATCTTGCATCATGTGTTTCGTTAGATTTTTTATATCTGAAGGGTATCTATTCCAATTGCCCTTCGAGGTATCTATTTCCCCCTCCCCTATCTGGTTTAGAAAGACATAAGAGGACTGCTCCTAGTGAATGATAGTGTGCCCTCTGACGAGAGTGGTATCGCACTATCTGTAGGGGTCACCCGTGACTAAGTGATATCGTGACTATAGATATCTGTTAGGACTACTTGGTTGGTACGGCCGTGGTCATAGATCGTACCATGATTTAGCCAACCAGAAGTGGGACTGAGCAAATTGTTGTATCTGTATTTGATCTAGTCATTCTACTTGGGTAGTTGAAAATCTGTATCTGCCCTCAGAGATGGAAGTTTGTAACGACTTTGCAAAGCATGACACGAAAAATCAGTGCATTCATGATTTATTTGATTTTCTCTATTATCTGGCATGATGTATATTTGATATTCTGTGCTAACGTATCATTTCTTAACAAATAAATGATTTTCATAATTGTTAGATAGGTAAACAAGAAAGTTTAACAATAAGATAAAATAATAAACTTTTGAAATCTTATGATTTTAATTTAATATTGTTTTTCTTATTGAGCATATAGATTTCACTCTTTCCATGCCCTCCCAGATGAGGAAGAAAATGAGGAACCATAGGCAGACCTACCCTTAGAAGTTTATGAGGATCCCGTAGATCCACTAGTCTGAGTGCATGACTGTTCCCGCACTCTAATGAATCTAATAGCATAGTGAAAGAAATGGCCCTTATGTTTTGTATTTTATAGCCACTTTTGGGCTCAATTTATGTATGTATTTGGAACATTACATTATATTTGTAAGGGATTTATTATGGTTTGATTCTACTGCATAAATTTTATCATGCACTCGTTATTCTGAATCTGTATCTAACACCCATTTGCCTTAATTAGCACTTGGGATGTCATAGTTTATGATATAATTATTCACATTTTGAATCTTACAATGTTATTTAAATACTATTTTTCTTACTGAGTATATGAAACTCACTTTTTACGTACCAGCCCTAGATAAGGAAGATAGTGAGGAACCGTCCACTGACCTAACTCTTGAAGTCTATGAGGATCTCGGGGATCCACAAATCTTGAGTGTATGATTGTTGTCGCACTCTGATGAGTCCAATAGCACAATAATAGAAGTGTTCCTTTTCGTATTTTGATATTTTGTTGCCACTTCTGGTCTCAGTTATATATATGTATAATTGGAACTCATATATTTCGTAAGAGATTTGTATTAATTTGCTCCGTTGCATATAATTTATATCATGCACTCGTAATTTATTTCTGTATCTAACACCCTCATGCCTTAATTAACATTTGGGATATCACAAGTTGTTTGTACCTGAATGAACAACCCAGATGAAGTGACGCAACTCAAAATGGGGATGGATCATTTTGACTCCTGAAACCTCACTCAACGTTACATCAAAAAGCTTAACCAACTAATTTACCTTTCCTACTAGGTAAGTCATGAAATTCAAGATAATTTAAAAAAAAAAGAACAAAGAAGGATGCCATGACTTACCTGATAAGTCAATTTGATTTTTTGGCTCAATAAGACTTTTGAAGCTCCCTAACTTAAACAATCTTGAAGAACACTCACAAAAATTAGCAAAGAGTAAGTTAGAAGCAAAGCCAAAAGCTTAAAATTTTATTAATCTGAAAGTTGTGTTTACAACTTAAGGACTAAAGCCTTTATATAGAATTTACTTTTCTAATACAGATAGAAGTAGGATTACATATTTCTACTTGAACACGTAAATAAATTAATAAAATAATTAAGTCCTTATCTAAGTAGGATAATTGAAAACCATAAAATAATTAAAACTTAAATCTTCTTCTCATAGCTTATTCCAGTCTTCTCGGTTTAGAATTCCATCTTGTATTCAGCTTCTAACTCTTTATTCTTTAATACTTTCTTGAGAGGAATTTGAATTTGAATTGCTAGAGCTTGTGGGACTTAAAGTATGAGAAGAGAATAGGAATACAATTTAAATAATGACTCATTAGCCGATTGGTGAAGGATCCTGGAATCCTTCTTTGTGTGTTGAATTATTTCCTCTTCTTTTTGAATATTTGGTTCTTAATAAATGAATTTTTCTTCTTTCAACGTGAATCCTCCTACGGAAAGAGGGATCTCTTCTCGATCTTGAAGTTGGCTTAGGAGAAGGAAACTCATTTTCTTCTTGGCATCAAATTACTCTTACAATTTTCCTTCTCCTTATCGGGTTCTTGGTCCTTCTTCACCAAGAATCCTTTTGGTCGTGGATCTTTAATTTGGTCTGCTGACTCTTCTTTCCCATCAGCCATAAAGGGTGTTTCCTCCTCATCCAAATCGGACTCATTAACGATGAGTCTTCTAAAGTAGTTTGGTCTTTTCTTACTTGTCTTCTCTCAACAGGTTTGGCTTAGGATCGACCTTGCCTGAGCCTTGATCTTCTTCTTGGACCACTACCATGCTTCTTTTTTATCTTCCAAAATCTATGTTTGGTTTGCACACCATGTCTTCTCTTGATTTAGGCTTGACAAGTTTGTTTTGGACCATATCTTGGAAACAAGACCAATCGACCTTTAGTTCTTGGGCACTAGATCCTTGGGTTAGCTATTTTAGGTCTCTTGGACGGATCTTGGGCTTGGAATACTTATTGGGCCTAAAAAAGTCTGGGCCATTTGTAAATTGGCATGTAAGTTCACAAGAATCCTTCCGTAGTTAGGAATCCTTTCCCACCCAGGAGAGGGACTCTACATGGGTGCGGGCGTGTAGCCTGCATATGCAGCATGTGCACATACAGAGTACTTGTTGTGCGTGTGTGTGCTAGCCAAGTTATGCGTGCGTGTTTTCGTGCTCACGTGTCCACGGGCTCGCAGGCAATCTTCCCATGAGTACTTTGAGTCTCACAAATGTCTTGCTCATCTTGGGACTCCTCTTCGAACATCGATTTGGAGCTCTCAGGAATCACATCATAAAGAGGCAGGATGAATGGCCTAGATGGCCTGAAATGGACAGCCTAGAGGAAGAAACAAGATGAACGGCCCAGATCGTGTAATATACATCCAATAGTGATGTGATATCTAAGAGCTCTAAATCCATATCAAAAGAGGAGTCCCAAATCAAGTGGAAAACTCACGAGAACTAGCATACCCGCAAGTCAGTTACTTGCGAACCCACGGACTCGCACACGAGAGAACCCACATGCGAGACACGGTCCTCATATGCACACACAACAAGCCATCCACGTGCATATAAGGGATGCTCGCGTAATGTTAGCATGGGAGCACATGTCACGCACATAAGACCTCATGCTCGTGAGTCCTTTTCACACACGGAAAAGAACTCCCCTACCCGTGGGTGGAGTCCTGTGAGTTTGTAGGCCTATTTTTGAATGGGTGAATTTTCTTGAAGCCCAACAAGTGCTCCAGACCCACGATGAGTCTAAGATACTTCAAAATAGCCAGTCCAAGAGGCTAAAGCCCAAGACCCAAGAGCCTAAAGGCTTTGCTCTAAAGGATCAACCTAAGAAGAGCTTATTAAGCCCTACCCGAGGAGATTCAAGCCATACAAACCTAGTTTCAGTCTTGGATGACCAAGAAGAGGTATAGTTGTCGCCAAGAAGAAGCCCAAGACTTGGCCAAGCCTGACTTTGAGTCCAAGTATCCACACCCAAAGGAGTCCAAGGGGGAGGAGACCTAGTTACACAAGGAAGCTTGTGCTTCTTAATTCTGACTTAGAGAAGGAAGAAGAAGCCGAAAAGAAAGGGAACCAAGAAGGCCTTCGGGAAGAGTAATTGGCTAAAATAATTCTAGGCATAGAAGGACACCAAAATAGAGAGGTAGAGGGAGATTACTTGAAGGATTCCAACACTAAAAGGGAGGAGACTTTTCTTCCAACTCTATCACTTTAAGTCCAAAGAGAAGACAACATCTCTATAGAAAAATGTTTGCTAGACATTATAGTATTCAAGAAGGATAAGGATAGTCAAGAAGAGAGGAAAGAGCTCAACTTGGAAAAGGAGTCCAAGAGTAACTCCCAATCGGTGAAGGAAGACTTATCTATGTTGAAGTCTTCTTGATGAGTCCTACTTCAAATCTTGCAAAGATCCATCAAGAATCCTACTCAAATATCCCTCAATAATCAATAAAGAATCAAGAAAGATGAAACCGAGTGCAATTAGGAATCTAACCCTAGATGGAGTTCAAATTTGGTTGAGGAGTTTTACAATTTTAATTATTTAATTGCTTTCATTATCCTATATAGATAAGAATTTAGTTATTTTATTATTTTAATTTTAAGTATTTTAGTTAAATTATGTCTAAGTGTTTAAGTAGGAAATTGTAATCCTACTCCAAATAAAACTAGTAAATAAAAGCCTATATAAAGACATTAATCTTTAGGTTGTAATCACAATTCAGTTATTTAATAAAGTTTAAAACTTTTGCTTTTTAAAAATTAGCTTGACTAATTTTCTTGAGTGTTCTTCAAACTCTTCAAGATAGAGAGCTTTCAGAGTCTGTTGAACTGAGAAGTTAGGATTGACTTATCGAGTAAGTCAAAGTGTCTTTCCTTCTTTTGTATGTCATATAGGTGGGTGAAAATTGAAGTAGGGAGGGTGAATTAGGTGGTTAAGCCTTTTTAGTCATATGTTGTGTGAGATTCTAAGAATCAAAACGATCCTTCCCCGTCCCTTCCCAGGTCAAACAACCAAGATCCGAAAAGGGTAGAAAGACTAAAGAATCCTTATTAAAACTGTAAATCAAACCATTATTATTCAAGGAGACTAGATCGGACGGTTTAGATTTATAAGAGTACTTAAAAAACCAAAATAATCTAAAATGATCTATAGAGAGAGAGAGAAAGAGAGGAGGGGGGACAAGAGAGAGAAAGAGGGGGAAAGGGGAGAGCAACAGTCTAAGGGAAAGCGAGAGAGGGGAAAAGAGAGCGGCAGTCCGAGGGAGAGTGAGAGAGAGAAAAGAGACTGATGATTCAAGAAGAGCAAGAAAAAAGAAGGGAAAAAAGGGAGAAAGAGAGAGAAAGAAGATGAGGAAGAGTGTCGAAAGGGGAACACCACTACAGAAAGAATATAGATTAAAGGAGAAGAAGAAGAAAAGAGAAAAGGAGGCTGTGACAAAGCCGCATCAGGTCGCAGGGGCATCGAAGTTCTTATATCTAGTAAGCCTGAACTTTCTTTTCGTTTCATTATTTTAAACGGGTTTTTTTCATGCTTGTATGCACATCCTGAGAGTTAAAAATCATGAAATCAACTAGGTAAACCGAGGGGTCCTTTCATTGAGTACCTGAATCCGTTTCTAGTGGTGAGTTTTTAGAATGCATGATTCCAAATGTTCCTTTTTAGTTTGAGTTATGTTTTTAAATTTAGATTTATTGCATTAACATGTGTACAATGATTGTTAGGCCATTTTTGTGCACTTTGGTAAGAAGATATGAGCGAAAACTCTGTAAGTATCCTGATATTCTGAATCTAAGTTGGATTTTGAATTCCATCTGTGAATTTCATGTGTGACACTTGTTGATTTCGTTTACTTGAAAATAGAATCGGTATCATGATTATGTACAGATGGAGAACAGAACTTGGATGTTTTTCAGGTAGTGTGAACTACTGAGAATGGAGTTCGGGACAATTGAATTTTTAGCATTTTGGTGTAGTAATTTAGATCTTCTAGCTTCTGTTAAATTAGTTTAATTGTATAATTGTGTTGTTACTTTTCTTGGCATGAAAACAATTTAAGCAAGATGTAAAACATGAAATAAAAGGTAGTGAAAATTAAGGGTATTAATAAAAAAAATAATTAAACTTGTTAATAAGAAAATCGATGAAATTAAAGGAATAATCGAATGGAGTTGGTGAGAGAAAAAGCAACGATATTAATTAAGGAATGAAGTAAAAGAAATGAAAATAAAATTTATAGTGAAAAATTTAATAAATAAGAAAAGGGATTAAAAGAGTGAATAGAATTATAATAAATATAATTAAAAAAAAAAAGAAAATAATTGAGAAAACAATAAGTAATTAAAATGAGAATTGGATAAAATAAATTGGGTGAGTGAATTGAAAATAAAAGAAATTTAGTAAGAGCGCAGAATATAAAGACCTTGAAGCCTTACTCATTTAGTCGTATATCAAGGAGGGAAGGGTGTGTGTATTGCTGAAATTCTGCAAAAAGTATGGTGAACATACTCAATAATAGAGATATGGAACCTAATCCAGATGTGGATGGATATGTGTGATGTATTCTTGATCACCCAGGGAACATACTGTTGTGATCAATAAGTGATATGTGGGAGTGTTATCCATGTAGTGAATGGATCCTTATCACCTCTCCTTGATGATGATACAAATGACATCATGCGATGAAACCTTTAATGTGATAGTGGAAAAATGTGTATGTGAATTTTGATTGATATTCAAGTGAAAGCATGTATATGTGAGTTTTAATATGAACCATATGTGTCAAAAATTACGTATGAGTGTATATGTTTATGATTTATGAATATAAAAATTGATGTGATGTTATAAAATAAGAAATAAGAGAATTATATAAATCATCAAATGCAAAGACCATTAGATAGAAAGTGTCATAAAATTTTATAAAGAATTATAAAATTAAAATTATTATTATTACATTTATTACAAATATGCCGAACATGAGAATACTTACTGAGTTGGTGAATCCCATTAAGTTTCACAATAATATTTTACAAAGAATGTAAAATTAAAGCAAGTGTCGGATGAGTGGGAACACATGAAGGTGTCCTGATCAGTTGTATATTTTGTTTTTGAGGGTATTGTACCACTTTGTTGAACTTTATGTTTGAACATCATGTTTTCTACATATAAATATTATTAGTTTTATTTTAATTTTAGAGCTATGTATATTATTATTTCGTGAATCCTATTAGTTAGGAAAAACATGAGTATATTTGTGTCTCGTTATTGGGTTCGGGGTGTTACAACAACAAGAGAATCTACATTACAATGTGATTCCCCATGACTTCATGCCTCCACATTCTTAGAACACCTATTTTTTGAGTACCTATAAGTTGAAAAGATCTAAAAGCCACCAAGAAGCCACATATACAAAGAAGAATACTTAGCCACATAGTTATTAGCTTTAGTTTCTCTCTTTTTTCTTAGACAAAAATAGAAAATTTTTCAAGTAGAATTCTTCAAAAGAGGTGAATCATCAACGAGCCTAACATTTAGAGGAAGGAAGACTACATAATCTTTTGAAGAAATATTCATAAGACTAAGTTTTTCTTATCTTCCTTTGTAACTTTTAGCTGTGATGTTTAGGATTTATCTTTTTTGAAGTTATATATATTTTATTTGCACCATGAACTAATTTAGTTTTCTTGGGGATTAATGGATCCGAACCTTATATTTTGAATTTAATAATTGATGTTTAGTATGTTTATAGTGCATGATCAATGTATCTTATGTTTATAGTGTATGATGTATCCTTGAAATTGACTATTATGAAAATGCATTCCTCTATTGCTAATGATTGTTCTAAGAGTTCCAGACCCAGAGAAAATATTTTCCCTGAGAAATTGCATGGTCACCTTTGTATTATTAGTGAGCGTTAAAGCATGATAAGGAAAAAAGTCTCATGAAATCTGTACCTCAAATTTAAAAAATTGGCATACCAAAACACTATATAAAGGTTTATTCCTCTTAAAGATATTACTTGTTCATTGACATCTATCACAAGTTGTAATATATGCCCGAGCATCTTTGAAAAGTGTGTGTTAATAGCATCCTAATTATGGAAACCTTGTCATAGTTTTGTTGGCCTCAAAATGTCATTCCTACTTTCCCATCTTAACAATGATGTAATATGTTAGTAAATTCATTCTCAGGTACACAACTTTTTATTAACTAGTCAGTACACATTTTGTAGAGATATAGATCTTCCCAAAAGTAGTTGTTTATTTATAGGAACTTCTTCTTTTGCTAATATAAATAGTCCTTAGTTATCCACCAGGAAACCATCTTAATTGCATGCAAGAGAGAAAATTAAAAATTGAGGACATAGAAAAAAAATTTCTTATTCGGAAATTCTTTTGCATGTCTTCTTTGCCTCTCATCTTGTTGTCTAACCTTGAGGGGTGATCGGTTGTCCATTCCGTTTCCATTTTTGCTTCTAAGGTCAAATTTTGAAGGAGAAAAATCCATTAATGTAGACCTGGCTTGACATCTTTTTTGTAAGGCATTCTCAAGTTGCGTGATTTGTATGCACAATAACTTTTGATTCTACAAAATAACATCTAAGCTTATTTTGAGTACAATGGAGTATACCGGACTGTAAAATTGTTTAACATGCTATGAAGCTTCATTAATAAGAAAACATGTTAATTTACACTCTCCAAATTGATATTGATACTCTTCTCCCTTTTTGTTGGAAAATTCATACAAATTTGTCTGTAAATCCATATTTTTTCGGCTAGAAAATGGTGATCATCTTAGTCAAATTAATAAAATTTAATACATAAATCTTTACTGAATTGGAATAATGAATTCCAAATTTTATGGAATTTAATAATATTAAAAACACATTATTTAAATTTTACAATAAATTTTATACGAGATCAATTTGTGTTAATCTTTAATAAAATTTGTATTATTTTAATCAAAGTAAATATTTATTTAACAATTTCATGTAAATTTTATATATATTTCAATATCTTTTTTAACAATTCATTTCATTTAAAAAAGTACCATTATTAAAATTTAGAGTGCAACAAGCACACTCACCAAAGAGAATTTTACCTTTTTAGTCATAAGTCAGTCAGATATGAAATAACTGTGTTCGTAATTTCACCTAAATAACTAAAACGAAACATAAATGGGTGGGATTAAAATGAGATTAGCCAATTTATTTTAAACAATTATATTGATGACGAATTCAATAAACCTCTGGTGATTCCTGTGTTTTAATTTGCCCTGATGAATCTCAAAACACAAATCCAGGGCTACCATGAAAATCTACTTGCTATGTTTTTGATCATTATCAAATTCTGTGTTGAAGCTAAACTATAATCTTTGCATATCCACAAAACCCCTAATATGTATGTATCATATGTATATATACACACATACATAGGGATTCAGGAAACAGAGTTTGACCTTAACTTATTACCATCTGTTCCTCGTCCGCAGTTTTACTTTCATCCTTGGCCGCTTGCTCCTCATCTCCAGTTTCTTCTTTATTCTCTTCCATTGTCTTCTCATCAATCAATGCTGTGGGAACAGGGGGCAACACCTCTTTTACCATTTCTACTAGCTCTTCCACTTTCTCACCCAACCGACCCTCACAATTCTCTATGATCTGTCAAATATTTAGCATAAAAAAACAACATAATTACAAATGAATTACTTAAAATAACAAAGTGAATCATTTGAGAAAGATTGATGTGTTAGAGATTCACGGAGAAGAGCACCAACAGCTAGCTACAGATTAAAAATTGTCTCATATGAATTCTTCCGCTCAAACATTGACAGATGAAGTATTTCTCATTCTACTGAAATAATTATTTAAAGGTTGTGGAGAAAATAAACACTATCTACTGAATAGTGCAAAATATTTTTTAAATGACCGCTTCTTTAATGTATATATTGAACACTCCTCTCTGCTACAACTACCAACCACTATGCAATCATCACCGACCACTCAGTTGCAGTCAACAAGCTTCTCCAACTGTCATTGACTGTTGTTACCCAACTTAGACCATGATTAGGCCCCACCAAGCACCACCAGCTGATGCAAACCATGACTTTTTTTCATTATTTGTTGTTTTTACTAATAACTTAAATCTGTATAGATTATTTTCTTTTGTCGGATGGAGGCAGATCTTAGATGTGGTTTTGGCGGCCACTGAGTGGTAGATTCACTTACTACTAGGAACGGAAAATGATTACTTGTCCCACGTGCTTTTTGTAGATAGCACCATCTTGTTTTGCAAACCAAATAAGGTATCTCTTCTTCAAATCAACTATATTTTGCTCAACTCCCAAGTTGTTCCCCCACTTGAGTAATTCTCGAGGGTCTAATTACTTCCTATAACAAAATATGCACATGGAAAGGTCTATGCTACCATTATGGGTACAAGCTTTTTTCATTTCCCATTAAATATCTTGACTTACCTTTGGGGGCTACAGAATAAAGCTATTTGGAATGATATTTCTTTTTCAATAAAAGTATAAGATATTGATGTCGGCCCTCAGTGGGCAGCAGCCACATACAAAAAATTTACATGTCAATAAGCATATTTGCAATGGAATGAAAATCTTCTAAACTATCAAGGTTATGTCCCAATATAACAAAACCAAAATAATGAAACCATATGTCCTTGATATTTACAAAATTATTCTCTTTACCCTCAAAAACCCTATTGTTTCTTTCTTTCCAAACAACCCAGGAAATGGGCAACAGGATTAGCCTTTAGTGCTTGTTCTTCTTACAGCTCCACCCAAGTGATCAATATATTTTATAGAAGAAGACTAGCAGGATGAAAGAGAAGCTTTATTTGTGAGCCTATGCTCACACTTAGGAAAACTTTGGTAAACCTTCCAATCTACTACTTGTTTTTTCTTCTAATCCTGTTAAGTGTTGCTATGAAATTGTGAGCATCTAATGTTGGTTATGTGCGCTGATATGAGCAAAGAAGATTGCATTTGGTGGCTTGGGAGATAGTCAGTCTTTCTTTGAACTTCAGGAGACTTGGACTTAAGTCTTTGGTGAGCTTTAACAGAGTGCTTCTCAATAATGACTTAAGGAATATATGACTAATCAAGGACACTAGTGATTGAAGGTGATTAGGGTTAGTAGGACTCCAGGAAAAGGGTAACAAGGCTAAAAGTTCGAGGGTTCATATGGCTCCAGTCTATGCAGGTGGATTAGTAAGGCGTGTGAGAATTTCGATGTATTCATTTCAAGGTGGCAATGGGAAGAGTCTCTGGCTTTGTTATGACATCTGGGGTGGCTCTTCTCTGCTCTGCATACAGTTAGCGGATTTGTTTTTATTGACTAGAAGCAAAGATGCTCTTATGAGCAACTAGTTCCTGATCGTTGGTGACTAAGTGGTATGAGAGGTAGAGGTAGTGAGAAGCTTCAATGATTCAGAAGGAAGGCGACTACATTTGGTACTCCACAAAATTGACATGGATTGCCCAGTCTAGGGAGCATGAACTTATCTAGAAGTCGATGCAGGAGCACATGGTCCCAGTCCCAAAATATTTTGTTATTAGTGAAATCAGTTAATAATAGAACCTTGGGAAACTTCTTGATATTCTGAGTTATTATCTTCTTTAAGTTTTTGGGTTTTTTTATCACAAGCATCTTTCCCTTTGCCCATGGCAGCTGAA
>NW_019014677.1:1476609-1498818 GCF_000150535.2 Carica papaya | reverse complement strand
TAAGTTCCTACAAAAGAAGCTTCAAAATAATTCTCTGCATTTTAGAGTCCAAGCACAAATAGGAAAAATGGTGCTGACGTAAACAGGATATAATGGAAGATATAGGATATGAAGTTCTAATGACTGAAATTTCCTCTTAAGAAATAAGTTTCTTCCATGTTTCGTCCCATTTTATTTTTTCATGGATCAGTTCACTAAAAGAATTTTTCACTTCCATGATTTAATCAAAATGGGAAGGAAAATGAAGCAAAAATAATATCTTAATTTCTAATAAATTTAATACTTTCGTATACGGGTAATACCCTCTTGATACTATTGTTTATAATATACTTCTTTACACTTTTATTTTAAAAAAAAAATTCCAATAAATTTAATATTAAAGTTTTTTGTAATTATTATTATTATTTAGAATCTAGCTTATTTAGGTAGGTTTTTAAGTGTCAATAGCAATTAGAAACTTCTAATTTCATGTTTTTTATTTTAATACTTTCGTTCTTAATTGTAAATAGCACCTATATAGAGGCTACAAACATAGATTAGAGGACAAACAATAATGACAAATTAAGAGCTTTTGTCTAAAACTTCTATTCTCCATTACTCTATGTTTTGTCTGCTGTAAATCAAGAAGTCTTGTTTCTTTCTAATCTATCCTGCTCTATCACTTCTTCCTTAATTTCCTTCATTTTAATCTCCAATTTCCTCTGGTTCCCACCTCTATTCCTCTAATTTCTAAGCTATCTTGGACAAGTTAGTTTCAACCTGCTTCATTATATGGTATCAAATTCTAACTTCTGCCTCTTCCTTGCTAAATCTTACTTTAAAGCAGAAAAAGAAAATTAAAATTCATATCCTTCCGCTGCCAAAAAAATATTTCTGAATAAGAAAAGAAAACTAAAACTTGTAGATGAAAAGAAAAAACCCAAACCATTGACTCTGCTTCATCATCCAACATGTTCTTCTACCATTTAGTTGCCACCACTTTGCCAAGCAAAGCAGAGATCAGCAGCCGGCTTTTTTGTCAGATATTTGTGGCCAAACCTTGATCAAAATCTATCAAAGTGACCCAGCTCTAACATTGCAACTCTTCTAGACCCGCCTATTCCTGGTTAAACCACAATCACTGACTGTCTATTTGCAATCACCATTGTTAAGCAGTCTTTTGCTAGAAGCTCAATCCACACATGTGACCTGAGAGAGGCACAGGGATCTCATGCGTGCAACTCGCTAGTGGATTATTGCTGCTTGACTAGTTCAGGTTCAATCATGTTTGAGGGGACCTGTTTGCCTTGACATTTGCTGACTGCTATTTCACTGATTTGGCCTAATTCCTAAAATGTTATAAAATGTCCAATTGTCTTCTTGAATTGATTTGTCAAATTCAAGTCCTAGCTCACTTTTAAAATATATCATGTACTTAAAAATTTTTTGAAGAGAAAAAATGTAAGTATAAACAACCCACCAAGGAGATAGCTTCCATGTCCAAAAACTTTTACAATTGAGTCAAATTTTCAATAAAGTTCAAAAGAAAAGCCAACTCCTCAAAAGCTCTTTGATTACTTTCCTTCCAAATGAAGTACACATAGTAAAAAGGGGGATAAGAGAATTAGTCTATTCTTGCTCTTATCATCCCTGCATATTCCATGCCATGCTCAAGCCTCTTTAGCCACAAACATGACAATACCCAACCCAACCTAAGGAACTTGAGTGCAACGCACTAAATGCGAAAAGAAAAGAGGCACTGTTAGATAGATGGTCTGACATCTCTGCTACCGTCATGCAAAAATAGCATCCATTAACAAGGATCTTTCCTTTGGAGACAATCAATCATGTTCAACCTCCCACCGCCTCCCATGCAAAAGCCAATAGGTCATACATTAAGCTTGTAGATGAGCTTCCATGAGAATTTATTTAGAAAAGATTGTCCTAAGCAAGATCAGAGTGGAAAGATTTCACAGTAAAAGAACCACTAGCTTCTAATACCCACACTAGAATACCTGCTGCAGGAAACCCAAATAACCTACCCTCAACAATTCATGTTTTCAAAAGATCAATAGTCCACAACTTATTGATAAAATATAATGAAAAAGAAGACACCACTTATGGAAATAGAGAAGACACTAGAAAATTATCAAAAAAGAGCGACCCTACAACCACACCAATTACTACGCCAAAAGCCACATTGTTACGATAGACAATGCTCATTTTATTACAGAACAGTAATTCCACCTAGAGTTAATTTTCTTCCATAGACCTGAACCATGAGGTGCCCTAATCCTGCTGCCCTCCAACCCTATCAACAATTCCAAATTTTGCTTTCATCAGTTTCTACTACAGGTATCTTAATCCTAAATCTCCAACGCCACTTCCCAAGCAACGCTTTGTTGAAGCATGTAAGAAATCTTATTCTCAGGCCAAGCTTATCAGATACTTAAGGATCGTTGAAGGTTACAACTTTTACATGGAATACAATGAACTTTTTGTCAAAATTCATGATATAACCAACTCGATTAAAGATTTATTTGGCCTGCTATTGCTTGAGCAGCAAATTTTTACAACTGCTGGGAAATTAACTTTCAACAAAAGCAACTTTAAGGTAAAAAGAGTACAGTGTTATAAGCAAATATATATAGTGTTTAGTCTGTAAAAAGTTTTTTCAATATAAAAATAATCTTATGTTTGATTAATTATAATGTGAATTAATAATAAATCTTTTAAATGATAAAAATAAAATAAAAACTAATTATTATAGTTATTTAAATAATACAAAATGCTTTTTATAAAAAGTGTTCTAATAATTTGAATTAGTTATTTTACTTGAATTATTCTATTTAATTTGTTGAACATAACTATTACTTTTAAATCATCATTATTCAATTTTTAAAATAAAAATTTGTTCAAAAAACTTATCACAAATATCAATAATTAATCCTAAATTATTATTATAACTTATTTAAAAATATTAAATTAATATATTAGTTAAACATAAAGTCAAATATATTGACTAAAGACGGCGGCGGCTGCGCACAATGCGCAGGTCCCATCCGCACGCCAGCACGCACGGGACGTGCACACAGCGCGCAAGTCCCCTCCGCACGCATGCACGCACGTCCCTACTGCGCACACGGCGGGGGATCAGGACTTGCGTGCGCGTCCTGTCGTGAGCAGGAGGGCCGTCCATGCATCACTTTGTGCACGGACTGGCGCCGCACAATGTGAGCGCACCGTCTGCAAAGCAAGGCTGTGTGGACAAGCCCTGTGCACGCACAAGCTAGCCCCTACATGCGCAACAACAGGCCTGTGCGCCTGCAGGCTACCCAGGCTTTGCCACCTCAGGCAGTGCTCTACCGTTGCCCTGGGCAGCGCGCCGCCACCATCGATGGAGAAAAATTTCTTTCCTCATTTTTTGTGCCAAAAATCTTTTTCTCCTATCTCTTTACCGAATTTTGCCACTTGACGCGAATCCAACAGTTCTGAAATTCTATAAATTGCCCTCCCCCTTTTCTTCCTCTCCACACTTCTATTTCTTTCATGTTTCAAAGGTTTAGAGAGAGAGAGAGAGATAGTAAATTAGTGAGAGAAAAAGAGAAAGAACAGAAAAATGGTGAAGAAGAAAACATTAAGGTTTTGATAAGAAATTTAGTATTACTTTCGATATATTAAGGAGTATTTTTATATAAACAAATTTAATATGATATTTATTTTTCCTGTTTTGCGTGTCTCTGTATTCAAATGAGTCGAATTTGTTCTGATTTTCAAACATGCTGTGTGATTTACTAACACTTGATGAATTTGCATATAATAAATGTAATATGTAGTCCATGATAATAAAAGTAAAATTAAAAAAAAAAAAGAGAAAAGTGGAATGAAGCCTGTATGGTCCGAAATGTATCTGTATTGATATGCATATTGCATTAAGTGTCTCATTAAACTTTTTATCTCTGAGGGGTATTTTTTCCCCTTACCCTTCGGGGTATCTGTTTTCCCCTCCCCTATCTGGTTTGAAAAGACGTAAGAGAACCGCTCTTAGTGGATGACGGTGTGCCATCTGACGAGAGTGGTATCACAATATCTGTAGGGATCACCCTTGACTAAGTAATATCATGATTATAGACTATCTGTTAGAACCACTATGACTGGTACAGCTGTGGTCATAAATCGTATCATGGTTTGGCCAGCTGAAAGTGGGCCTAAACAAATAGTTGTATCTGTATCTGATTTGGTTATTCCACTTGAGCAGTTGGAAATCTACATCGGTATCTGCCCTCAAAGATGGAAGTTTGTAACGATTTTGCGAATTATGACACGAAAAATCTGTGCATTTCATTATTTATTTAATTTTCTCTATTATTTGGCATGATATATGTATATCTGATTTTCTATGCTAACGTCCTACTAATGATAGTTAGGTAAACGAGGAATCTTAACAGTAAAAAAAATAATAAATTTTTGAAATCTTACAATGTTAATTTAATATTGTTTGCCTTATTAAGCACATTTAACTCACTCTTTCCATCCCTCTCCCAAGATGAGAAAGAAAATGAGGAACCGCAGGCAGACCTACCTTTAAAAGTTTATGAGGATCTCATAGATCCATAAATCTGAGTGCATGTCTGTTTCCGCACTCTAATGAAGTACAGTAGCTTAGTGAAAAAAGTGGCCTTCATGTTTTATATTTTGTAGCCCCTTCTGGCCACAGTGATGTATGTATTTGGAACCTTATATGTATATATATATATATCTGTAAGGGATTTGTTAAGGTTTGATTCCGCTACATAAATATTATTATGCACCCGTTATTCTGAACCTGTATATGACACCCTTTTACCTTAATTAGTACCTGAGATGTCACATATGGTATCAAAGTAGAATATCGCGGAACAAATCCCTTACACTGAGGTCTAGGATAGATAAACCGTTTAGAATACCTAAGAAAGATAAATGTCCTCTTTTCAAATATTAAACCACGAACTCGTGTCTTCCTTTCTTTTGTAAGAATGATGCGGGAAAAACCATCTGTAGAACGTACTGAATGACCTGAAGCCCCGGATCATCTAACCAGGGCTGAATTTGCAGAAATTTTTCGATCTGTTCAAGGATTAACTGCAACTGTAGGACAAAACCAGGTCAACCTTTGTCCACCCCCTGCCCCTGAGTTCCGAAACCCAGATCGGTCTGTCTCCCATAATATAACGAACTTTAGAAAACTTAACCCCCCACACTTTGAAGGTGGCCTTGATATTTTAATAGTCGAAGCCTGAATTCTACAAATAGAAAAACTCTTCTCTGTACTAGACCTGACCGAAGAACAAAAAATTCCTCTTGCAGCCTTTATGTTAAACAGTGAAGCCGAACACTGGTGGCGACTTAAGAAAGAAGTTCTACCTACCCCTACTACCTGGGAAGTTTTCATAAATGCTTTCTTTGATAACCTATTCCCTGCTTATGTTCGAGAAGAGAAAAAAGAAGAATTTCAAGACCTCCGGCAAGGAAGCGTGTCTGTAACCCAATATGCAGCCTGATTTGTTCAACTATCTAGATTTACTCCTTTAATGGTCACCCCCGAAAGCCAAAAAGCTAGGAAGTTTCTCAAAGTTCTTCGTGCCGACATTTATGATCGGGTCGCGATGCTGAGACCTATCTCATATGCAGAGGTGTTTGAACATGTCCAGTTGGTTGAAGATCTTATCTCGGCTAAACACCAACGCTTTACTCGAGTTCGAGCCCAACAACAGCCCCAACAGCTTAGAAAGAGATTGTCTGACTCAGTAAGTAACCCCTCAGACAAACGAACCAAAATTGCCCTTCCTCCTGTCTTGCCCCCACCTACAGCCCCATTTGCCCGAACTAACCAACCTTGTCAACATTGTGGTAGTTCGCATGGTGACCTACCATGTCAGCGTATCAATCACGCCTGCTATCAGTGCGGAAGCACCCAGCACCTTATAAAAGACTGCCCTCAACGATCGAATGATGTATCCCGACCCATAACACAAGATCGAATGTACTATTTAGATGAAATTGAAGTCTTTCCTGCTCATGTTCTCATCCAGGGTATGCTTTCTATTCATAATATTCATGTCAGGGCTTTAATCGATACTAGTGCAACTTATTCTTTTATTTCCTATGCATTTGCTCGTAACCTAAAATTGAGACCAGAAGATTTAGGAAAAACATTGGTAGTGGAAACTCCGTCTAAGGGACTACTATTAGAGGCTTATTGCTTATATAAGGACAGTAGAATAAAATTTTCAAGAATAGAAGTATGTGTAAACTTGATACTATTAGATTTTATAGAATTTGATATAATATTAGGAATGGATTTGTTGGAAAAGTATAGACTTATAATGGACTGTAAAAGTAAAATTGTAACTTTACAATTCTCGAAAAAGAAATAAAAGTTATCATTTTTTTACAATTGAATGAACAGGAATATGGACACTGACTCTGCTTTGTGTTCCATACCCATTGTTTGCAATTTTCCTGATATCTTTCCCATCAAACTCCCTAGTCTACCTTCCCCACGTGAGATAGAGTTCCTAATTGAATTATTGCTTAGAACCCAACTGATCTCGAAGCCCGCGTACAGCATGAGTCGCGCTGAATTGACAGAGTTGGAACATCAGCTTTCTGATTTTATCACCCGAAAATTCATTCGCCTTAGTCATTCTCCTTGGGGCACTCCAATGTTGTTCGTAAAGAAAAATGATGGTATCCTCCGACTCTGCGTGGAATATAGGGAACTTAACCGAGTGACCATTAAAAGCAAGTACCCCTCACCCCGAATCGATGATCTCTTCGATCAACTGCAAAGAGTCACAATCTTCTTTAAGATCGATATCAAAACCGGGTACCACTAGTTGAGAGTGAAGGAAGAAGATATTCCGAAAATTGTCTTTCGGTGTAGATACGGATTGTACAAGCTCAAGGTGATGTCGTTTGGATTGATCAATGCCTCAACAGCTTTCATGGACCTAATGAACTGAGTTTTCCGGCATGTACTGGATCGATACGCCATCTTCTTTATTGATGACATTCTGTTATATTCCAAAAGCCATGGGAAACATATTGTGTATTTAGCTGTAATACTGGAGGTCCTCCGCCAAAACCAATTGTATGTGAAACTAAGCAAGCACTCCTTTTAGTTGAATCAAGTTTCTTTTCTCGGTCATGTAATCTCAAGTGAAGGAGTTTCTGTAGACCCATCTAAGGTGGAATCAGTGACCAGCTAGAGTCCACCCACCAATGTGGCCGAGGTATGTAATTTTCTTATCTTAGTAGGCTACTATCGATGATTCATTGACGGATTCACCAAGATTGCTGCTCCTATGACTCGACTCACCAAAAAGAGTGTACCCTTCGTTTGGAATTATTCATGCAGTGAAAGCTTTATGGAGCTGAAGCGTCGTCTCACCTCTGACCCTGTGTTGATCTTCTCGGACAATGAGAGGAGATTCTAAGGTTACTATGATGCATCTCTTATTGGTTTGGGGTGTGTCTTGATGCCGCATGGCAAAATAGTCGCCTTTGGATCCCGACAGCTCAAAGTCCATAAGCAGAACTACCCTACCTATGACCTGAAACTAGCAACCATTATCTTTACCCTGAAGTTATGGCAGCATTATCTATATGGCTAAACTTTCGAAATCTACACTGACCATTAGAGTCTCAAATATATCTTTTCGCAACCAGAATTAAACATGACGCAAAGATGTTTGATGGATTTTCTGAAAGATTAAGATTGTCAGATCATTTATCACCCCGGGAGAGGGAATGTAGTCGCCGATGCCCTAAGTCGACAAAAGCCTGCTGTACTAGCCCAAACCATGGCCTTCAGTTGGAAGATGATGGACACTGTGCAATTACTCTGCCTTAGCTATTATGGCAAGGGCACCTACCTCGCCCAGATTCGAGCCCAACTGGATCTCTTTATGAAGATCTGGAAAGCACAGGCCACAGACCCGGAACTCATCAAAAGCTTGGGTAAGTTTACTTCGGACGAATCTCCTGATTTCTAGATCTCTAATGATAGATTGTTTAGATTTCGAAACCAAATTTGGGTCCCCGATGCAATACGCACAAATGTATTCAAGACCGCCCATGCTTCCAAGTTATTCATCCATCCCGGAAGTACCAAGATATATCAGGACTTGAATCAACAATATTGGTGACCAGAAATGAAGGATATAGTTGACTACGTCTCCCAATGCCTTACTTGTCAAATGATAAAAACAGAACATCAGAGACCTGGTGGCTTGCTACAGGGTCTTCCGATTCCTGAATGATAATGGAAGGACGTAACTATAAATTTTGTCACCGAACGAGATCTTTTACTTTTTTTCCTCATGTGGGAGTTAGAATTAATTCCCGTTTATCTACTTCTTTCCATGTGGGGTGGAAAGAAACATCTGTATTCAACTACAAAGTTTATTTTGTACACTGCGGGAGGTTCCATTTTTCTATTAATAGGAGTTTTGGGTATTGGACATTGGGGTCATTGTGGATAGACTGACCAAGACTGCCCACTTCCTGCCTATTCGAACCACGGACTCCACAAGTAAGTTAGTCCGTCTATATGTTGATGAGATTGTTCGACTCCATAGAGTTCCCTCATCCATTGTATCCGATTGCAACCCCCGGTTCACCTCTCACTTTTGGGACAGCTTCCAAGAAACCTTGAGGTCTGTGTTGTACTTCAGCATCGCTTATCATCCCCAAACGGATGGTCAATCTGAGTGTACGATCCAGACATTAGAAGACATGTTACGTGTTTGCGTTCTCGACTTTGGTGATAGGTATGAGTATCTTCCTCTTTGTAAATTCGCTTATAATAACAATTACCATTCCAGCATCGATATGGCCCTGTATGAAGCTTTGTATGGAAGGCCTTGTCAGTTCCCCTACTTGTTGGAGTGAAGTCAAGAACCAGCACTACTTAGGACCAGATCTCATTCAGAAGACCATTGAGAAAGTCGCAATCATCCGTAAGAATTTGGCAACTGCCCAGAGCCGCCAAAAGAGCTACGCTGATAATCGTAGGCGACTCTTGAAGTTTGCCATAGGATATCAAGTTTTCCTGAAAGTCTATTCCTACAAAGGCAAGATGCAGTTTGGAAAGAGAGAAAAGTTGAGCCCTCGATATGTGGGACCTTTTTTTATCGTCGAGCGCATTGGACCCATGGCTTATCGCCTCACTCTATCTCAAGAGTTCGCGAGTTTACATGATGTCTTTCATGTCTCGATGCTCAAGAAGTACCACCCTGATCCTTCTAATGTCATTCCTCGTGATGAGGTACAGATGGTATATGACCTATGAGGAGGTTCATGTGGAAATTCTCAAGTGGACTGATAAGACCTTTCGTAATAAGACGATTCCTATGGTGAAGGTATGTTGGCAGCATCACCCCCAAAAAAATCGACGTGGGAGTTGGAGGACGAAATGCGAAAGAAGTATTCAAACCTATTCGAGACAAATTTGGGGACCAAATTTTTTTAGGTGGGAGAAATATAGCACTCCACCTATCACTGTGCTAAAATGATTTGCAAACTCTATTCATTCAGGCATTTGGCCTCCTTAAATTTAAATTAATTTACTATGTCCTCGATATCCGTGATTTTAATCTATTTTTATTTTTAATATTTTATTTGTTTCATTAATTTTATTATTATTTTATTTTAAATTATTTTATTTTATTTCAAAAGAAAAATTTAGAAAAAAATCGGAAAACAGCAAAACAGGAGAAAACTTACTCGCAGAAAAAATTCGGCGAGAAAACAGTTGTCCACACGGGTGCTGGGCACTGTGTGCGCACACATGCGTGCACAGTGGCCGCGGGGCGTGCACACAACGCACACGACCCATTCACACGCCATCACGCACAGGACGTGCACACAGTGCATATGTCCCATCCGCGCACACGTCGCTGGGTCATGACCTGCACACACGTCTTGTCGTGAGCAGGCGGGTCGTCCGCACATCACTTCATGCACGAACAGACCCTATGCGCCTGGGACCTACGAGCACGGCGCCCAGTGCGTCTGGGCACTGCACACACGGCAACAGGCCTGTGAGCCTGCAGGCTAACCTGCAGTGCACTGGCCGGGCTCTACCACCTCAAGTAGTGCTCCGCTGCTACCTTGGGCAACACGCTGCCACTGCTGGTGGAGGACAATTTTCTCCCTTGTTTTTCGTGCCAAGAATTTTTTTCTCCTCTCTCTTCATCGGATTTCGCCACTTGGCGCGAATTCAACAGTTCTGAAATTTTATAAATTGCCCTCCCCCTTTCCCTTCCTCTCACACTTCCATTTCTTCCATTTTTCAAAGATTTAGAGAGAGAGAGAGATATAGTAAATTAATGAAAGAAGAAGAGAAAGAAAAGAAAAACGGTGAAGAAGAAAATATCGAGGTTTCGGTAATAAATTTAATATTACTTTCGACGTCTTAAAAAGTATTTTTAGATAAACAAATTTAATATGATAGTTATTTTGCCTGTTTTGCGTGCCTCTATATTCAAATGAGTCGAATTATTCTGATTTTCAAGCATACTGTTTGATTTACTGACACTTAATAAATTTGCATGTAATAAATGTAATATGTAGTCCATGATAATAAAAGTAAAATAAAAAAAAAAAAGAGAAAAGTGGAATGAAACCAGTATGATCCGAAATGTATTTGTATTGACATATATATTGCATCAAGTGTCTCGTTAGCCTTTTTATTTCTAAGGGGTATCTGTTCCCTTTACCCTTCAGGTTATATGTTTCTCCCTCTCCTATCTGATCTGAAAAAACGTAAGAGGACCGCTCATGCTTGAAAACGGTGTGCCTTCTGACGAGAGTGGTATCGCACTATCTGTAAGGGTCACCTGTGGTTAAGTAATATCGTGACTATAGACCATCTGTTAGAACCACTATGATTGGTACGGTCGTGATCGTAAATCATACCATGATTTGGCTAGCTGGAAGTGGGCCTAAACAAATTGCCGTATCTGTATCTGATCTACTCATTTCACTTGGGCAGTTAGAAATCTGTATTTGTATCTGCTTTCAGATATAGAAGTTTATAATGACTTCGCGAAGCATGACATGAAAAATCTGTGCATTTTATGATTTATTTGATTTTCTCTATTATTTGGCATGATATATGTATATTTGATTTTCTGTGTTAACGTACTATTTTGATATTCAAATAAATGTTTTTCTTAATTATGAGTTAGGTAAACGAGAAAGCTGAACAATAAGAAAAAATAATAAACTTTTGAAATTTTACGATGTTAATTTAATACTATTTTCGTTACTAAGCCTATGTAACTCACTCTTTCCATCCCTCTCCCCCAGATGTGGAAGAAAATGAGGAACGGTAGGCAAATCTACCTTTGAAAGTATATGAGGATTCCGTAGATCCAAAAGTTTGAGTGCATGTCTATTTCCACACTGATGAATTACAGTAGCCTAGTGAAAGAAGTACCCTTTATGTTTTGTATTTTATAATCCATTCTGCCCTCAGTGATGTATGTATTTGGAACATTATATATATATATATATATATATGTAAAAGATTTGTTAAAGTTTGATTCCGCTGAAAAAATATTATCATGCACTCGTTATTCTGAATCTGTATTTGACACCCATTTGCCTTAATTGGCACCTGAGATGTCACAGTTTGCAAGAGTACAACACAAAGCTTAAGAATGTAACTACACCTATGTTCCAAGATCAGAAGGTTGATGCTTCTTACGAATCACCATTGTCACTAAAAGAAATGTAGGCCTCATTGCTGTTGTTTCCATCTATGCTGAAAATATTGAACAACTTCCTTCTTGCAATGATTGCCTCATGCTCCTATTAGAATTGTTTCCTTCTGTGATAACCGCATTAAGAAGATTTTGTGTGATCACATTGTTTGGTTTTATGATGTTTGGAAACTACAGCTTTTGCTAACTTCCAGTTTTTCCATTGAGACCATTAGAAGTATAGACTTTTTAAAGGATTTAAAGAGCACACACATGCCTTTGGTGTTTTGATTACTTTCTCATTTCAAAACTCAAGGTTGAGTGTTTGCCAAGAACAAAAAATCCACAATATTTAACTTATTCCGCCCAAAATTTGGCACTCAAACTAGTTCACTCATAACGATTCAGCCTATTTAAATCAGTTTTCAACAAATTCACACTCTATCCATAGTCGGTAGCTAGATATGGATAAGGAGGCATGGAATACATATGGTGAGCTACAATAATGGTTAAAGAGCCTAACATAGCTAGGTTAAGAGATAATTGAGCATGCCATGATGTTGTTAGGATTTCATATAGTCCTTTATGGCCTTGACCTGTAAATGGACCTTTATGAGCCTCTAAAAGATATTTATTGTAAATTCTTATTTTTGTGGAGTTTTATCTAGTGTCACAATTGTGACAGTACCACATTTACTACAATCTTTCAGGTACAATAATGTCTAAACCTAAAAGCTCTCTTTTTTTTTTTCAAGCCTAATATTTGAATATTGTAGCTCTTCATTTTGTATTCCACTTGTTAAGAGAGAGTTTTGTAAATTTTTTAATCTATTTTTTTGATATTGTAAAAGAAGAAAGAAACATTCTCCAGTGGGTTATAATCAAGAAGAAAGACTTATAATAGTGACTACCTTAAATCCAATTAATCTATGCTAATCTTATCACCCTAACTGCATGAGGAATAATATGCACCAATCTAATAAAGGTAAACTAAATCCAAAAAAATTAAACTAGACAAGGGGTGAGGCACCAGTCTAGTGGCATCAGCATTAAAATGACCTAGAAAAAACATGTGTAAACGAAACTAAAAAAAATATACAACTATATAAACATAATAAACTAGATGTCTAAAATATATTGCAACCGTAAAAACAACGTCATTTTTCACCAAAAAGCGAAGGGAAAAAAAAAAAGAAAACTAACTAGATGTAAAGACCAAAGATTGTATTCATAAAGCAGTCTTATGCAGAAAAAAAACTAAGCCACTGAGTAAATTATGAACACAAAACAATCTCGCTATTCCCTATTGTCATCCAAATAGTGACCTTCATGCATCCTTATATGCAAGAAATTGCAGCCTCTTTTAAGCTTATTTCATGCATTCAAGTTGAGATTTAGAACTTACATGAATAATTATTGCCAAAGCAGCCCCTCATATCTCAATCTCAGTGGGCCAAAGTGAACCAAATTGCGTGTTTAGTGAAACTGAAACAGTGGAACATTTAAATTAGAGACTACATAAAGATGTGAGTAAAGCAGTGAGTATCAACAGAATCACAGTGATAACACTACAAACAGATTTAAAAGGAAAGAAAAATGAATTAAATTCCAAAAGAAACAAGAAAGTTGATTATTGCTCCTTTATTTTTTTATTTCAAAAATGCATAGGTCTCCATTGAGACAAAAATTTTATCCATCTGTAGATGGAACTTCAACAGCTGCTAGTTCTAAAGAGAAGTTGTGAGCATTACATTCATGTATAACTTCCATACCAAGGTTAGCATGAAATTGAAACCATTTTAGTTGAAGTCATAGTGCTAATAACTAAAGCAGTAAACCAGATACCAACTATAGGCCAAGTCGTTAAGAAGAAATATAAAAAACGATAGTTGTTGAAACTAGCATATTGGAATATCAATCAACCAAAATAACCATGAGCAGCTACGATATTGTAAGTTTCTTCCTCTTGACCGAAGCATAACACTAAATAGGGAATCTCAGAGAATAGAATCTATCTACCATTTTACAAGGGTCATGCTGTTTCATATAAACCCCAAATGAGAGTCAAACTCTCTCTACCCAAAATTAAACAAGATAATGACCCAATTCATCAAACTAGATTCTTAGACATAAAGGATTAGAAAGAAGACATTTTGTGAAAAGAAAAAAAAAAGATTAATGATAATGCATGAGGGCAAATGAACACGAGAGAGAGAGAGAGAGAGAGAGCAAGCTAACTTAACTATCCTGAAGACTAAAACAGAAAATTTGAAATAATGACGACGGATCCCAAGAGACAAGACGACCTTAGATAGCTTGACATCATATCCTCAAACCACAAAAAAATGAAACCAAATTGGTCCTAGTAATCGTAAAAAATCTAAAACTCCACTACCTCTCCTACAAACTCAGCCACAAAACCCATAATAAATGTCCAATTGCTTTTAATCAATTGAAAAAAAAAAAAAACTATCATCATCCCGATCCACATGTCAGTTCATCTTTCATACTATAAAAAAAATTCAGGTCTACATTTCAACAAATTATGTTCCACTAGTCTCCCTCCACTTTCAGTAAAATCATTTTTCTTTATCCAAATTTCAATCCATACTAAATGAATTTAGTCATACATATTTTATAATCATTTGATTATACACTACAACTTCAACTAACAATAGCAACATGCATCCATTAATGAGTTCGGATTTACCTAGTGGAATTCCCCTTCCAAAGCCTTTTGATAGGTCGCTGCTCCTCTCTTCTTCCCTTGCTCACGCTCCCTGTTTTATTGTTTCCTTTTCTCCCTTCTTTCTCGCCGTCAATCCCCTTTTAGATTCTTCCCTCTCTATCCCTTTTTCCCGCCAAAAATCCCTATGTTTTCACTCACCGACAGTGTCTTTTCCTTTTTCTCCTCCTGAAGCTCCTTGGCTTCTGATTTTTATGCCGAAACCGAGGACTTCATCTGCTCTCTGTCTTTTCTTCATTCAACGCCCCAATCCCTGCTCTCATGCTCTCTTTTTCAGTCCACACTTTCCTCTTCAATGCTTATTCTGAACTGAAGCAACTGGCTTTACTTTTATTCCTATATTCGGCTTCTCATTCAGCTGTGTGGTACGTCCTCTCTCTTCTGCTCTGTCATGATTTCTTCGCGAGCCAAACGCCTCTCTATTATTTCTCCATCAATCTTCCCTTTTCCGCGTCCAACGTTGGACCATGTGAACAACAGCAAAAAGGCAAGCTCACTCTTCGTTGGTTTCCTCGACCAGTCAACATCAACCATGCCTCTCGTCAACGATTTTGACCACCATGCTTCCCTTGTCTTCTTTACAGAACCAAGACACTTACTCTAGCCTCTTCTCCGTTGGCTGTTGCTGAAAGAGGAAAGGTAGGGGGTAGAAAAAAAAAACCCCAAACGGTGCCGCTTCATATCTGATAATTGGTCTGCTGTTCGGGTCACTTTGAAGCAGATATCTGGGCTGTGCTTAGCCCATGTTTAGGCCGAAATTAATTGCTCTATAAACTGGGTTTAATTAAGGTTTGGACAAACTAATTGACGGCAAGCTTCTGGATTAGATTTTAAAAGGGCAATCTTCTCTTCTCTTTTTTTTTTTTTTTTTTGGTTGAAGACCATGGGTTTGTCTTTGGAGCTTGACTTGGTGCACAATTTACTACGAGTTTGGATATTGAAGGAGATATATTGGTTGGGGCAGTAGATTGATAGTACATAGGCTACCCAATATTTACCATATGGATTTTCTATCCACCTTTTTTATTCAGATTGTTTTTCTTTTTACGTACATTTTATTTTAACAGAAGCTTTAAAAGTGGTGTAATCGATTAGTCTACTAATTTTGACTGTTGTTACAATTTAGATGCATCAAAATAAATAAAAAAATTATAAAAAATAAATTTTAAATTTTAAAATATTCAAAAATATCATAAATTTTACTGAAAATAAAACTAAATATTAGAAAATAGGTATTAATTTAATTTTAGTAATTATTGATATGTGGACGATAGATGATAGAAACATGTGAGACATATATCCATTACATAGAATATGTAACAATCTAATTTGTATATAAAGATTAATTTAAAAATAAAAAATCTATTCTCTAGTGTATGCATATGAAAGTGTCATTGACTTAGAAATTTGATATACTAAATAACGTATTTATAAATAAAAAGGATGAGAAATTAAAATAAATTGAAAGAAAACTTAAGAATTATACAAAAATGGAACAAGTGAATTGCATAAAATTCTCTTTCTTCTTTATCATGTCTCAATTAGCAAAGGTTGGTCAATATTGATTTGTTCTCATTAGTGTTTTTACTTGATTCTACTCATTTCATTTTAATATTATATGATTTTAAATTTAAAGCTATGCAAACAAATTTTTGTTCATCCAAGTAGTGATATATGGCAACTAAGCATGATATTTTGACCTCTTACCAAATATTGCTATTCCAGATTAACACTAGGCTAAGAACAACTAACATAAGTTTTCATAAAAATGCTTATTATGCAGTAAACCTTATTAATAAAGTCAAACTACACTAATTAAATTTGTTCATTTTATCTTAAGAATTAGTTTATCAGAATCTTAAAACCAAGAAAACCCAAACAATAGCATAAATTCATAAACACATAACATGAAAATGAGGATGATTTATAAGGAAGGCAAGTTTATAAGTAAAATCAACATCCACAAATTAAACTATTTATCTTTTATGCCTCAAACACTTTTCATTCTATGATAAAAAATATATAATAGTAGATTTAAGTTATAAATCCTTTCAAAAGATTTTTTTTAAAAAAAGAGAAACATTAGTTTTCCTAAAATTTTTTGTTTTTAGGAGAGAATTCCTCAATGAAATTTTTTTTCACATCAACATGAGTGGTTAGCTCGCCTCAACCTTTGATTTTTTTGAATTTATTTTTTTATAGTTAATCTAATCTTAAACTTGACTAACAATATGATAAAATAATGAATTCGTAAAAGAGATTATGGATTTGAGCAGTGCTTTATGCCACTGTCTCTTCATGATATATGCATTTCTTTTCGTAGCCACTTATTATCAGTCGTGTCTATACATATGATATATACATAAATATATGATAGCTCTAAATGAAAGCTAATAACAAAATCGTTTAATGAAAATTATGTTCTACTTAAAGCGAGAATAAACCATCAAAATTTGATTGAAATATGACTCTTTATTGATGACTTTAAAAATACAAAAAAAAAATTAACAACTATTCCTACTTCTCAAGTCATATCTCTAAGAAATAGGACAACATGAGCAACAACTAAAAGTTTATTCAAAAATTAAATAATAACTACTTAACCATTCTTACGCAAGCAAACTTGTATCCATGATAATAACTTAGACCAAGTTTTTAACAACCCAAAATCTTTATACTGCATGACTCACTTGATATATTTATGTGAAGTGCATTCAATATATGACCCATGGAATTTTTGTTTAGTCAAAATACTTCAGGTTCTTCACGAGCATTCTTCCGTATCTTGGTTTAAAAATACCCTCACCCCTTTGGCAACAACTTTATCCTCAATATTCACATTAACAAACCTGTCTTCACCTCTTGAGAGTTCTCCTATGTAGTATCATCTACTGACAATGTTTTCCATTTGATAAAGTTTTGTTCTATAAATTTAGACCCTTTTTTACCCAAAAGGTGTCTAGTATCGGTTCTTGTTTCGTAATCAAATCATCATCTTTAGCCATTGATGATAGATCAGTACTTACTGCAATTATTTCTCCTAATTGTTTTTTTAAAGGGGACAGATGAAACACTATATAAATGCGAGATTCTTGTGCTAATTTGAGTTTATAGGTCAATTTTCCAATTCTTTCTTCAATTTGATATGGCCCATAAGACCTGCTTGCAAGCTTTTAATGAGCTCTTTTAAACACAGACTACTCGCAGTAGGGATGAAGTTTTAAAATACAAAGTCGCCTACTTAAAACTCAATGACTCGTTGTTTAAAATCTGTTAAATATTTCATTCGATTGTTTACTGCATGTAAATTTCTTTTAAGCTATCACAGCAAAGCATCTCGAGAAGTTAAGCATTGGTCAACTTCATTTACTAGGCAATCAACTTTCTAGTAATGTGGAATTATTGGTGGAGGTCTACCCTACAAAGCTTTCCCATGAAAAGAATGCCATTTATGGGGCTAGTAATAAGTAAACTCCTTTACAATTGAATTTTTTAATAATTTATTTAATTAAATACGTCACATTTTTCTCATAATTTTTTTGTTGGGATTTCCTCTAAAAAATGCATAAGGAAAAACTAAAAGAACAAAAAATGAAGGAGAATAGTAAGAGAAGAGAAAGCAGAAAAAGTAACTTTAATTTTGCAACTGCGGATCACCATTTCCATAAGTAGATTTCTCTACTACTATATGCCACTAACCTATTATTAACCCTTCTCAGAAAACTAAACCATAATAACCATCATCTCATCATCATCAACCATGCATGTTACTAAAGCTTACAGTTTTCAATCATTAACTTCTCAGGTAAGAAACTCATTAAGATTAAAGTCACAGATAACGTGAATAGTGGGTTGTTGTTGTTCAGATGAGGAGGAGGTACCTTGACTTTCAACCGAAGCTGATGCTGTTAGTGTCGTTTAATGACACCATATATGTCTGTCGAGTGCCTGACCAGTAATGAACCTTTTGTTGCATATGTTGCATAAATGATTGGTTGCAGTACTCACTTCTTAATCTTCGTTCAATATGATTTCTTGATTGAGTCCTACTAGAGCCGATTCTTTAGCAACATTATTCTTTAGTTTATTATTGTTGGACTTGTTGTGACATCTCAAATACGCAATGGGCATAGGAGAGCTAGATAACCGAAATAGATACAAGTGATAATAACTAGATTAACATTAAAGCAAAAAATAGGAATCCCTTACATAAAAATCAAGGTTCACATTACACCTGAGGCCAATGGTTGGCTACTAAAAATATGAATCTACAAATAAGTGTCATTTGAATGTTTACAAAAGAGTCATCAGAGTGTAGACAATATAAAGCACTCATAACCATCCCAAGGATCCAAGAAAGGATCTAGACAACCTTCAAGGGGTAACACAACGAGCGCGTCATCACTTTCATCATCTTGGGGGGGCACGAATTAGGGATGAGTTCTATGTAAACTCAGTAAGAAAAACAATATTTAAATTACACTGTTAAAGTTTAAAGAATGAGTAATGTTGAAGAAGAAAAGTTAAGATTCACAATTGAATGACTTAACTCATAGGCTTCCACGAACGAGCATATTTTAAATACTTAGAAAAAAAATCGTTATTTGACTTATGAAAACAAGTGATTGTAGCAATACAATAAAGACAAAGATAACATAGGACAAATCATGAACAAGAAATTCAACGGAAGCTTTTCAAACTAAGATTTATAATAAAAGCACCAACAATAATTAACTTCAACCATATTCGTATTTTATTAAGTCTTTAGCATAAATTGGCAATCCTAAGAATTAAATACAAAAATGAGAGTCCTTACAAGATTTTACATCAGAGTGCGGAATAACTAGGCACTCGAATTATGTCCTACAGAATTACTACATATCCGTGAATGGATCTATTCAAGCTTCAAAGACAACTCGGGAGTAAATCCTTAATTTTCTTATTCATTTGGGGGACACGGATTAGGGGTGAGTTCCATGTAAACTCAATAAGAGAAACAATATTCAACGGAAGCTTTTCAAACTAAGATTTACAATAAAAACACCAACAATAATTAACTTCAACAATATTTGCATTTTAGCATAAATTGGCAATCCTAAGAATTAAATACAAAAATGAGAGTCCTTACAAGATTTTACATCAGAGTGCGGAATAACTATTGCACTCGAATTATGTCCTACAGAATTACTACATATCCGTGAATGGATCTATTCAAGCTTCAAAGACAACTCGGGAGTAAATCCTTAATTTTCTTATTCATTTGGGGGAGACGGATTAGGGGTGAGTTCCATGTAAACCCAATAAGAGAAACAATATTTAAAACCACATAGCTAAGGTTAAAAAAGTTAACAACTTGAACATTACCTTGTATACCTCTGACTTTGGAGAACCGTCACGGGGTGAAGACATTTTGTTATTTAGAAAACGTTTTTGTCTTTATTAAGAAAACCCGATGAGACAATTATATAACCAATGCTAAGAACACCATCATTTAATATTTAAGCAGCCATGTTATGTCACATTTAGCATATCCGAACGTATCAAATGTCCAATGAAAATCAAACAAATAACATACTCAATAAATAGAAGAATTATCATACAAATCACCATAGAGGTACAATTAGTATTCTTAATCATTAGGTTTTATTAAGTCTTTTATCGACCTTTGTGCGAAACTGTTACAACATATATCTACTGAGGGCAGAAGGAATCCCCAGTTACTGCTGTGAATCACCATCCCATTCCCAAACCATTATTATTTTTCCATCTAAACTATGACCATGGCTGTACTTTGCCACTGTGGCTTTACATATACTTAATGCTTATCTTTTCTCATTATCGGGACTGCTGATAATCACAGGGAGCGATTAACCAACATTTTTTTAGATGAGGAATAAACAAAAACCCCTCATAGATAATAGTCAAACAAATTTTCTATTCTTTTCACTTATTTATTCCATGTTCAAAACAACTTTCTTATTATTTTCATATGTATGTTACATGTTCAATACAACTATTTCTAGATCTATTAGGGATTCTATAACATATTCAACCCAAAGGCCCATTTTATGTATCCGACCCAAAGGCCCATTTTACCCGGACTTGACCTTCGAGTTATCCTCTTGAGTCAAAGCCCACTAAAATAATCCTCTTTGCTATTACCAAGGTAAAGTGAAGGGCCAAACCTACATGCATTTACCAATTATCCATGCATACATTCCTAAATAAGTGATGTGATCGTAAGACTGTACCTCATAAAGTTATGGAACTGTACCTCATAAAGTTATAGAACTGTACCTTAGAAAGTTATGGAACTGTCCCGAAATGGGAAATAAATCTGTCCCAATGGGATTAATAATAATAATAAATGATAAAATGTTTAGATCATTTACAGTGATAGTTAGGAATCCCATCTGCCCTTAGTAGATATATGTCAGAACGACTTCGCACACAGGTCAGTAAAAGACTTAATAAAGACTATTTCAGTTATGGTTAAAATGATGATATTTATATTTATCTTGGTTAATTAGATGTTAAAGTTTCTCTATTCATAAAATGCTCCATGTCATTTCTGTTTTTGCTGTGATATTTTTCCCATTTGTTTCTTTATAGCTAAAGATGATTCTTTTAAATACCAAAATCTGGTCATTCGATAAAGCTTGCAATGTAAGTTAACATTATTACAAAATCCATGTTTTCCTTCAAAGGTTAACTATTTTTCAAACCTTAGTAACGTAGTAATAATATTGTTTTCCTTATTGAGTTTACATAGAACTCACCCCAAATCTGTGTCTACTCCAAATAACGAAAGTGATGACACGATCGACATGTTGCCCCTTAAAGCTTATCTAGATCCCTTTTCGGATCTTTAGAAAAGTTACGAGTGCTTTATTTTGTGAAACTTGTGCTGTGACATCCCCAATACTAATTATAGCATAAGGGAGTGGTAGATATTAATACAGAATACGAGTGCACTTAGATAAAATATATACAACATAAATTTTTGCACTACAAAATCCCTTACAAAATATGAGTTTGTAATTATATATACAACTGAGGGCAGAAATGACAACAAAATACAAAATACAAAAAGATAGAAAAGAGGGCCACTTCTATCATTATGTAAATGGACCTCATTAGAATACGGAACACGACATGCACTCGCCAACGATCATGGATCCAAATGATCCAAGCAAGCTTCAAGGGGTAACTTGGACAACTCATCGCAAACATCCTCTTCGATGTCATCTGGGAGGACCCAACATAGAAAGGGGTGAGTTCTATGAAACTTAGTGAGGCATACAATACTAAAATGACATAACTAAGAAATTTTATAAAATAAAAAATGTTTAAGAAAATACCTTTTTCTGCCTACTATTTTTTAACGATCCATTGATGTAAGAAAAATATTTAATACCAAGATTATCAAATAACATAAAGATAATTCATCAAAGGAGAAAATCAAACAAATCAAGCAATAATTGTTATTAAGTCTTTTACCATATTTTGTGCGAATCCCGTTACGACCTTTTATCTATTTGCTAATACGGACTCTCAACTACCACTGTGGTGATTGTAATGGCAATTTACGACTTGCTCAACTACAGCAGATTTGTGTCTCGCTACATTATAACTAATTTGCGACTCACCACACCATAGCACGATCTATGATCACGATCGTACCAACTATTGAGATTCTAAATACTATGATCACAGCCATGCTTCACCATAGTG
>NW_019014677.1:1463069-1476169 GCF_000150535.2 Carica papaya | reverse complement strand
ACAACACACGTCGTAAATCAGTGAGGAGAGAAAAAATGATGACATCATCAATGTTAATCGGTCAAGGGAGGCACCGCTGCCAAGGCGGTGGCGGCGATGACAGTGTTCCAGAGCTTGAGGTAGTAGCGTAGGGCAGCGGTAGTGATGGCGGTAGGTTGGTGGTTGGTGACGGTACGCGGCAGTACGGGGCCCAATGGGCCACTCGCGATCCAAGTCTGCCCCATGCGGCAAGCGAGGCTTGGCTCGTGTATAGTTAACTTGCACGCACGAACGACGCGCTGACATACGCGCTAGGCTAGGCCCTCATTTGCGTAGGCATCCTGCTCCTGTTGTGTCACATAGGCGCGCATAGAGCCGCTCGCCTAACATGATAGAACTACACGGGGATCCGTGCTCCTGACGTATGTGTCTACGTGCGTGATTCGCACGCAAATAGCACGCGACATGCGCCTAGGTGGATGGGTTGAACGCCTTGCATGCACGCCCAATCAGCCTTGCGTGTGTGCACGCAAAGCACTCTCGTACGGGCTGGGGGATTTTTGCCCCGCGACATTTTCCATTATTTTTTCTCCTTTAATTTGAAACCTTCAAATTTAAAAGACAAGATAAAATAAAATAAAATAACGATACGAAAATTAAAATAAATTTTGATAATTTAAGGAAAAAGGACATAAACCCAAAATAAAATAAAACAAAAAAATATTATATCACAAAAATTTAATAGCCAAATGCTCGAATAAAATGGAGTCTTAATACGACGTGAAGCACAAAAGTGCGCGGTGTCACATTCTCCCCACCTTTAAAAATTTTTGTCCTCCAAAATTTTTATAAATATGTGTGGAAAGTTCTTCTGCATTTCATCTTCCAATTCCCAAATAGCCTCCTCTGGGGTGTGATGCTGCCACTGAATCTTCACCATCGGGATACTCTTATTGCGTAGCACCTTGTTGGTCTATCCTAATATCTAAGTCGGGTTCTCCACATATACTAGGTTGGAGCTGATAAGAGTTTCTTGGATTGGAATAATCTAATGTGGGTTAGGATGGTACCTTTTTAACATGGAGACGTGGAAGGCGTCATGCACACCGACGAACTCTCAAGGTAGAGTGTGACATCCCAAGTGCTAATTAAGGCAAATTCGTGTCAGATACAAATTTAAAATAACGGGTGCATGATATAATTTATGCAGTATAACAAAATCACTACAAATCCCTTATAAATATATATGAGTTTCAATGCATACATATACTGAGGCTGGAAGTTGTTGCAAAATACAAAATAAAATATAATAATCACTTCTTTCACTATGCTATTGGACTCATTAGAGTACGAGAACAGTCATGCACTCAAGCTTGTGGATCTACGAGATCCTCATAGACTTCTAAGGGTAAGTCAGCATACGGTTCCTCACTTTATTCCTCATCTGGGGGGTCATGGAAAGAGTGAGTTCGATATACTCAGTAAGAAAAATAATATTAAATTAACATCGTAAGATTTCAAAACTTAGTTATTTTATCTTACCATTTAACCTCCTCGTTTATCTGTCTCTCCTCGTTTACCTATCTAACATTATTAAAACTATTTATTTGTTAAGAAAACGATATGTTAATACAGACAGTCAAACATACATCATACCAGATAATAGAAAAAATCAAATAAATCATAAAATACTCAGATTTTTGTGTCATACTTCACGAAGTCGTTACAACTTCCATCTCTGAGGGCAAATACATATTTCTAACTACCCAAGTAGAATGATCATATCAGATACAGATACGATAAATTTTTTCGGCTGGCAAATCATAGTACGATTTATGATCACGGTCGTATTAGCTATAGTGACCTTAATATATATCTATAGTCATGACATTATTTAGCCACGGGTGAACACTACAGATAGTGCGATATCACTCTCGTTGAGGGTATGCCATCATCCCAAATGCAAATAAAGCATAAGGGTGTCAGATCTAGAAACAGATTACGAGTGCATGATAAATAACCATATGTAACGAAGCAAATTATTATAAATCCCTTACTAAAATATATATGGGTTCCAATTACACATATATAACTGAGGCGAGAAATGGCAACAAAATACAAAATATCAAAATACAAAAAGGGCCACTTCTTTTACTATGTGAATAGACTCATCAGAGTGCGAGACAATTCATGCAGTCAAGGTTTATGGATCCACAGGATTCTCATAGATTTCACGGAGTAGGTCAGCGATTGGTTCCTCACTTTATACATCTGGGGGCATGAAAAGGGGTGAGTTCTATATACTCAATAAGAAAAATAATATTTAAAATGACATCATAAGATTTTAAAAGTGAAAAGTTATGTCACCAACACTTACCATCAAGGGTCATGTTAATGTCCTTTCTTACTTTATGAAAATAATTTATTTATAAAAGAAAACATTGGCTCCATCATATCATAGTCATAACAATCAAATCAATCATGCTAATAATAGAAAAAATCAAATAAATTATGAAATTCTCATATTTTTATGTCGTGCTTCACGAAGTCGTTCCAACTTTCATTTACTGAGGGTAAATACAGATTTCTAACTATCTATGTGGAATGACCAGATCAAATATATATAACGACAATTTGCTCATGGCATATTTCTAACTCACCAAACTATAACACGATCTATGATCACGACTGTACTAACCATAGTAGTCCTATTAGATATTCTAAAGTCACGACAATACTTAGGCAAATGTGACTCCTAATAGATAGTTGCATTACCACTCTCATTAGAGGGTTCGCCGTCATGCACAAGGAGCGGTCCTCTCACGTATTTCCAAACCAAATGGGGGAGGGAAAAACAGAAATTCCTTAGAGATAAAAAACCTAACGAGACACTTGATGCATTATGCATGTCAATACAGATACATATTTTTCATACCATTTCATACTCAATCTCCCTTTCATATCTCAGAAAATTGTTACCAAAATCATGTCATTTAAATCACATGCAAATCACCAAGTGCCTATATAATCATATAACATGTTTTATCAAGTAAAATTCATTTCATTTGAAAAATTAAACATAAATCATGCAAATTCTAAATTTCAAGCTTAATAATTTTTATTTCTAGAAATACTTCTTAAGATGTCAAGAAAATACTAAGTTCTTTACCGAAACCTTGAGGTTTTCTTACATCGTTCTTCTTTTTCTCCTTTCTTTCTCTCTTTAGATCACTCATTCTCTCTCTAAGCTCTTGGAGGATGGAAGAATGAAATGGAAGTGATGAGGAAAATGGAAGAAATGGGTACCTATTTATAGAAAATAATGATCATTGAATTTTTACTAAGTGGCAAAATCTGGTGAGGAGAGAGAAAATCTACGAACGATGGGACACACGCGCATAAGGCGCACGACACCTAGGCTATCCGTGCATGATTTGATGCGTGTGGACTGGCATGTTTACGCACGATAGGACACGCGTGCAGATTGACCTCGTGCCCCGCACAGATTTGATTTGTGCACAGTGTGCACCTCCTGAGTCGACCACGCGTGCGCACACGGGCGGACAGGCTTTTCCCGCGGGCATCTACCCCTTTTTCCATCTTTTCTCCTAAAAAATTATTTTTAAACAAAAGTAACAAATAATAAAATAAAATTGAAAAATAACGAAATCAGAATAAAATTAAAATCACAAATTAAATTATGAGATATGATATAAAATTGCGAGATAAGTTTAAATAAGTTCAAGTAGCCTTAGGGTCTGAATAAATAGGGGTTTCCACATACAAATTTAGCGCAAAGGTAAGCGTGGTGTTACAACTGATCATTTATAGGAAGCGGTTCACCAATCATATATTCAGAGGAGGGATAAATAGAAACCCCACATAGATAACAGTCTAATGGTTTTTTTCATTATTTTCTCTTTTACTTTCAACTCTCCTTTGTGACCATTATGTTTCAGATCTATTACACATTAATAGTTATTTCACATCTAGAGTCTGGTGAGACTCATCACATATTCAACCAAAGGTCTGTTATCTTTGGATCAAACCATCGGTGTATTATTTAAAACTGGGATTTCTCCTAACAACCCTCTTTGTTGTTACGAAGGCAAGACAAAGGGTCAAATCCTAAAATTTATCGCCATATCTTTTTGTTAGAAATATCAAGCGTTTCAAGCAAATCACTGAAAAAACATACGTCGATATAAATCATGAAGTAAGCATGGACTCTATTTACCAATCTTAATTTACTAGAAAAACACTTTAAAAAGTAAGTAAAAATACTAAAAAAATACTTATTGGAATCGAGTTGATATAGCTCTCCATGAGCAAGGAAAAACTCCTAAAAATTTCTTTAGCAAGCTTGAAATTCTTCCACTCTTCCTCTTCTTCCTCTCCCTCTAAAAACTCCTTCTCTTTCTCTCTCTAACTTTAGAAAATTTGAAGAAAAATGGGAATGGTGAAGAGTGAGGGAGGAGGGTCCTATTTAAAGAAAAACTGATGGTCATATTCATGCCATATGGAAATCTGATCGGTAAAAAGGGAGGCATGGTTGCGGACCCCACACAAATGGTCGCCTGACATGACAGGTAGTCACATTGGTTGGCAACAAACTTGTTGCTAACTACGCGTAGCGCACACCTCACCATGCGTTTTGCATGCACAGTGCGCGACATGACACGCAAGCCCTGTGCGTAGGCACCCTACTATGTGCAGGTGCCCATGCTGAACTTTGTTGGTGACGCGCCCGCATCCACGTGCGGGTTGTGTTCTTACAGGCACGAGTTATGTGAATTTTCCCCGCTTCTCGTGTTGTCGTCTTTTGTTTCTTCCCGAATGTCCTACTTAAATTATATTCTTGAAAATATAATTATAAACATAAACAAAATTTATTTAATAAATCTCAACACGTCGAAAATTTTAAGTGCTAATAGGATTAAATTTTAAATTTGTTCCTTTTGTTTAATCACACATTACATAGGTCTCAATAGATAAATTTTCTCGCTTCAGGTTGTGCAATTGTGTAAATGACTCTTGAATTTAAGCCTTTCATCTAGAGACATAGGTGGATATAAGTTTATTCCATGCTACTCGGGCGGTTGTTGAACCAACCAATTGAGGTAGGACCCCTTCAAAAATTGAAACGACGATCCAACTAAGGACAATATGATCATGTCATTCCCAGAGTTAAAATATAGGATTTGGTGTACCATCTTCAAGCACTAGTGATAGTATTGGCTCACTTTGATCAAGATGACGTTCTAAACTACAACAAGTTACCATGGACAAAAACTGCATTTTTCATAGCAAGAAATTTGTAGTGGTAAGTTTAACCGTTAGTTGATGTGAGATATTAGGTGAAATTAAAAATGGAGCAGGAAAGGTTGGCGTTGATATAACTATAACAACTATGGAAGCATCACTATAAATAGTTTATCTTTGGGTGGAAGACATGGTGTAACTAGGGTTTCTACTCCAATATCATAGAAGATTTAAAGGCTAAATAATATTTTATTAACAATTATGAATATTTATACAAGAGTATCATAGTAGAAATAGGAAAATATACAACTAGAGTTTTCTTAAAATACAATAATTACCATAATAGAATTACATTCCTTATCATTTAACAGCCCAAAATCTTCACATTGCATGGCTCATTCAATGTATTTAAGTGAAGTGCATGCAATGCATCGCCTATGATAATTTTTTAGTCGAAGTACTTTAGATTCTTTATGGGTATTCTTCAGGATCTTCTTGTTTATTAAGAACCATCCTCTGACAACAACCTTTTCCTCAAGGTTCACATTGATGAACATGTCTTTCGCCTCTTGAGATTTCCCCATGTAGTATCATCTACTAGTAATACGAATATGTCTTTCACCTCTTGAGATTTTCCCATGTAGTAGCATATATTGGCAATCTTTCTATTTGATCATGTTTTCTTCCATAAATTTGGACCCCTTTGTTTGATCCAATGGTGTCCAATATTGCTTCTGGTTCAATAATAAAATCACTTTCTTTAGTTATTCATAATAACTCAGTACTTGTCGTAATTGTTTCTCCCAACTTCTTTTTTAAAGAGGACATGTGAAACACTAGATGAATACGAAAGCCTTATGGAAAAATGAGTTTATAGGTCACTGGTCCAATTCTTTCTTCAATTGGATATGACTTATAGGACCTACTTGCAAGCTTTTGATAGACTCTTTAAACTGATAGTAGAGACGAAGTTTCAAAAATACAAAGTCCACTATTGGAACTCTATGTCTTGTCCTGTTCATTCGATTATTTATTGCATGTAAATTTACTTTGAGCTATCACAATAAAGCATTTCAAGAAGCTAAGTGTTTGCCAACTTTATTTACTGAATAATCTTATAATGCCCTAAACCTTTGTGCTAAATTGAAATGTCAAACCCTATTATTTTTTAGTCTCATTGCCATTCGAATTTCATCGGTATTTTGGTTTAAATTTTATTTTCACTTTAATTTTATTTTTGTTAAGTATTTCAAAATTTGTTCTTAATTTATTTAAATTATTTGAGCTTAATTTCAGGAACAATAAGAAAAGGAAGGAAAATGAAAAGAAGAAAACAAAACAAAAAAAAAATTGAAAACTTGCGGGCCCGTGCATCAGTGGCCAGTGCATAGGCTGTGTGCACACTCATAGTGCACAACAGGAGCTTGAGCGGGCAACTGGGCAGCATACTTGCTGCTAGCCATGGGCCACCATGCCGACATGACCGGTAGTGTAACACCCCACTTAGCACTGCGCTAAATTTGTACTTCTTCTATTTATTTGGGCCTTAAGGCTACCTAAACTCATTTAAATTTATTTCGTAACTTTATATCGTAATTCGTAATTTTAATTTTATGTTGATTCTGTTATTTTATTTTATATGTTATTATTATTATTTTATTTTGATTTATTATTATTATTATTTTTAAATAATTTATTTTCAGGAGAAAACGAAAAATATGGGGGAAAATTCTATAAGAAAACACTTGATGACTTGTATGTTCTAGTAAGGAAAGAAAAATGGGATGACTTGATGACATCTCAGATGCTAATTAAGGCATATGGGTGTCAAATACAAAAACAGAATTACAAGTGCATGATAAAAATTATATATACCAGAGTAAATTAATACAAATTCCTTACAAATATATGGGTTTCAATTATATATATATATATATATATAACTGAGGCCGGAAGTAGCTGCAAAATACAATGTCAAAATACAAAAGAGGGCTACTTCTTTCACTATGCTATTGGACTCATCAAAGTGCGGGAACGATCATGCACTCAAGTTTTGCAGATCCACGGGATCCTCATAAACTTCAATTGGTAGGTCAGCTAGCGATTCCACATTCTCTTCCTCATCTGGAGGGGGGGAGCATGGAAAGAGTGAGTAGCATATATTCAGTAAGAAAAACAGTATTTAAATAACATCATAAGGTTTTAAACGTGAATTATTTTAACATAAACACTTACCCTTTGGTTACTTTGAAAACTTATCTTACCTTATGAAAATAATTTATTTATTAGAGAAAACATCACGTTAATATAATCAAGATAAACACAGCATACGAGATAATAGAGAAAATTAAATAAATCATGAAATGCTCATATTTTCGTATCATGCTTCTTGAAGTCGTTACAACTTCCATCTCTAAAAGCATATTCTTATTTCTGACTACCTATGTGGAATGACCAAATTAGATACAGATAACGACAATTTGCTCAGATATATTTTCGGCTTGCCAAACCATAGTACGATCTATGACCACGACTATACCTACCATAGTAGTCCTATAAGATATTCTATAGTTATGACAGTACTTAGCCAAAGGTGATCCCTAACAGATATTTGTATCACCACTCTTGTCAGAAAGTACATCGTCATTTACAAGAAGCGGTCCTCTTACGTCTTTTTAAACCAGATGGGGGAGGGAAAAAATAGATATCCTAGATGGGGATAGGGGAACAGATACCCCTTAGAGATAAAAAGCCGAACAAGACACTTGATGCATTATGCATGTCAATACAGATACATACTTCGTACTATTCATGCTTCATTCTACTTTTTTTTTGTTCTTTTTATTTTTCAAATACCTTTACCAGTTTCATTTTAGTACAATTACATGCAAATCATCAAGTGTCTATCACTCACATAGCATGCTCGAAATAAAAAATAATTCAGTTTATTAAGCCTACAAACATAAAGCATGCAAAAATAGGCAAAATCACAAAATTATCAATTTAACCTTTTTTGTTCTAAAAATACCCCTTAACAAATTTAAAGAAATACTAAATTTATTACCGAAACTTTGATAATCTCTTCTACATCGTTATTCTTTTCTTCCTCTCATTCTCTCTCTAAATCACTTTTTTTTTTCTCTCTCTCTAATTCTTGAAAGGTGAAAGAATGGAAGTATAGAGAAAATGGGAAGGAAGGGCCCCTATTTATAAAAAAGGAGAGCTATTGGATTTGCCACAAGTGGCAAAATCCGGTGAAGAGAGAGAGAAAAAGATGCTCGGCACACAAAATAAAAGAGAAAGACCTCCTCTACCAACAGCAGTGGTGCCAAGAGCAGTGCCATGCCACCTGAGGTGGGTGGCGGCACACTGCCTAAGGCGGCACACTACCCAAGGCGGCAATGGCCTTACTTGCCGGTGCACTGCAAGGTTATCTTGCAAGCATATGGGTTACTCTATTGCGCGTGCAGGCCTACTGATCATGGGCCCTAGGCACGTAGGGGCCTATCTGCGTAGGCTTGTTGCGCGGACGGCGAACGCAAAGTGTGCGACGCCTGACCACGCGTGAGGTGACGTGCGAACAGCCTGCCCACGTGCAATAAGACACACGCAGGATTGACCTCGCACCGTGTGCACAGATGGGACATACACACTGCGCGCACGTCCTGCACTAGCTGTGCGCATGCATGCGCAAGCATAGCACACGGTGGCCCGAGCTTGCAGCCCTTTCTCATGGGATTTTCTCGTAAGATATTTGTCCCCTTTTTTATTTTTTTCCAAAAATCATTTAATTCAAAATTTAAAGATTAAATAATTAAACGAAAATAAAATTAGATAAATTAAAATAAAATAAAAATCGATAAAATTTATGAATCATGAAAACAAATTATGAAATAGAATAAATAAGTTTTGTGTGGCCATAAGGCCCGAATGAATAGGAATTTTTAAAGAGGCCTCTTTGCAGAACAAGGGTACAACTCTAGCTAGGAGCTCCTGTAATGATCTAAAACATATCGAAGTACTTGCAAGAAGAAGTTAGTGAAAGTAAAAACTCTTTTTTACCTCCGCTCGTGTTTACCTCACAATCCCTCAATTGACAGTTTCTTCTATCGAGTTGAGCATTCAAAATTGAAATAACTTGGATCGATTCTGCACATTGATCCTTATGCCATAATAAGGACCCTAAATGATTCTAATTTTTACTGAAGCTCAAAAACAAGCATACAGAAGAATGAATGGTGTGTTTTTTGTGTGTTATACAACTAGTATCAATTAGTCACTTAATTTTTTTTGTAATGGAACAAGAGTATAAAAAAGTAGAAACTTAGATCACAAAGAATGACAATTCAAAATGATGTGTAGGGATCCTATCAATCATGATGGATATAATCGTAAGGTGTATATATTTATACTACTCCCAAATTGTCAACTACACTCTACGACCTACCAAGTTTCTTCATGCAACGCTGATGCAAGATTATAGACATGCAATTCGAAAATTTAACGTAAAAGATGTATGGAATAAAAATAAAAATTTTCGCTCGTACCCGATATATGAGGTACTCTGCCTTTGACTATCAAAGGTTTTATAGTCACCCAACTAGGCGGCTATTCTATTTTTGTTAAGCAAAATGCAAACAACGAGTCCTTATGGGGTGCAATTGAGATTTTTTTTCGTATTTTTATATATATATATTTTTTAATAATGGAACAAACATAAAATTACTTCAAATAGTGGATAAAACAGATTAAAATAAAATGCAAACAAATTAACAATCAAAATAAATTTAAATATTAATTTAGGAACAAAAATGTTGAAGAACAATAAAGATAGTTTGGGTTTTAGGAGCCTAAGCTCTGATACTAGATGACACGAGAGGGTATGAGGAGGATCAAATCAACTCCTATAACCCACACAATATATACAATATTGAAACTTTAACCGCTTAGAAAATTCCTCCCTCTACTTGAATCTACAACACCTAATAAGCATGCATAAATAGGAACTAGGAAATTAAAATGAGGAAAGAAAAATATACTACAGACTTACAGATAAGTTGATCCCTGCTTCTTGGCTCAATAAGCTTCTGAAGACTCTCACTTCTTGAAGAACTTGAAGAAACTCAAAAATTAGTAAACTACTAATTGAAGAAAAAGGCTAATCTTTGATTTATTTCTCAACTTAAGTGTGTTTACAACCTATGGTAAAGGCCTATTTATAAGTTTTTACTTGAATAGTCTAGGTGGTTACAAACACTTAAAAATTAATAAAATAATATTCTATCCCAATCTAAAATTCAAAATAAATAAATAAATAACCTAAGAGATATCAATTACATTAAAATAAGCATTAAAAAATGAAAAAAAAATGTTGAAATACACATGGGAAAATTAATTAAGCATGTGGAAAAGTGAAGGCCAGGTCCAAAAAAAAGAATTTGAGGAAGTGGAGGGTCGACATTCGTGGTTCGCGGGTTAGGTAGCCTGCGCAGGTTGGGCCAGTCGGATCCCATGAGTCATGCAAAATGAGCCCGCGTGTTGGGCTGGCACATCAAGCATTAGCCTACTAGTCGTGCAACTGGTTCGGCTACAGGCTGGGCGCGTATCTTGATAGATGGGCTTATGTGTATATGCCCTGTCTAGGCCCACACGCATGGTCATTATTACTCGCATGGGCACAATAGTCGTGTGTGTGCACGCACAGTCTGAGTGCTTATTTCTGCACGGGGCATATGGCGTGTCTATCTGCACGCTTGGTGTGCCATAATTATGCAGGAAGTGTTCTTGCATGTGCGAGTGGGTTTCTTTGCATGTGGGAACCATTGCACACGTGCCAAAGGTAGGTCATGTGTGCCGCATGTGTCCTCCACTCTTCTCTCGTGCTTTATGCCTTTTTTTGAGCCTCATTGACGATCTTGTCGCTCGCTCATTCCTGCACTATCAGGTTGAAGACGCCTTAAAGTTTTCAGGTCCAGCTTTATGTGGTTGGTCCTGTGGGTAATTGTACCTGTTTTTCCATTAGTAGTGCCTCATCTTGGGCATCGCTAGTTTCCTTTAAGTAAGTTGGTGTGTCTTTTTATCGAAACATCCTTTGTGACTGTACTTGCGTCACTTCTGGATTAGATTTTAAAAGGGCAAATCAGATGACTTTTTTTTTTCTTCTTTTTTGCTACTCTTTTTTTTTTATTGAAGACCATGGGTTTGTCTATGGAGCTTGGCTTGGTGCACAATTTATTAGGGATTATTGGTTCGTGGACATTAAATGATGGAAAAGTGTGAGACATGTATTTGTTATACAAAATATGTAACGATTTAATTTGTGTACAAATATTAATTAAAGAAAATCTATTATCTAATACACGCATATAAAAGTGTCATTTACTTAGAATTCAATATGTTAAATAAAGTATTTACAAATCATAAAGATTAGAAATTAAAGTACATTAAAAGGAAAATTAAGAACTATGCAAAAATGGAACAATCAAATTGCATAACTGACATGAGGTGGAGTGCGTTTACTCCACCGATTGAAAACACCTCAATCTTAAACCCACTATGTTCAGTAATTCAAAACTTAATTATCTAAGTTGAACCCTCCCAATTAGAATCACAGTCGACTAAGTGAAAGCTAATTCAAGTAACTGGAAAATAAAAAGAAAAGAGAAAGATGCCACGACTTACCCGATAAAGCGATCCCGATTCCCCCCTCAACTAAGCCGTCTGAAACTCCAAGCTTGAAGACATTTGAAGAACTTGAAAATTAGCAGTCTAATTTAAAGCAAAAAGTTTCTTTATTGATCTTCAAATTTGATTGTGAATTACAACCTATGATGAGACCTTTATACAGGTTTTCACCTAAGTAACTCTAAATGATTACAAATTTTTGAAAAATAATAAAATAAAACTCTATCTCAATCTCTATCCTAAAAATATTAATTAAATAATCCTAGGGAATATATTTACATTGAAATAATATAAATAAAATATTTAAATAGTTGCATATTTAATGCCATGTGATTTTTGAGTGAAATACATGGAAAATATAAAGAAAATGAGTCCAAAATTCGGGCAACAACTGCAGCCCCATGCCAAACATGCCAAATGTGCAGAAAGGCATGCCTGCATGCACGTCAATCTGCGAGCATGCGAATGGCTCGCACACGTACCTCGACCGCGTGACTCTTCCTCACGTGTGGCACGTGAGCACTTTTGCTCTGCGCGCGCGCAACTACCTCTGTGCATGTGTGCCCCTACAACATGTGTTGTATTTCTACGCGGCCTACTTCATGCTCGCATTCTCCTGCACGTATGCGATAGGCTATTTCGCACATGCGTGTTGCCTTACATACTAGAAGGCTTGCTTGCATGCCTTGTACACGTTTCTCACACGAGTGAGATCTCCACAAGTACAAGACTCCTTTCTTACACATATGGTTGTTCATTTGCATGTATGAGTACGTCCACGTGCTTAGCACGTGCTCCCATATCTTCTCTAAGGTCAGTTGGCCTACCTTGATCCTACTCTTTATTTTTCCATTCTTGGGCCAACATATTAAATGCAAGTTGAAATTTTTTGGCCCAATTCCTTGTGATTGGTATAGGAGGCATTTCAATTTGTTTTCCTTACTCTCCAAGGCTGTCTTGGATTCTTTTTATTTCTACATCTGGTTCTCGAGATTTAGTTTCCTTGTATGTGTTGATTGGACTCACATCATCCTCTCCCTCTTTGAAAAGAATCTTCACCTATTTCAAAAGGAGAAAGATAAAAAACGTTAAATGTAAGTCAATTTTGTAGGTGGTACCGTTGCCTCTTTCAAGGACTTGAAACTGTCCATCCCCTCTCAGATCCAATTTTGATT